>OZ023246.1:20629690-21142809 GCA_964006365.1 Trididemnum miniatum
TGACATTGTCATTACCAAAGCAGACAAGAGCAATACAGTAGTTATTTTAAATAAAACTGATTATTTGACTAAAATGAACGTTATTTGAATTCGCAGAAATTCAAGAAATTGGACCTGTTGACACGCATGACAACACAGCGAGAATTGAAGGAAGCATTCAAAGGCGTCTCTTGACCTTGCCTGAAAAGTGAAGCGTTGGCTAGATCTGTTTATGAAGCAATTCGGCCCTCTGGTTCACAAAGACCCAGACTGTATGGACTACCTAAAACGCACAAAGATGATGTTCCCCTCCAATCCATCCTATCTATGATTGGCCTCTGCTCAGCATGAACGGGTAAAATTTCTTTCGGCGATCCTTCAACCAGTTCAAGATCTATTTTCCAGCAATTGCACCAAAGAATCTTTTTCTTTCGCTCAAAAAATGCAGCAGCTCACTTTTGACCCGGATGATTGCTTTCTCTGTTCCTTCGACATCTCCAGTTTGTTCACTAATGTACCTCTGGCTGAAACTATTCAAATTTGTGCTGACACCCTCTATGACGGCGATCTTTCTCCTCCACAGTTCTCCAAAGAAATTTTATTGAGCTGATGAACATCGCTACTACCTTTGCTGAGTTCAGTTTTAATAACGTTATGTATAAGCAAATTGATGGTATTGCAATGGGTAGTCAACTCGGTCCTGCATTAGCCAATATCTTCGTTGGCTACTATGAAAATAAGTTGTTTCAAACAATAAACGAGCTTTTTTTCTATACTAGATATGTTGACGATACTTTTTCTAGTTTTAGAACAAAGCGGACGCAGACCAGTTCTTTCTTACTCTCAATTCATTACACCCAGCTTTGAAATTTACCATGGAAAAAGAAGCCAATCAAACACTCCTCTTTTCTCGACGTGAAAGTTGACAAATCCGAAAAAAATTTCAAACATCAGTATACAGAAAGCCTACATTCACTGGTCGCTACATGCGTTGGGATTCTTTTGGACCTTCCGAGCGCAAACGAACCTAATCGAAACGTTAGTTCATCGAGCCCTCGTAATCTGTTCACCTGGCAAAGTTAAACAAGAGCTGGACTGTATTCGCTCCATTCTGAAGAATAATGGTTACCCCTGAAACAATAATCAACTCCAGCATTTCCAAGAAAATCTCCCGTTTTCAATTACTGCCCAAAGAAGGACCAAAGAAAATGCCCTGTGTATCTAAACTACCCTGGGTTGGCAGTATTTCTCGTAAATTCGAAAAACAGGTAAAATCTAACGTTCAAAATTGTTTTAGAGCCGTCGATCCTCGTGTCATTTTCCTAATCAGAAAGATTCTGTCTTTAATCTATAAGGATGCCGTGCCCATCACTCATTAAAGTATGGTCGTATATCACACGTGTGCCGATGTGATTGCCGGTACGTGGGTCGCACATCCCTACGAATGCAAGATAGAATCAATCAACACATTCCAAAATGAATTCGAAATAAAGAAAATCCAACAAAGTTCTTCCCAAAACGTAACTGCAAAATTACTACTCAACTCAATCAACTAGACTGTGATTCAGCTATTGGTCTACACTTAATTCAACATCCTGATTGTGCCTTTCATCATCATATTGACCAGTTTTCGGTTTTAGCCAAAGCCAGAACAAATTTCCACTTGGGGGCGCTGGAGGAAACTTTCATCAAAACGCTGAACCTATTCTGTGCCGTCAAAAGGAATTTGTCTACTCGCTGCAAATTCTCCGATAGTTGAGTTGGATTCTAAAATTCATCCATATTCGACCAATCACAATCCGTCCGTCCTTTAACAACCAATCACAGCCCTTTATTCTTTTTGTAGCAGATTTTTCGACGAAGCTGATGATAATATATAGACCATCTTTTTCCTTCTCAATTAACTTTCGCTTTGAACCCTGAAGAGAGCGATACAAAAATGTTTGGTTCAAAAACAGTCTTTTTCAAGACTACCTTAATTTAAAAGATGTTTTCGGCGCTTTTTAAATCTGTTTTGAAATTTTGTACCACCAAAAAGCTTTTCGTATATTATACCATTTTAATGCCATCATAATTACCTATGCAAACTCTATTGTGGCAATTCGACTTTGTGCAGCTCCATTTTTCATTGCATTGCGGAATTAAATACATTTTATAGACTTAACTTTCGCTGATTAAAGGTGTGTTTACCGATACGCGGCAACGCGATTACCTAATTTTTTTGTTTATTTCATTTTGATGTTGAACTGGTGGTGCGGCAACGCGATAAAAACCACGCGATATCAAGGAATTGTACCTGTACAATTTTTACCGCTTCATCGCCCGGTATTAAACATGTTTGAAGTAACCTTCACGACAGAAATGAGACAATCCACGTGTGATTGTTACGACATCATCGAACAATTATCTTGCTTTACGCAGGCTAGCTAATTTTATATCGCGTTAACGCAGGCCAAAATAATTCGTAATGGTAATCGCATTGCCGCGTATCGGTAAACACACCTTAATGCAAACCCCAGCCTAGCAACGTTTTGCGTGTTGCGTCAATGTCATAAGTACAGTACAAACGGTATTATTTATTGCTTGGTTTGTCGCAAATCGCGAAAAACTTAATGAATATTAGGAACATTTCCAATTACATCATGTTGCGGAGGCCCACTCAGTAAAAACAGCTTAGCGCTGGTTTAGTATGTGATCTACCGATATTTGGGTTGTACAAGAGTGATAGAAAAAAACAGCTGGGGTGTTTGAAAAGGAGAGAGAAACTTGGCAATTAAATTTGCACTAGGTTAGGTTATGTGGCACATGTTTGACGCTCTTCATTCAGAATTTATTTATGTGTCACGCATAGGCCCACATATTGGGCAGGGCCAATTGATTGACTTTAATTTTGCCAGGCCTCCTTCTACACGGTAATCAGTACTTTTTCGTGTTTTTAAAGTTCCCACATTTATAACAGGCAATATCTTAATAATATGCTTTATTCTGAGCAGAAAAAGGAGTTTGTTACATAAAGTACTGCATAATTCAACCCGGTAGTGTGCTTTTAATGCGTTAGAGAGAAAAAAACGTGATAAGTTTGAGTTAAATCTGAAAACTTAACAGAGAATAGAAAAAATAGAAGAAAAATTATGACAAAGTTCGTTTTCAAGTGACGTCATCATTCTATGATCGTTCCTTTCTATGATGACGTCATCGACATTTGATTCTCTTGGTAAACGAATGTAAGATTAAAGATAGCTTAAAAATAAAGTTTTAATTTCACATGAGTTGCAAACCAATGAGTGGGCACAAGTTTGAGCAGGACCCCCCTATTATCCAAGTACCCGGGTAACTTTGCTTGCAAAAGTACATTTGGTGTCAACACTAGGTTTGCAGTATTTCGAAAAAGCTAAAATCACTCAGTACAATATCAAATATCGATTACAATATTCTTTATTCTTTACTTTTTTAAACTACCATCGAAATCGATTATTCCTTTACTTTTTCGAGTAGCAATTCCCAACCCTGACCAGGAGTAAGTTACAGCAGAGGCTCCGAGAGCCGCCAATGGGCCCGGGGCAAATTTTTTGGTGAGCCCCCTACCTTTTGCAGTTTCTAAGCATAAAGAAAACATTTTAGTACACTCAGTGAGTTAGTTGGTTGTTTATTTATCCCTTTATAGCGAAAAAGCGATAAAGGTAATATAACGAGCTCGCTTGTTTCGTACTCGGGAAAATTTTGTGGATTTTTTGATAGCCACGATGAATCGCGCTACGCATTTACAAGGTAGATGAAAATTCAGTGAGGACAAGGCCAACGTCAAAGTCATAGCGCGGATTTGGAGTCTCGCTATAACTCCCATTGTCAGTATGAGCACTTGGATTAGGGGAACTTACACTAAACTTCATCAGCTAACATATTGACACTCAAATTACGACTTTGCTAACATCATCACTCGGACTAGACACCAAATTCACATTTGAAATATCAATATCATTGCCTGGACTGCTTTCGATGACATTTAACACTTCATCAGCAGTTTCCTCGTCTGGAGCATCTTCACAAGATCTTTTTCTTTCACTTTCTCTACCAGATATTGCTTTGGACATTGATCGGGTTATGGAAAATTATTGCAGTCCCACCAAAAAAAAATTCAAATATTCCATTTTGAAAAATATGACGGAAAATTAAACCGTAGAAAATTTTGGTGGAACCGTTGCGGTTTCACCGGAAAAATTATAGTTTGTGCGTCGATAATTTTCCAGTAAAATGGAATATTATTAATTTTCCCGGTGGAACCATAGCTTAAGGTGACGATTTGGTCTTTCACCGCTTCCCTCTGCGCTTTTGCGTCATGGAATAAATTGATTGATTGATTGATATGGTCAGATGAAATATAGCCTACCCAAAATGTTTTTAAGTAAAAATTTAAGTTTCGTGTGATCGTTGAAAGTTTGATTAGAAATTACCGATTGTTTGCACAATTGCTTTATGATAACAGGGGCGGATCCAGAAAGTTTTGGTGGGGGGGATGTGATTTTGAATTAGATTGAATGTCAACTAAATACAAAGACGTTTAGACCCGGAAACGAGCGTAAATATGTCCTTTCAAAATATTTGATGTCAGGGGCGTATTCAGAATTTTTTTCAGGGAGGGAGCACCAAATTTCGTCACTTTTTCAAGCTCAGTTTTTTCCCGGCAGAGTTAATTTTAAGCAACTTAAGTAACAAAAACGACTCTAGGGGGGTCCGGGGGCATGCTACCCCGGAACTTTTTTGAAATTTTGCATACTGCAATGATCATTTTAGCGCTTTTCGAACAATTTTCAGGCAAAGTTTGTTCATATTTTTGGCCCCTAACTTTGAGTGCTTCATCAAATATGATGCATTTTGTACGCACAGTTTCGATTATGCGTGCTTAAGGCGACTAAGGTTTCTGTTATGAACAGGGGTGCAAATCTATGTTAAGCATTGGGGGAGATGATTTAGAAGATTTAGAAAAACAGTTTTCGCCATTTTTCGATATTGGTGGGGATGATTTAGCAAAATTGACACGTCGGCAGATTAGGGTGGAGTGAATTTTACTTAATCTTGTGGATTGGTATTTAAGGAGTTAAAACACTTGGCTTTGGGGCTAAAAACAACCATGAAATCAATTTTGGTCCACCTACCCCTAAATTGAGCCTCCTATTTGAGGTCAAAGGTCACGCGGGGTCAATTTTTGTCAAAATTGCTCTAACTTCTCTCCTACTGGTCGTAGAAAGCTGATTATTGGCTCAAAAGATTCAGAAGACCCATGTTTCTGTCGGGTCTAAACGAACTTGTTTGATTTAGACCAGACAGAAATATAATTTTTTGAGCCAATAATCTTGAGCCAATGATGTATAATTTTTTGAGCCAATAATCAGCTTTCTACGACCAGTAGGAGAGAAGTTAGAGCAATTTTGACAAAAATTGACCCTGCGTGACCTTTGACCTCAAATAGGAGGCTCAATTTAGGGGTAGGTGGACCAAAATTGATTTCATGGTTGTTTTTAGCCCCAAAGCCAAGTGTTTTAACTCCTTAAATACCAATCCACAAGATTAAGCAAAATTCACTCCACCCTACTGCAGATGTTCAATTTTTTGCCCAAAATGAAGTGAAGACCAAAAAAAAAAGGTGATAACGTTCCCAGATGTCCATTTTTTTTGCCTAAAATGAAGTGAAAACCAAAAAAAAGGTCATCACGTTCGCTGATGCCCAGTTTTGGGACATGAAAATATTGGGGGGGATGCTACCGGATTATTGGGGGGGGGGGGGGTACATCCCTCCATGGATTTGCGCCTATGGTTATGAAGAGGTTCGAAATTAAAGAAAAACAAAGCATTGTTGAAAATAACTGGTGGGGGGGATGCATCCCTCACATCTCCTCCCTGGATCCGCCCCTGAGTGACAAATTGTAAAATCGCGCAAAGTTTTTATCATTGCTTTTCAATCAATCAATCAAGCTTTTTATTCTTGAAAAAAAAGAAGGTACCGTAGAACACATTAATAGAAAGAGAAACTCAAGAAAAGGCGGAAACGACACAACGACAAAGCGTTAAAACATGCGATATGAAGATAGTAGTACACACACACAAAAAAAAAACAAAAAAAAAAAACAAGAGCAACACGCATGGTCGTGACACCTAAATTAAAAAAAAAAAACAATAACAAAAAAAAAAAAAAAAAAAAAAAAAGGAAAAAGAGAATCACCTGCTGAATAAAGGCCCGAACACACCAACTGAGGCGCCGAGACCCCCGAGACGCCGCGCAGACTCATCCCATTCCAACACCGCACCAGCACATATGCGACGACGGAACCAGACAAAGCCGCACAACGCCACAATGGCCCCAGCATCCCAGTCAGTGTGATCGCACCTTCACGAAAAAAGCAAAGCAAAGAATAAACAAACTAAACAAAGTTTCCGCCTTCAGCGTCAACAGTGAACGGGAGTATGCAGAAAAATAATAATAATGCAAACTTGCCCCCATAAGCTGTTGACAGATACCGGTATCGCCGAAAACAGAAACCTGACCAGATGCAAAAAAAAATTGCATGAATTACTCGCGTTTGTAATGAGATTACATATGGTATAAGTCTAATACATTTGGCAGAGGCAGATATCGAACTGAAAGAGAGAAATTCGCATTGTTTTCCCCTGCTTACATCGCAGAACGTAGGTTATTGGGGAATCTAATTTTAAAGAACGTGTTTGTCAGATTTCAAATGGACGTCAGCTTACCGTGGTATTACCCCTTCCACATATGCAACCCCATGGTTCCAAGTTCCACCCTCAGCATCACAACCAACCTA
Organism: Trididemnum miniatum; assembly: GCA_964006365.1. NCBI lineage: Eukaryota > Metazoa > Chordata > Ascidiacea > Aplousobranchia > Didemnidae > Trididemnum > Trididemnum miniatum. Next base: position 20,636,488 of record OZ023246.1, read on the forward strand.
CCCCCCGACGACACGAACACATTAAACACAGTAGTGATCGCGACACTAAAACTCCTCTGCGACGCAGTAACCAGAAATAACTCAAGTGGACAGGACGTATGCGTCATTTGCATCTGGTCAAGATCATAATGAACAACAAAACGATACAAAGCAAAAGCGTAACACAAACTATTTACACGATAAGAACAGCGAGTTTTGCTGCTCCCTGCAACACCAGTACGGTAAAATAAAAAGTTTACTTTTAGTACCACAAAATTAATCAGATTATTGAGTTTTTGAGATTAAAAACAAGATTTTAGATTACTTTCAGAGAATTCGATAAGATTTTGCCTAATACTGATTTTAATATCGTACAACACGTAGCAATGCAGTAGTTATTTTAAACATTGTCATTACTTATCAACCAAAGCACATTTTAAATCAACTAAACATAATTAAAAACCTCTTCCCGCACGACCAGAGGGAAAGATGATGAGAGGATGATGGACATATCACTAAGAACGACTATAGAGTATGCAGGTTATTCACACAAAAACAGCCAACCTTGAAGCTTAACAAAAAGAAATTTGTGAAAGTTAAAGCCACTCAAGAGTTAGTGGAGGTAACATAATTAAGGAAGCTTGAAGAGACCGAACAGGCCTACAAAGAACCTATGCTTAGATAAATAACACGCATTAGTCAAAATTGAGTCTATGATTATCAAAGAAAAAGAGCAGTGGAATTTATTCAGTGTTTTCTTATTATTAAAAATGTACTACGTGTTTGGAGGGAAAAAGGGAGTCCTCAGTGCATGGAAGGCAACAAAAAGAAAACAGCAGATTGAAGTTATTGACGATTGCGGAAGGTGACACAGCATGTCGATAAACGGAGGCATCACACAGGAAGCGTTGGCAATGAACACTTGACTTGGATGATGAGTAAAAATTTGCTCAGGAACCTGAAAAAAGAAAACAAAAACAGAAGGGCAGCAGCAAGAATGGACAGAAACTTAGTTTTAAAAATTAATCGCTAATTGGGTTACATGCTAAGTAGTTGGTAAGCTTTTTGGTAAATGTTTTAACACTTTGTTTTTTATCTTTGATGCTGACGGGCAAAGAGTTCCAAATGGATGGGCCGCGATAAGAAATTGACTGTTGATTTAATTTGGTTGAGTAACACCGAGGGATAACTTGCGATTTATTTCTAGTGTTGAATCGGTATGATTTGGCGAGGAATAAATGATTAAATGCAGAAGGGTTTAAACCAGCGTTTTGCTTAAACATAAATATAGCGGTAGCTTTGACGGTCATCTGATCCAAATTTAGTAGGTTATGTTGGACCATTGCGTCCTTAACGCTATCTCTTCTACCCAAACCAAACGCCATTCTTAAAAATTTATTACTAACTCGCTGCAATTTTTGACAGAGCGTTTTATTTCCATAACACCAGTTTTGTACGCAATATAAGAGATGGCTACTAATCAAGGAATGATAGAGTTGCAGTAAAGTATCTCGATTTAATAAGTGTTTCACTTTACTCACGGCCCCCAAGCTGCATCTCAGTTTATTTAACAAGTGTTTCATGTGGGTTTTCCAGGACAGATGTTGGTCCACATAGACGCCCAAAAATTTTGTTGATGCTACTCTTTCAATTTGTTTACCTCTTGAAGACACAACTGGATTCACTTTAATCTCTTTACTTCTTGGAGGACGAAATATTATGAAATTAGTTTTCGAGACATTTAAGGTTAACTTATTTGCTATAAGCCAATCATCTACTCTGGTTAACTCCTTATTGCTTTTTTCAACTAGTTTTTTAACATTCTTGTCGCTGATATAGAGGCTCGTGTCGTCAGCATACATGATGGCTTCGCTACAATTTAGACTATTATGAAAGTCGTTTACAAAAATTAAAAATAGCAAGGGGCCTAAAATTGAGCCCTGGGGCACCCCCATTAAAATTTTATTGGCATTAGTGGATACTACTCCTGAGCAGACAACTTTTTGAAACCTATTGTCTAAATAACTTTTAAACCAGTCAAGGGCAGAGCCTCTTATCCCAAAATGGCTTAGCTTTTGTAGCAAGATTGAATGATTTATTGAATCAAAAGCTTTGGACAAGTCTAGAAATATCGCCAACGTCATTTCCTTTTTGTCAAACGCCTTAGATATTTTATCTATCATAAAGGTAATAGCGTCAGTGGTGGAGTAGTTCTTTCGAAATCCAAACTGCAAATCATAGAAGAAATTTTGATGGATTAAAAACCGAGTTAACCTTCTGTACATTATTTTTTCCAGAATCTTTGATATGCAAGAAAGTAAACTTATAGGTCGGTAATTATTCATGACATGAGGGTCACCTTTTTTAAAAACTGGGAAGACTTTAGCAAGCTTAAAATCGTTAATGAATTTACCAGCGCTCAATGAAAGGTTAAAGATATGAGATAAGGCAACTAACACAATATCTGGGGAAGATTTTAGTACTTTGGAGGGAATTTCATCAAAACCAGCACTTAGTTCAGGCTTAAGTTCTCGAATTATGTCTTTAATCTCGTATGGAGACGTCGGCCACACAAACATCGAATCTTTGCAACGGGGTCCTAAGTAATTACTGAATTGGGAGTTAGAAAAAGGGAGGGAGCTAGTAAGATTAGCAGCAGCAGAAGCAAAATGGTTATTGAAGTTGTTGGCTATTTCGGCAGGATCATTAATTAGATTATCCTGTAGTTTCAATGAGCTACATTCATTTGATTTAGCTTTGCCGAGAAGGAAATTAATAGAACGCCACGTGGATCTAATGTCCAATTTATACTTCGCAAATTTAGTTCTGTAGTATTCTTGCTTCTTTATTCTAACACAACGAAAATAATAATTTCTGATTTTTGTGAAGGCTTCTTTTGTATGAGAGGTCTTTTGGTGCATATAAATCTTAAATAATTTTTCTTTTTTTGATAGCAAAGCCTGCAATTCAGTGTCAAACCATGGCGCAAAGCTTTTCGTCTTTTTGACACGAACGAGGGGAAAGTGATTGTTAAATTCAGTATTATACAAACTCATGAACAACTTAAAACTAAGATTGGGGTCACTTTCATTTAATACTGCGGTTATATCCAGAGACTCAACAGATGCATTAAATTTAGATATATTTGTATCTGAGAAGCATCTTCTGTATTTTAAACCAGGGGCTTGGGAATAACTACTTAATCTAAAAGATAATAGTACTGGAAGGTGGTCTGATATCTCATCAGTAAGAATGCCTGCTTTGATACTTTGGGATAAAATAACATTAGTCCAAATGTGATCTAGAAGAGTAGCATTAGTGCTAGTAATTCTGGTTGGCTTTTTGATTACAGGAAAATATGCATGTTCAAACATTAAATCTACAAATTCTGAAGTAAGGTTATCTTCAGTATCTAATATATTGTAATTGAAATCACCAAATAAAAAACAGTCACTGCTCTGTTTAATTTTGGTCAACGTAGAAGTTAATAAATTTATGAAACTAGAATGTGCATCCTGGTTTCGACTAGGAGATCGATAAATTGTTCCACAAGTCAAAGTTTTAGGGCCAATTTGAACATCAATAAATAAAGACTCAAAAATTTTTTCGACCATTATGTTTAAATCCGACCTGATTGAGAATTTTACTTTACTATGAACAAAGAATCCTACACCTCCTCCTCTATGTCTAGATCTAGAATTAGTGACAAACGTGTAACCAGGGAGAATAGGCTGGTAAGAAGATTGAGATTGTCGAAGCCAAGTTTCAGATACTGATATAATGGTAGGGGAAAAGTTTAAGGATGACAGCAGAGCCTCTAGCTTGGCAAAGTTTTTATAGTTATTAATAGATCTGATATTGAGACTTAGGGCTGTAAAATTGTGATTATTAAATTCAAATTGCTGAAAAGAAAAAGCACTATCACTAGTAATATACTTAGTTTCATCGGAAAGGAAAAGAGTGGTCTCTACATCATCATCAGGAGTACAGTCAGGGTTATCAGGTAAAAAATTAGAAAATAATGAGTTAAGCAGACTCGCGTCAGGAAGTACAAAATTATGAGATTTCACATTTGCTTGGAACTGATTTGCAAAATCATCATCAGAAATTGAAGAAAAAGGAAAGGAAAACTTGTCATGGTGAGACATGTAAGGATCAAAAAGTGATAAAGGGTTCTTTTTGAAAGTTTCAGAGGCTAAGAGCTATAAGGCATAGAAATTTGGGTAAATGCAAATATTACAAGGCATAAGGTAGAAAGCACAGGAAGTTAACATAACCAGAAAAGCAAGTTGTGAGGTTCATGGAATAAAAAGCTACCAAGGCAATGGGCTACTCTAGATAGGACCACAGATCTTAGTAATGTCTTTGAAATCAATTATACTAAAACGGTTATCTTGATAAGAACAAAACACATTACCGTTTAGGGTCCAAACATTTTTAAATCCAAATGCAGCTCTTGCCTCGGACAACAGCGAAAAACGACGTTTAGTGAGGGATTCTGTGAGGGCAAGTTTTTCCGGATTTTCGACACTGCTCTTGAGATTCCTTTTCTTTTGATACACAGCCTGACGGACAGATCGACGCACAAATTTGATAATGATTGGATGTGTATCCTTCCGCCTAGATGGAAGAATATGACAAGTATCAATGTCTTCCGATTTGATGTCAAAATCTAGTTTTAGCCTGTTATTTAACAATTTAAGCACAAACTGTTCAAAATCAGAATAACTGGCCTTTTTTATTGTTTCAGTTTTACACCCATGTAAAATTAGGCAGTTCCGCCGTCCGTACTGCTCCAAATCATCCACATGACGTTCAGCAGAATGGAGATCCTGGTCAAGTTTGTCAACCATGCACTCCAACCTCTGAATGGCATGGCTCATCTCCTGCAGTTGTATTGCTTGAGCAGCATCATCATCACCTGCAACAACAGAAGCAGCAACAGCAGACACAGCTTTGTTTTGAAGATGCTGCTCTTCATACCTTTTTTGGTTTTCCTTAATTGAATTTAATTTTTCTCTTAAAGTGGACAGGGTGGAGGCAACATCACTGGAGGTCTTCATTGTAGTTTATGGTAGAGTTTTTTAACAGTTAAAAATATACAGTATATCAGTCAAAAATTACACCAAAGTATTAGTATTAGTAGCCTAAGTTAATAATTACTAGCCAAAGTAGCCTAACACAATCTTTCCAGCAGTCTAGCCTAACATCTGAAACTTATTCAAATAGAATCCGCCCCTGAGTGACAAATTGTAAAATCGCGCAAAGTTTTTATCATTGCTTAAAAAGGGCTAAGCCTAATAAAGTGTAAAAGTTGGCAATAATTTTTCAAAGTTTTATAGGCTAGTTTTATTCGTATCCTACGATGACAAAACTGAAAGTTAAATGCATTCGCCACACTGAGTACTGACACCTCAATTGCGCGAAGCTAATATAAACCCGAACTCCCTTCGTCAATAAGTTGAAACGAGCTATACTTCATTTACGCGCAAAATGCCGCAAATAATGGAAACAAAAAAAGGTCATAACGTTCCCAGATGTCCATTTTTTTGCCCAACTTGAAGTGAAAACCAAAAAAAAAGGTCATCACGTTCGCTGATGCCCAGTTTTGGGACATGAAAATATTGGGGGGAATGCTACCGGATTATTGGTTAATTTTCAACGTCACACTATTTCAGTTTAAATTTGAAAACGTGTTCGATCGTGAATCATTAATTTTTGTGGGTCTTGCTAACATTAACAAACATTGAAAAAATCTCTCGCAAAATTTTGTGAGAGCTTGAAACGATTCATGTGGTTAAAATTAAGCTTTAAAATTTGTAAATTGCTATGAAGATTTGTGAGCTGTAAAGTGAATCATCCAAAATGAAACTATTCCCCTGGGTGTTCAAACTGTTCATTCAGCGGTAAATGTGCTAAAATAAGTATGTAACTTTCTGACCCATTTAACAATTTGTCAGCACATGACGACTGATGAGTTGGCATGAAGCTGACTTTCTTCGACGACGACACCACGCTTGGTTGAATTCGCTATCCCACTCTCTCCGGCAGAGCGCACAATAAGAATTTATTTGAGAAATTTGCAAGGGACAAATTAATGTTTCGACTGTAACAAAAGTCTCGTCAGCCTTGCTACGCACAACCAATCCAGGCTAAACTCATTCCAGACTGTAAAGACTCTTTTTTTTATCTCTTTTCTAGGTTGTGCCCTATTTTTAGCAGGCGACTGGCCCGACTGGCCAGATCTAACGATATTATCGTTGTTTGGGGCCAGTCGCCTGCTAAAAATAGGGCACAACCTAGAAAAGAGATGAAGTCGAGATGTCCAAGTAAAGCAATGCAAAAAAGAGTTTTTACAGTCTGGAATGAGTTTAGCCTGGATTGGCTGTGCGTAGCAAGGCTGACGAGACTTTTGTTATAGTCGAAAGAATTTATTTATTATCTTAGAGCGAGTGGGAAGCGATGGAAATGCAATTTTCTCAACCGGGGTCGATGAAATCATATTTTGAACTATAATTACGCAGAAACATAAAATTTCGCCATTATACTCTCAGATAAATTTTACGAAAAGTCAGAAAATCTCAAGTTTCTACGTGCTGTAGTTTTGAAAATACAAGCTCGCGAACAACTCCTCAGGTTGTTTCCGTCTACTTTGGTTGTAATAGGATTAACTTACATGTATTGTGCTGCCGATTCTACTTACAATCTATTTACAAAATCCTGTTTCGTTGCATTGTTAGTTTACAGTCCGCAAAATGTTATTTGATCCGTAACGCTTTTTCCTTACGATTTTGTCTTAGAACAGAAAAAACCGTTGATTTGTGAGCAGGAGCGGATCCAGAAAATTTTGGTGGGTGGAAGATGAAATTTTGCATTACAGTTGGTTGAATGTTAACTAAATACAAAAACGTTAGACCCAAAAAAAGCGTTAATAAGCTCTTTGAAAAATGTTTTCATGTCTGGGGCGTATTCAGAAATTTTTTCAAGGAGGGGGCATCCAATTTCGACATACCTTTCAAGCGTAGTTTTACGGCAGAATCATTTTGAAGCATATTGAGAATAAAAAAAGGCTCTAGGGGGGTCCGGGGGCATGCTCTCCCTTTGAAAATTTTTGAAAATTTACATGCTGTAGTGGCCATTTTAGTACTTTTTGAACAATTTTTAGGCAAATTTTGTTTAAATTTTTTGCCCCTAATTCAGAGTGTTTCACCAAAAATGATGCATTTTGTTTGTACATTTTCGATTATGCGTGCTTAGGGAGTAAGACTTATTGTTATCGAAAAGTTTTGAAATTATGGAAAAATTGTATTCATCATAAACATGTTTGAAAGTGGTTAATGGGGCAGGATGCGACCCCACATCCTCTTCCTGGATCCGCCCCTGTTTGTGAGTAGGGTGCAAGCAGTGAATATTATACAAATGGCAGCCCATAAACTTCACCATACTGATTCTCATAATTTTGCTCTGACATTGCGGGACAACTGAGTTCGCTTTTGGTTCTGCAAGTTAAATTTTAAGTTTGATTAATGATACATATTTTGTAGTCACCAAGATCAATTTACTGGTAACGATTTTTTTCAATTTTGTTTTTTTTTTCTGTTTTCTTTTTTCATGCAAAATGTCGGGCAAATTTTATGGCTGCGTTCGCATTTTTTGTATCACGTAAAACATTTGCATCAACACGAAGAGAATATATATTTTTATGCACACATTGCACACATTGCATATCAATGTTTTATTCATTAATACACTGTTTGCTATGGAAAACAGGATAGTTTCATACGAAAAGCTGCCTGTCGGTCTCTGATTTTGTTAAAGCTTAAATCTGATTTCAAACCCTTTTCGCCAAATATATTGTAGCAGCGTGCTACGATCACGCATTTGATATGCGTGATCCAAGAGTTTGTGACGTCATAAACGACTGATGGTAAACTGATTGCATTGTGCATGTTAAAGTCTTTTGGTTTTGAAGTGAGAAAAATATAAGCTGTTCGTTAGAGTCTAGCTTGTTAGCTGCAGTATTGAGGCGAAGATCATAAGGAATAACAACATTGGTGACCTACCGACAGACAAAGGACAGCAAAAGTTATGTCTTCAGAGCAAGGGCCTTCTGTTGCAGTTTTCTCCACTGCACCTGTCTCAGCTGTTTCTATTAAAATTCCCCCGTTTTGGTCTAATGACCCCGCTCTTTGGTTTTCCCAGGTTGAGGCGCAATTTACTCTTAAAGGCATAACCTCTCAGCTGACAAAATTCCATTACATTGTTGCTTCCTTGGAACCTCAGATAGCTCTCCACGTCCGCCCTCTTATTTTAAACCCACCTGCTTCCAACCCTTACGATACCCTTAAAATCCTTCTTCTACAGTCATTCACTCCTTCGCAACAGAGCAGATTGCAACAAGTTTTTAGTGCAGATTCGCTAGGTGACATGAAACCTACTGAGTTGTTCCTCCATTTTCAGAAATTACTCGGTGAGTCCGCTACAGATGAGTCACTTCTCAGAAACGTTTTTCTCCTACGTTTACCTCTTACTATCCGCACGTCATTAGCGGTCATGCAGGACAAACCGCTTAGCCAGCTAGTCCAATGAGCGGATACTCTTTTTGAACTTGCTCCTCCCTCTATGGCAGCTGTTGCGCCAACCCAATCTAGCTGCGATGGCTGTGCACGTTTGGAACACGAACTCGAAGTTCTCAAGTCCAGACTTCTTCACTTTCAGAATGCTTCTTCAAACCAACCTCAACGTTTCCCTGTTCGACGGCGCTCATCCTCACCTCGCCGTACCAATTTTTCTCCACCTAGTCGTTCAACGCTTTGCTGGTATCATGAAAAGTTTGGCTCCAAAGCTGTCAAATGCACCCCTCCCTGTCAGTTTTCTTCAAACTAGCAAGCCAGGCATTAGCGGCGAATGTTACTGGCATCTCTCCCAGCCGCCTTCTTTTTCTTACCGACAGGTCTTCTCGTCTTTCTTTTCTTGTGGATACGGGCGCAGCGGTTAGTGTGCTACCCAAGTCTGCCTGTAGAAATTACAAACCCTACCACAGTAATCGACCCCTTCAGGCCGTCAATCACTCATCTATTCAGACTTATGGCGAAAAGTCGGTTTTGCTTGACCTTGGACTTCGCAGAGCATTTCATTGGGTTTTTATAGTAGCAGCAGTGTCGTTCCCCATTTTAGGAGCAGATTTTTTACATCATTTCAATCTGAGTGTTGATTTGCGCCATCAGCGTCTCATTGACACCACTACTAATTGCTCCGCTATCGCTTCCGTTGTTTCTGCTTCAGCCCTTTCCCCTTCTTTTTTATCTCCTGCTGACACTTTCACTTCCGATTCTTTTTCCAATCTTCTTGCTGAATTCAAGAACATTACCCAGCCACATTACCACGAGCACCCTATCACACACAATGTCACACACCACATCACCACTACAGGACCTCCTCCTTTTTCTCGGCCTCGTCGACTGGCACCTGATCGATATCGCAATGCCAAGCAAGAATTTGAGCACATGCTGTTTTTAGGTATTGTCCGTCAATCTTCAAGCAATTTTTCTTCCCCTCTCCATATGGTTCCAAAATCTGATGGTGACTGGCGCCCCTGTGGTGATTATAGAGCTCTCAATAAAATCACTGTGCCAGATCGTTACCCCATACCCCACATTCAAGACTTTACTACTTCTCTTCATGGCTCAGTTATCTTCTCCAAACTGGATCTGGTAAAAGCATTTCACCACATTCCAGTTGAACCAGCTGATGTGCACAAAACAGCCGTTACCACACCATTTGGCTTATTCGAATTTGTTCGCATGCCTTTCGGGCTTCGCAACGCTGCCCAGACTTTCCAGCGTTTCATGGATGAAGTGTTTCGAGGTCTTGATTTCTGCTATGTCTATATAGATGATTTGCTCATCGCAAGTAAATCCCTAGAAGACCACCTTGTGCATCTCCGCCTAGTTTTTGAGCGACTCCGTCAGTACTCTTTAACTCTCAACGTCGCCAAATCTTCTTTCCGTCAAACGGAATTGACTTTTCTTGGACACAAAATCACCGCTGAGGGCATCCTTCCGTTGCCCGAAAAAGTATCAGCAGTGAAACAGTTTCCCAAACCTTCCTCTGTTACTCAACTCCGTCAATTTTTAGGTCTTGTCAATTTTTACCACCGCTTCATTCCCAACTGTGCTCACCTTTTACACCCTTTGCACTTTTTTCTGAACAACCTTCCGAAATCCCGCTCCAAACAACCCTTGAATTGGACTGAAGAAGCTTCTGTTGCCTTTCAAAGTGCAAAAGATGTGTTAGCTTCAGCCACGCTATTGAATTACCCTCAGCCTAATGCTCCCATTAATCTCATGGTTGATGCATCAAACACCGCTGTAGGAGCAGTTTTACAACAACAAGTCAAGAACAGCTGGCAACCTATTTCATTTTTTTCCCGTTCTCTCTCACCTCGTGAACGCAAATACAGCACATTTGATCGCGAACTTCTTGCTACTTTCTTAGCTGTCAAGCATTTCAAGCATTACCTCCACAATCCTCATTTTCACATTCTTACCGATCACAAGCCACTGATTTACGCTATAAACTCGATCAATACCCAGCACTCACCCCGTCAAGCACGCCAACTGGACTACATTTCCCAGTTTACCACCGACATCCGACATATTCAAGGATCACAGAATCTTGTGGCTGATGCTCTCTCTCGCATCCTAGCTAACATATCTTTTCCTTCTTCCACAGTGTCTCTGTCGGAACTTGCGCAGCAACAACAAACAGATGTTGAGCTACAGTCTTACCTGCAGTCTCCAAACTCTCTCCAGCTGGTCACTGAAACGACCAATGGTGTTTCCGTTACCTGTGACGTATCCACTGGTACTGCTAGACCTTTCGTACCTTCTTCGCTACGACATCGTCTCTTTTCTTCTTTACACAATCTCTCACATCCGGGTGTTCGAGCCACTCAAAAGCTGATCAAAGAACGTTTTGTTTGGCCGCGGATGAACGCCAATATCCGAGATTGGGCAAAAAGTTGCCCCTCCTGTCAACGCTCTAAGGTCCAACGACATACTAGGACCCCTCTTCAATCTTTTCCGTTAGCAAAGTCGCGTTTTGCTCATGTGCATCTGGACATCGTCGGACCAATTCCTCCGTCCCGCGGTTTCAGGTACTTATTGACCATGGTTGATCGCTTCAGTCGATGGCCTGAAGTCGTTCCTTTAGCTGACATTCAAGCACAAACCATTACAGATGCATTCCTATCTGGATGGGTTTCTCGCTATGGCGTTTGTTCCACTGTAACCACTGATCGAGGATCACAGTTTGAATCTAACCTTTTCCGATCTCTCCTACAACAACTAGGCATTACACGCATTCGCACGACCAGTTACCATCCTGCCTCAAACGGCATGGTTGAACGTTTGCACCGAACTCTTAAAGCCTCTTTGATGTGCCACAGCTCGGTAGATTGGATAGCTGTTCTTCCTCTTGTGCTTTTGGGCATCCGATCTTCCTTCAAGCAAGATTTGGGCTGTTGCTCCGCAGAGCTATTGTATGGCACCCCGCTCCAACTTCCTGGCGAGTTCTTTAACCCTCCTCCTTATTCTCTGGCTGATCAACACGTGTTTCTTCAAAATCTTTCTAACCACATGAATAAACTTAAACCTTGTCCACCTAGATCTGTTTCTTCCAACAAGCCATTTGTTCATCCTGACCTTGATTCTTCATCGCATGTTTTCCTTCGTCAAGATGCTGTTCAACGACCACTCCAACCACCTTACTCCGGGCCTTATAAAGTCCTGAAACGTTTCGCTAAAACCTTTTTGATTGACCACCGTGGAATGCGACAATGTGTGAGTAAAGATCGCTTGAAACCAGCTTATCTCGAAAATGATGATCAACCAATCGGAATCCTTCCTCAGCATGATGATCCTGCACCGACCCCACAATCCCCATCTTCAAAACGACGATCAAGACGACAAGTGCATTTTCCTCGTCATCTACATGACTTTGTCTAAAAGGAGGGGGAGCACTGTAGCAGCGTGCTACGATCACGCATTTGATATGCGTGATTCAAGAGTTTGTGACGTCATAAACGACTGATGGTAAACTGATTGCATTGTGCATGTTAAAGTCTTTTGGTTTTGAAGTGAGAGAAATATAAGCTGTTCGTTAGAGTCTAGCTTGTTAGCTGCAGTATTGAGGCGAAGATCATAAGGAATAACAACAATATGTCGTTCCCGCTTCGCTGACTAGCCATACACGCATGGTAGACCGACCGTAGACAACTAGATATGCAGACAATTTTTTTGGATTTCACGCGTGCGAATTCGCGCACGCTTCAATACTTCCTGGTTAGACAACAGTTTTGTAAACATAACTGAGCTTTTCTCTGCCTTATTTTATGTCACGTTTTAGACTGTGCGAATAAATGGCTATGATCTCATCTGTGTTCAAACTTTTAGTTTGTTGCAGAAAATGAATAGGTAATTGATGTAAAAGTTACTGTACCTCCACTATTTGCAATTTAAAATGAATTCAGATGAATTTCTCGAAGGTTTGCCCACTGTAAGTGTAGAAAGCTTAAAAAAGAAAGAGTATATTGGGAACGGGGAAATCGGGAAAGTGTGCTTGTATGAATTAACAAAGAAATATGAAGATCCGAGACAAGTTGCAGTGAAAGCTGTAAAAATGAATGAAGCGAACTCAAAAGCGTAAGTTTACATCTCTATACTTTTATATACAAAAAAGGTCTATAAAGAAAAATATGTAGACATCATAGATTTTGGCTCAGATAAATTTCGTATTCATTTGAACTAGTGGGATTAAGTTACATTTTTTATGTTTGCGATCGCAAAGCATCGGAAAAAGTTAAGTGTGAGTCGCGTTGGATGCAGACAGACAATTTTCAACCATATCTGCTTTCCGATAACTAAAATGTTCAGCTTGAGCTATGATTGTAATTTTATGGTAGAGCAGGGGTTCTCAACCGGGGGGAATTCCCCACCAGGGGGGAATTTTGCATTTGCAAGGGGGGAATTCTGTATTTAGTATTTTGTTTAAAATGTAATATAATTTAAGCATGCATTAGTTGTTGCGTCAAGTTCTGTAAGTTAATTAATTGTTTTGTGCTGTAGCACTCCCAGCTATTTTCTAAATTGCCACCCATTTATGCGCAGCACACAAATTATAGCATATGTCGGCTCTGGACTTCGTTCAGAACGGCAACACGTGTGATATGATGCGTTGCTATGTAACAATGGGGAGTTCTGAAAGACGTACTGTATATAACGCAAAGTCAGCAGTCATTCTGCCGCTTTGACCACGTGCGATTAATGAGAATGCAAATCCGCATCAGCGTAATAAAGATTTTGCAGCATTTTTATCTGAATTAATCGTCAGCATCAGTTAGGATTCGAAGTAAAACGAACATGGATTTCGTTCCTTGTGTGAGAAAAGCGAAAGTGAGCACTGACCAGTACAAATTTAGAACATTGGAAGAATTTACAGAGGTTGTGACAGTAGCCTGGTGTAGCGTCAGCAGTAATAGTTCAAAGCACATGGTTGTAGTCATATTTTGCCCCGCTAGACGCTATAAGAAGTGTTTGCCACGACTTGGGCTGACGTTGTTGGCTGTCTCGCCTCACCGTTGCTACATCAGTGCCAGTTCGCTGAAACAGTGTCATCAATACTTCGCCGCCATGGCTACTGCAACGCTGAACTTTCCTTCAATTTATCCTTATTACAAGCTTTTTTTGTTTGTTTCAGGGCATTTAGAATTTACAATTTAAATAATTTTAAACAAAATTAATTTGCTAAATATGTCACGGGTGTCAAAAATTTATTTAAATCATTAAAATTTTATACAACATGAGTGTCAAAAAACGAAGATATAATGATTCATACATTGAATATGGATTCACTTGCATCATTAATAATGGAGAGGAAAGACCTCAGTGCGTGATATGCAATAAAGTTCTGTCGAATGATTCTTTGAAACCAACAAAGTTAAAACAACATTTGCACAATGTTCACCAACAACACAAGGATAAAAGCAGAGGCTTTTTTGAACGTCACGCCACTGTTTTGAAAAAGATGAGACTGGATTCAAATGGGACATATCATGAAGCAAATAAAAATGCAATTGAAGCTTCTTACCATGTTGCTCTGGAAATAGCGAAGCAGAAAAAACCGCATACAATCGGTGAAAATTTGATAAAACCTTGCTCTCTGAAAATAGTTGAACTTATGCTTGGAAAAGAAGAGAAGAAAAAAATTGCTGCTGTCTCATTATCTAATAGTACAATTCAGAGAAGGATCGAAGACATGGCTGCAGATATTAAGGATCAAGTTGTACAAGAGATCAAGTCTGCTGCATTTGGCTTATTTTCAATACAGCTGGATGAATCTACTGATGTAGATTCATGTTCCCAGTTAATGGCATTTGTAAGGTATGTCCATTTAAATGGTTTCAAAGAGGAGCTCCTTTTTTGTTCCCGTCTCGAAAAAACTACGAAAGCCGTTGACATCTTTGAAAAAGTTTCTTCTTTCTTCGAATCAGAAAATCTTTTGTGGGAAAACGTATGTGGGTGCTGCACAGACGGAGCCCCAGCTATGTTAGGAACCAAATCTGGATTTCAAGCTTTCGTTAAAAAGCAAAATCCAAACGCAAAAGGCATTCATTGTATGATTCATCGCCATGCGCTGGCCTCCAAAACGCTTCCTCCTCCATTACGTGAAGTTCTTGATCAGACAATTCAAATGGTAAATTTCGTCAAAGGAGGAGCTCTTAACTCCAGATTGTTCAAGCAACTTTGCATAGACATGGATGCAGACCATCACGTGCTTCTGTTTCATACAAAAACTCGATGGCTGTCAAGAGGAAATGTAACCAAGCGAGTTTTTGAGCTGAGAGATGAACTCAAAATATTTTTTGAGCTTGAAAAGAAAATGGAATTTGTTTCATTGCTGAACAATGATAGATGGATAAGATACCTAGCTTATATGGTTGATATTTTTGACCAATTGAATAAACTAAACCTGAAGATGCAAGGGAGAAACACTAACATAATACAATTTAAAGATTCTTTGAAAGCTTTCATAAGCAAGCTAGATAATTGGAAAAGAAAAGTTCGAATGAACAATGTTGCAATGTTTGAAGAATTATCATCAGCTCTGAAAGTTGATGAGGAAGAACACGTGCTTCCGGATTTGGAAAAAGAATTGATTTTGCAACATCTGGTAGAACTAGAATCAGAATTCATTCGATATTTTCCTGACATTGATGACGATGAGCTTGCTTTAATACGAAATCCGTTCATATTGCCAGTTGAAAAAGTTCCCGATGATTTCCAGGATGAATTTTTAGAACTCAAAGCTGATTCTTGTGCAAGAGATTTATTCAATGAAAAATCAATCACTGAATTTTGGCCATTGATGTGCAGTTCCTATCCAAAAGTGGCAAAAAAAGCTATCCAAGATATCCTTCCATTTGTCTCCACATATTTATGCGAATCTGGGTTCTCAACTCTCTTGCAAATGAAGACAAAACAAAGAAACAGATTGGATGTGGAAAATGACATGCGTTGTGCCCTTTCTACTACTTTTCCACGGATCCATGAATTGTCAAAGAAAAAACAATCACAAGTATCCCACTGACTGTTAAATTCGCATCATGAGTACAATAAATTTCTTTTGTGTTTTGAATTATTCTATTCTTTTAAATATATCATTCAGAAAAGTTATTGCTACTACTTTTGTATTATTTAAATTAGAGGCCAAAGAGCTTATCAATTGTGAAGAGTTTAGTGTACTGATGTAAAAGCATTTCTTATAAACTAAATTTCTAAGGGGGGAATTTATCTGTGAATAAGGATTAAAAGGGTGCATGAGATAAAAAAGGTTGAGAACCACTGTGGTAGAGCATGATCACATGACGCATGACATAGTCGTAATTTCCGGGCATGCGCTCAACTTATATAACAGAACGCACGATGCAGTACGAAATACGATGGTATAATACGGTACGCTAGATTTTACCGATGCCAAGCTGATGTTGCTATAATCGGAGTTCTGGGAGTTGAAAATTTTTTCAAGCTTGTCAGGGTAGGAGTCAAAGCATGCTGTAAATGTTTGCCCAAATCGGTGTTTTCGCTTTGAAAGTGGGTTTACCAAAACAACCAATGTTTTATGGGACGGAGTTAAATTTTGTTTATCCTTCTGTAATATCATTCAGCTTGGCTCCACTTTGTCCAACTCGGCTCTCTGTTTCTCAATCGCTCGTGCATCGAAATTTGAGCCCCCTCTACTTCAATCCACTTCAAAACTTTTCCACTTCCTTCAACTTCGTTTCGCTTTTGAACACTTTCATGCAAATCTATTTAAATCAAGGGACATCGCAGAGCAGTGCCGTTCGTCGTTTGTAGATATTTGGTCGACGGGTTTGAGTTGCGGCTGGAACCAGTTGCATTGAACGAAGTAGGTTTCTTGTGATTGCTAACTCAAAGAGTGCAAGCTCACTTTCTCCTTCAAGTACTGAATTGTATTCTAACTCAAACAAAAACCTGGTTAGAGTCAGACGCTTATTTACTGCGCAAAGTGAGATGCTCCGTCGAGTTAGCCACGGTTTGTTAGGCAATTTATCGGTGAAATCTTACTTACTTTTCTGGACCCGCTTATCCTTGGGGGGTCGCGGGGGCAGCAGCTCGAGATGGAGCCTCCAAGCATCTCGATCCTCTGCAACAAAGGATAGATGCTCTGCCGGGGTGCCAAGGCGAGACCAACTAAGATCTTCAACGTAATCTCGCCATCGAGTTCTGGGACGGCCTCTAGGCCTTCGACCAATCGGTGTTGAACAGTTGAGCAGTTTTTTGGCTATTCTTTCCCGGAAAATTCGTGTCATATGTCCATACCAACGCAGTTACAATCTTTCTAGTCGGAGAAGCAGCGATTCGATATTTAGAGATTCACGAATATCTGCACTTTTAACCTTGCCCAACAAAGTCAGACGGCTAATTCTTCGCAAACCGCTAATTTATTTGATTTTCTTTGACTGTTTTAGTGGTACTCCATAAATTTGGAGAGAGCACTGCTTTGGTTGTCTGGACAGGCATATAGCTTCTGTTTTTGTTGTACTGATTTTCATTCCGGCAACAGAGCATGCATCCGAAAACCTGTCAAGAGCTTGCTTGGGACCATTTTGGGTAGAGTCGAGTAGCACAAGATCATATGCAAATAACAGACGTTGTACATTGCATTCACCGATTTTTACTCCGCCACAAGACTCACTTTTCTTAACTATTCTATCCATATAAATAAGAAACAGAATAGGTGAAGAGCAGCCTTGCCGTAGTCCCTTTACTCCCACACTTACTCTGAAAGGTTTCGTCGTTGTGCTGTTAACACGAACACACTCCTCGGAATGCATACTCTACAGCGACTTATATAATAGCAGTTAGTTACTGGCCATCAATGCCATACTGTAACGGCACCGCCCAAAGCTTGTCTCTAAGAATGCGATAATATGCTTTTTCAAGATCAACAAAACATGCATTGACCTCTTTTGCATATTCCCACGACTTCTCAAAGATTTGCCGCAGGGCAAAGATCTGGTCCACTGTGCTTCGGCCAGGACGAAAGCCTCGCTGAACATCAATTAGTTTAGACTCGACTATTTCTCGGCATTTCTTTTTAAGGCATTTGGCATAGACCTTACTCGGGACACTGATGAAAGATATGCCCCTATAATTGGTGCATTTTCTCTTGTCTCCTTTCTTGTGGTAGGTATTATCACACTGGTTTTCCATTGCTTTGGTGCTTGCCTAGTCCTATATGCCACCTTACAAACACGAGTTAACCATTGAACACCATACATGTTCATTGCTTTCAACATTTCAGGTCTGATAACTGATATCATCCTCATCAGGTGCTTTTCCTGTTTCCAATGATTTGATAACTGCATTCACATCTGCTTGTATTATGTGAATATCTTCCCCAACTCATTCCTCGTGAATTTGTGTCGGTGTAGCATCAACTGGGCTGAAAAGATCACTAAAGTAGTCTCTCCACCGATTCAAAATAGCATCTTGATCTTTCAGAGTCACACCATTTGAATCTTCCATGAAGAAAGAGACTTGAGATCCTTTTCCACCCAAACGGCAAATCGTTTGCCAGAACACTATGTTTGCGATTTTGAAATCATCGTTTAACTATTCTCCAAATTCTTTTCCGGCCCTTTTCTTCGACAGTTTAATTTTGGTGGCTGCTTTCTTTTGAACCGGCGCTTGGAGTATGGGTTAAGAGCGTCCGCTCAGTAGCCGCGAGACTGGGGTTTTATTTCCGGTCGAGTCTAACTAAAGACTTTAAAAATAGCTTCCCGCCAGGCGCTCGGTACAACCGTAAGTGCGTAAGGGTTATGTGCAGTGATGTAAAAAAACAGTTTTTTTAGCTTTATTTTTTATTGCTTTGTTTTTTTGTTTTTAATTGTTTTTTTTATTTGTTTGGTGAGGAGTAGTTTGGTAGCGATGTGTTTTAAATAGCAAAATGTTTATGTCGAAGATTTCCACTTGCTATGATCGCTTCATCGGTCTATTAATTAAAAACAGTTTCCAGGTTATACAGTATACATCAAAATCTGGCGCCCAACTTCAAGCGACGCCATGAGCTCTATAGGGCATTGCACCAGAGATCAAAGGACAATGCACCAGAGATGTTTGATACCAACATGCACGAAGTTGACCTTCGCAAAAAATTTCTAGTTTCATTAAAAGCCTCCAGTCAGGAGCGGATCCATAAAGTTTTAGTGGGGGTGGAATGTATTTTTGAATTAGGTTGAATGTTAACCAAAAACAAAGACGTTAAGACCCGGAAACGGGCGTAAATAAGCCTTTTGAAAATATTTCATTTCAGGAGCGTATTCAGAAATTCTTTCCGGGAGGGGGCACCAAATTTCGTCACTTTTTCAAGCGTACCGGTAGTTTTTCCGGCAGAGTAAATTTTCAGCAGCTTAAGTAACAAAAACGACTCTAGGAGGTCCGGGGGCAAGCTTCCCCGAAAATTTTTGAAAGTTTACATAATTTAATGGCCATTTGAGTGCTTTTTGAACAATTTTCAGGCAAAGTTTATTTATATTTTTGGCCCCTTTTTGTAGTGCTTCACCAAATATGATGCATTTTGTTCGCACAGTTTCAATTATGCGTGCTTAAAGCTACTCAGACATATTGTTATGAAGAGGTTCGAAATTATAAAACAATTTTATTCATCCAAAGCATTGTTGAAAAGATCTGGGGGGGGGGGATGCATCACGCACATTCCCCCTGGATCCGCCCCTGCCTCAAGTTGTTAATTTTGATTGCTCAGTAGCCTACAAAGATTTGTTTAGGCATCGCCACTCGCTAATACTCTGTTCTTAGTTTGATGGTTAAAAGCAAGAACCTTTTAAACTCTAAGGTGGATCAATGTTAAAGGCGTGCAGTTGAAAACAACATCTCAACCGCTCTATTTTAAGCTTATTGTATATCAATTAAGCTCATTGATTCATCTACATAATTCTGTACTGCCGCTACGGCAAATTTCGAAAGGCATATAGAAATTGGAAAAGCGGTTATTACTACTGCTGCTACGGCATAATACCGATATAACAATACAGCCGCAGCTAGTGCATTTTACGCTTCTACGAACACTTGTAACAAAAAAACGTTTAAAGTTGAAAAACGATTATGTTTACATTGTTTAGTGCATGGGTGTACCCCCCCCCGCAGGCAAACGTACAAAACTTTCAAATGTTTAAGCTGATATACGTAATTGTTAAATGTCAGCCAGGATTACTCCGACATTAAAAGTATGCCAAAGCTAGTTCTGGAGGGGTTCGATTTTCGTATGTCTTGAAGTTTCAACGCGATTGGGGCAAAAACTTTATTCATGTGCGTAATCCAGGTCCGTCAGCTAGGTGTTGGTAATGGTACTGTAGCTGAAGCTTTAAATCAGAGTTATGGCTTTCTAGCTTGATGTGTGACCATGACATAACAAACCAACACAAAATGTGTCCAATTTCAACGTCATATAAAAAAATTAGAACGCCAAATTACGTTAGCCACAGAAAATTACTATTAAGGCCGGTATTAAAAGAAATTATCTACAACAATATTTTGTAGTTAAGTTTAACACGTTCGATTGCAAGGAAACTACAGTCGTTTGGAGGTTTCAAAAAGATAGGCCCGGCAGAAGTTGAAGCAAGCACAAAAGCTCGTCTTTCAGAGAAAGTTAAATGGCGTTGCTTGTGCACCCCCCAGGGCCGGCGCCAGGGGGCAGAGGTACTTGGCCTCCCCAATCAAAATGCTTGCCCCCCAATCAACAACGGCTTTGTGCTTAATTTCAAACTTTGGTTTCCTAAGTCGACTGCTCTGCCGCCGGTTCTGGCGCCACCCCTCTTTTTAATTCCTGGCCACGTCCCTGTGGTGTTAAAAGCGTTGAAAATGATTTATGGTGGTAACAAGCCCGAAAATTTGTACGAACTCTGCACTTGGCTACCAGCGTTTGATTAGGAAGTGCATGGAAAGGATACTGCAGCGCTAAACCGCCTGTTTTCGCTATCTGTACTTTTGGGATTCATCGACCCTTTTACTCATCAGGTTACACAGACATATTTTCCACAGCTTATTGCAGATATATGCTGCAGCAACAGTCAACCGCATCCATCTTAATTCCTCGCAGTACGCCCAACCGTGGGGATCCGGATTCAGCAAACCCTTGCTCTAGGAGCCCTGCATCAAAAACTGAAGGCCAAAAAAGTTATCAGCTAGTTGCTTAGCGGGAGTAAACATCTTAAAAATTCATTTTGATTTCATTCACCCGCTAGGGGGCGCCCCAGATCCATAGCCATTCGATCTCTTCTTTTCAGTGTTAAAACTAAGGCAGTAGCAGCAGCGCAAACAGAAAAAAAACTTTTGATTAAAAAAAACATGTTTTTTTTAATTGATTTTTTTTATAATTAAGTATTGCTCCGGGATAGTAAAAAACGTGTTTTAAATTTGCAGTTCCTTGTATTTAAATAAAAAACAATGTTTTAAATTATCATTTACAACTCTAGTTATGTGTATGTGCCTTGTTCGTCTTGTATGTTCTCTAACAGCGTTCAATCATTCATGACTGATATTTATAATGGGCCGCCAAATGAGAATGGCCTACACAATGTGTGCTTGGCACCCGCTGTCTCGTACCTTTACCTTTACGTGCTTCAGAGTACTACGAACGAAGTTCAAGTGATGACTTATTTGCAAGCCAGGTCTTATAGGCCACTTTTTTCGCACGAATAGCTTCTTTTACGTTTTGGTTCCACTAAGGAGTTCTTTTTTTCTACTCTTCGTCCCTCCAATACGCTTGCGTCCACAACAGTTAGTAGCGGACGTAATGACTGATGTTCGAAACAATCACCATCCAGTTTCAATGTCTACAGTAAAGGTCGGAAGTTCTTTGAACTTAGATGCAATGTTGTCTGCAAATGCAGTTCGTACCTGTTTGCACGCCCAATGATTCCCATTTGATTCGATAAGTTTCTCGTGGTCGAAAAGTCTTTCGTTTTCTCAAGGGTTTCAAAGCTTTCAAAGTGCAGATAACCAGGTGGTGATCAGTTGACAACTCGTCAGCCCCTCTTCTAACACAAACATCGGACACGGTAGAAAACGAGTCCGCCGAAACGATACAAAAATCAATCATGGAGCGTTGTGCCAAAAAGTCTCTGTACCAGGTGTACTTATGAGTTCTTTGCGTTGAAAAAATGTGCTCATTATGCACAGCCCTTTGGTGGCACAGAACTGCAATAAACACCTTCCGTTTTTGTTAATGTCAGGGTTACCACGTAGTTTAATAACACCTTTCCAGGTTGCATTGTCGATGCCCACATGTGCATTGATATCGCCCAAAAGGATAAGGGATTCTGATGAAGTTGCATGTTTTTCCCAATGCAACCTCAACTTCCTCCGAAAAGGCTTCGTTCTGTGATTTCATGTTGGGTGAGTATACCTGCAAAATGTACAGAAATCGCTCCTGCAGCTTTAGCTTTAGAAGACAAACCCTTACTCCCCGTGATACCCCGTCAAAGACACACTCAGCTATGTTGGGGCTCACAAGTAAGCCAACACCAGCTTGAGCAGACATTGCTGCATCAACACCTGAGTAGAAAATTTTCCACCCACCGTTCAACTCCACAGTTCCAGAACCCCGGCGCTTTGTTGATGAAATTCCTATAACATCAAGACGATACTGCTGGGCTTCGCAAACAAGCTTCTACTCATTTTCTGTCTGTGACGAAACGTTCCAGTTCCCGTAAGCTAAATCCCGGTAGTTTGGTCCATCTCGAGTACATTTTCTGTGCGCTGCCCCCATTTGCCTCCCCAAACGCTTAGCGACTGCGTCGGTGGGTTTTCGGTGACGGTCAGCTTGTGGAGGAGACTGTAGCTTATTTTTCGAACGAGTTCCTCTGCCTAAAACTGAAACGCGGACCTTTTTATCCTGCGCGCTGTCCGATGCAGCATGAATATTGTTGTTGTAACTATCCATTTAGCTACAGCATTGGATTGCTACTTGGTCTGTTTCTCTCCTTCGACCTTACCGCCATGGGTAACCCTGATGGAAGTGATTAAACACTACCGACGACATTGCTTTAAGGATCATTGAAAACTCAAACCTCCCCATCACGTAAAGGTGGCAATCCATAGGAGAGGTCGATGAAATCTTTCCTTGTCTTTTTTTAAATATTGAAATGTGACAAATTACCCTGCTTCAATTTAATCTGAAAGTAAGAAAAAATTAAACTCTTATTTAAAGATGTCTATGAAAGTCTTATAAATGTGATTGTTGAAAGTGATTTATTAATGTGGCCATAACATGTTTAGCAAAGCACAAAGCCTACGCAAAGAAGCTTCTATCATGAAAACAGTAGCTCCTCATTTGCTCATACTGAAGTACATTGCCAGCTTCGCTGATCAAAATATGCAAGGGTAAGCTGGTTATCGCTCAACTCAATTGAATTAGCATGTGGAGAAATTATTTTCAGACGTTTCATGGTTTTGATTTTTGTCTTCGCTGCATGGTGATAACACCTTGCTTCCTTTTTTAAAAGTAGTGGAGACAATAAAGCTTGACATTCTTTCTTACAACATTTCATCAATCCACCTTAGTTGCAACTTATTCGTAAGGCTGTTTTCGGCCACTTTATAACTCATTTCAATCTCGAACACATAAGCACTTTTGTGCAGAGTAGTTTTTCACATATTTCGCCAAATGCGCTGAAGTAAATGTGCTAAGCTATTACAGCAAAACTTTAATTAATTGTGATATCCGTTTATTATGCTTAAATGTATTTAATCCGCTGCGTGATGAACATTCGCCAAACAAAATTTTACAACTACCGGGCGTTGCGACGAGAATAAACTGTACCTACTAACTTTTAGTATTCGCTTGTTTGGTTTGTGCGGGTATTCAAGAACACTTGTGCTATTACGGGTAGTTTGACATCGACGTTAGCTTTTTGACTATATATGTAAGTATTCAAAAATTTCTTTGTCTTAACATAATTTCTTCAACTATTGCTGCTGTTTTTTTATTGAAATGTATTGAAGAATTAATTATAACTGGTAAAAACATATTGCAACTCTTGATCTTATAATGAATTTGGCGCTGGATTGTACGCATGCAACTCATTTCTCTTCATCAAAATACTCACTGAATGATTTGCTGAAATTTGATTTTCAGAATTATTGTGGAATATCATAAATTCGGATCTCTGGATTCGTTTTAGGAAAATATTTCTCCGCAGGAGGAAGTGGCAGTGAATGAGATTCAAAATTCATGGATATGGTCTTTGAAAAATCAAATAGCTTCAGAGGCAAGCAACAAAATGTGATTGTTTACATATGCTTTAGCTCAACAAACTCTCACAGCTCACAATAAAATAAGGTTTTTTCATTAAAAGTTCAGCAGGTACCCAGCAGTTAAACAGTTAAGCAATTTTTGATAAAGTTGTGCTGACCGTGGCAAAAATTATTATCAGAAAACTTTTTCTCGGTGCGATCTTGTAATGCGGATTTCCGCTAACAATCTAAGTACGATACCGGTTTACTGTAAAGGTACGGGACAGCGGGTGCTAAGCACACATTGTGTAGGCCATTCTGAATGAGCGGCCTATTACAAATATCAATCATGAATGATTGAACGCTGTTAGAGGACATACAAGACAAAGAACACACATAGTACACCTAACCCTTCGCACTTCCGGTTGTGCCAAGCGCCTGGTGGGAAGCTGCGAATACTACTTTTAAAGTCTTTAGTATTACCTAACCGGAAATAAAACCTCAGTCTCCCGGCACCGGAATACAGTAGATGATCTTTCTGACTCAAAACAATTCTGACATCAGTTTTCTTATGGCCGTATTGCCCACTTATCTTAAGAAGAAATTTTGTTCCCTATTTACATCACAATAATTTTGAATGTCATAATACCTGCAGCCAAAATAACTGAAAACATGTTTCATTTACTTGACGCTTCGAGATGTTACTCATTCCATTGACAAAAGTGAAATGAGCAAGTTGTTGACACGTCAAGCAATTATAAAGTGTTTCCAGTTATTCTGATTGCAGAATGCAGGTGCTCCACTGAAACTAGTGAGAAGTTCCGAGTATTATGTTCCACTATTCGTAATACCTATTTCTCCTTGAAATGCTATTTTTTTAATGTGATGCAAATGTTTGCGTTTTTTTTGTCCCATGAAATAGTGGGTGTACATTCTCAGTTTGAATGGTCCTATGGTTTAGTCTTGACCATCGCAATAAATTTGTTGTTTTATCATTGTTACAGATAAGCGAAGGTCTTTGCTATTTACACCAACGGGATATCCTACATCTTGATTTGAAACCTTCCAATATTTTAGTGAATGATCAGTTGCACGCGCAGGTGAAGGATTAGTTATTTTATAATGACAAGCTTTCGAAGCAAAACAAAAACTTATATCAATATGTTTCAACAAGAGAACAGCTTAAGTCAAAAAGCTAGTCAGACAAAACATAAACACCAGTGTTTACTGGATCGAATTAACAAAAACTACATTTAAATTAAGTCCTTTGCGCTCAACCCTAGAAGTTTGTGCTTCCAATTTACTTAGAGCATGGTTGATGGAAATTTTAGAAAGTTTAATTACAAATAAAACAGCCAAAACATATTGAAACATAATTATTCAAATACAGAGACATTTCGGTTAGAATACAGTAACCTTTGTCCATCCTATTCAAATAGAATAAAATTGAAAATTATTATTCAAATAGAATATTCTATTGACAATGGTTAATATATTCTAATGGTTAATATATTAATTTGACAATGGTTAATATATTCTGACCAAAACGTCTTTATATTTGAATATGTTTCAATTTGATAGGAAAGTTACTGTACGAAAAACTGTAGACCACAAGCGTAAACTCGCGTTTTATATCTAGCACTAATAATCTTTCTAAATTTGCCAAGTCAGAATGGAAATTGAACTTGTTAAAAAAAGTCATCGGAAAACGCAAGATTTAAGTGATTGAGTTTATTAACCAGGTTGCTCCCGAGTCTTATTTTTCAGATGCATGGCTAGCTTCCCGCAATATCATTCAAATACACAACCTCACCTATTCGATTTTGTTATGGGGCGCCGTGTGTAAAGCTACGCAATATAAAATTTTGCATCATTTTTTTGGTTAAATTACGTGCAATATCATATATTGTTGCAATTTATACTAATAAAACTGATGTCTGAATTTCAGAAAGAGCTCGATGTCCAAAAGGTCAGAGCAGTAGATAAATGAATTTATTCAACGCTAATTTACATACACTACACAGTGTTTCATGCCACACGCAAATGCGTGGCAATCTTCAGGTGTTAACTTATTCAAATAGAATCAAATAGAATTGTTGCAATTTATGTATATTGCTGCAATATGTGTTAAATTGTTGCAATTTATGTATATTGCTGCAATTTGTGTAATTTGTTGCAATTTATGTATATTGCAAAAAAACCTTTAAATCGGCTTTTAATTGCCATGGTGATATGCTAACTAAAACAGTCAGTGTTGCCGTTTCCCTTTTTCCATGAACTCATGTAGTGTACTGGCCTGAGGCGCTGTTGTACTGACTGTGCAGTGTGCGCTTATGCTGTATGGCTGAAACATGTCAGATTACAGTAACTTCTGTGATCTGTCCACAGAAAGCAGGTAGGCTACATCCTGACATCAGCAGATCAGCACACCGATACACCAGTAGCCAGTTACATACGGTAAACTGTAAAATTAAAAATGTCGAACTAGTCTACCGATATTTTGTAACTGAACCAACCCTAACTAAATTTAACCCTAACTGAACCTAATTCTAATCTAACCCAACTGGACCTGGGAGCTGATACTAGTTGTTACCCCCATACCGATAGTCTAGTCTAGCTGCTGGTATTCCAAGGGATACCGGTACCAGTAGCTTAACAGTAGTAGCTTAAATGATTCATTTAACCAGTAGCTTAAATGTTTCAGCCAAACCAATAAGCGCACACTGCACAGTCAGTACAACAGCGCCTCAGGCCAGTACACTACATGAGTTCATGGAAAAAGGGAAAGGGCAACACTGGCTGTTTTAGTTAGCATAATACCATGGCAATTAAAAGCCGATTTAGAGGTTTTTTTGCAATATACGTAAATTGCAACAATTTACACAAATTGCAGCAATATACATAAATTGCAACAATTTAACACATATTGCAGCAGTATACATAAATTGCAACAATATATGACATTGCACGTAATTTAACCAAAAAAATGATGCAAAATTTTATATTGCGTAGCTTTACACACGGCGCCCCATATTTTGTTTTATGATTTAATGAAAGATTTTTTACCACCAGTAATTTTAGATTAGTGATTTCGGTTGTGCAATTATGGGCCCTCCTCAAAAAGGACTCATTGCTGGCTTAACACCTGCATATGCTCCACCGGAACGAATTTGTGAAGATAAAGATTTTCTACCGGATTCAAAATGTGACGTATACAGGTAGATAAAATATTAGATCTCTTTGTGACCAATGTATTATTCATCTGGGCAATTCACAAATAAAAAGTGCTGATCTAGTTATGGGCCGTTACTCCAAGTTCAAAAATTTGGGAAATATTTCATTATGATTCATACTTTTGTTGAGCAAAGAAGTGATTCGCAAAAACGCACTATATACTTAGCACAACATTAACACATGCAAATCAACAATCTCAAGCGTAACTTAGCTCCAGACAACCTGCTTGTTCCTAATGATTGTGTAGCTTGCTCATAAGTGAATCCACCAGAGTCTTTTTGCAGCGTTGCCTTTTACAGCATCTTCAATGACAAATTCTAAAAGCTATTTCTTATGGATGCTATGAAATCACAGTTTTACCAGATATGACACGAACAACCATTCTCGTGATTCCAATTACAAACCTTGGCTGATTTCAACGTTCGAAGTAATTTAAGAGTTGGATGTTTTGGCGCGAGGACTTTCTCATTGAAAACAAAACGTATACACCAGCCATGTCGATTGTCCGTAAGCTAGAGTTTAGCTTTGATTTGGACTTAAACGAATCAACCCATTCCTAGTCCAATAATCTTGTGTCAGAGTTCCACCTAATCAAACTCGTGTGATTGAGTCGCGCCGGAAAGCCGGCAGATTGCTAGTGCACTAGGGATTGATCTAAATTTGATAGCCACATTTTACTTCGGCAATTAGGAGTAGGTGAACAATTATTTACAAATAATTTAACCTTCATATGGTTATTGAGGTCAAATCTAACCCCAAGAAACTAAAAACCACTAATAACTTATGTTAGTTTTAAAATTTATGCTAATCGCTTTAAGAACTCCTAAATCAAGCTGTTTCAAGGTTTTTCACATCAAATGTTCCCTGATTTTGTAATTCGTCATGATATTATATGATATTTCTGCAGCATATACTCAAAAGTCAATTGGGGTCAAATTTGACCCCAAAAAAATAAAAACCACTATTAATCTGTGTTAGTCGTAACATTTATGCTAAATCGTTTTAAGAATTCCTAAATCAATCTTTTCCTAGGTTTATCATAGGCCTATCAAATTTTCTCTGATTTTATGTTTTTTTATCATAATGTTGTATGATGTTTCTGCAGCACCAGCCTAAAAGACAATTGGCGTCAAATTTGACACCATGGAAAATGACTGATGATTGTCAATCTTAGCTTAATTGCTCAACGATAACCCAATAATAAGAATGAGCTCCCATAGTGGCTTTGTTTTTTCCAACCACTACATTTGCGGTTTTGTCCATTAATTTACCGTCATTATTACAGAAAAACCAATTGAGGTCTAATTTGACCCCAAACGACTTTATGCGAATGAAAATGTGATTACCGTTTGAGGGTTAATTAGGTAAAGTAAAAACAAACTCGAAATTCCTTTAGGATAAACGCTGATGAAACTGCCAAGTAGTAGCGAAACTTTTGTATTTAGTTGTATATTTATCCTCCTATCACGGGAAAGCGATCAACGCGCTATAACGAGCTCGCTTAGGAGTAGCCGGCCATCTGTCTACCACACCAAGATGGGGGAATACCGCTAAGTGCCTTTCCCAAAGGCACAACAAGTAAACTTGCCGACTAGTTTTCCACACCGTCTCTTTAATGCTGAGCGTCAAGCAGGGAAGCTGTGAATACCAATTTTAAGGTCATTGGTTTGACCTGACTCAAAATCAAATCCGAGTCTACAGCTCCAGATGCGAACGCTCTTACCACTCGACCATATGAGCTGTTTAGGCATAACTAAGTATTATTGAGTAATAACTTACAATACTTACTTAACCTCATTAAATTATTTTTTAACTGAGAATATAAATATTTAAATATCCCAGTTGGATCCTCCCACACCGGTAAAAAAGAATCGAAAGTTAAAAGACTCTCACTCAGACTTTTTGCATTATTGACAAATATTGCGGCCAAGAAATAGCTGAAAACACCAGGCCAGGCGTTTCGGCTCGCTTCTGGCACCTTTGTCAAAGCTATTAGCTTCTGCTGAGCAGCGTCTTCAAGTCGTGAGACAAAAACTTTGCCCTAAGGCTTGACCCAACCTCAGCGTAGGCTTATAATGTGACTGTAAAAGATTCTGAGAGTTCTTGCTCACTTCCCAATGACAACTGGCAATTACTTGTTAAGCTTTAGGTATTTAAGACAACCGATAGGTGGACTATGTGGTAAACAACGCATTACATATTGTGGATGTAATTTTGTCGTTAATGGAACTCATGCTTTTACACATCTTAGCCCTTTTTAGCAGTTTTTCTTTTATTTTGTAGTTTTGGTGTATTGTACTGGCAAATAATAACAGAACAAATTCCTTATTCCGCAGGTAATATTATGATATAGATTTCACTTTGGTGAGTTATGTGATATATTATGTTGATAGTTGCAAATTGAAATATCTAATCAAACAAAATATTCTGTGAACACGATTACGTTGTAGACGTTATGAAAGACATGTATCTTAACGGGCTAATTCATATTGCTCTGTCCACATGCACAATCCACATGCATAATTTTTGTGAGGTTTTAGGTCCGCGGTAATTCTTGGTTTTAGTTTACGCACCACAATCAATTTTTAATATCGTAAATGACATCACAAAAGTGATTAGGCACATGATGCCGAAACTATTACCAAGAACCGCCGTCCTAAAGCTCACGAAAATGTGGAGACTGGACAGGGTAAATATCATCACGCGTATTAAGGTGCGTTTACCGATAAGCGGCAATGCGACTACCATAACAAACTATACTGGCCTCATGCCTGCGATTACTTGCGACTACCGCGATGTGAAATTTGCCAGCCTGCGTCAAGCTAGCTGATTGTTCTTTGATGTCATAACAATTCAACGGGCTCATATCAAAAATTTTTTGCTGCGGGGCGATGAAGTGATAAAAATTGTACCAGTACAAGTCCTTGATATCGCGTAGTTTTTGTAGCGTTGCCGCACCAAAGTTCAACGTCAAAATCAAATAAACAAAACAAATAGGTACAGTAGTTGCGTTGCCGCTTGTCGGTAAACACACCTTTACGCTGAAGTATATCTCTTTTTGTTTATTTTTTCTGCTTGTTAATGCGTAATAAGTTGGTCACATTTTACTTTCTATGCTGTGAGAGAACGGTGGAGGCGATGTAACGAGCTTGTTGAAAAGTTGTCGGTTCCCAATGGTAGGCTTTCAAGTTTTCATATATTCCTTTGAATACTTTTTCCTACGTCACAGTAACTGGTGAAATTTCAAGCTTTTTTTCGATGCTGTCCCTTCAATGCTCAACACTAGGCAGGGAAATTTTGAACTTGAATAATTTTAAAAGACTCTGGTTAGACCCTATGCAGAATTGAACCTCGCATCTGCATCTGTAAACCATGGCGATTTTATCCGTTCCGTCAGCCAACTGATTAGCGCACGTTCAGTAGCGAGCTGTCACTTTTGCTTTATCTTGCTTTTTAATCTCAGTATTTCAGGATTTACGACTTGTTGATATTTTATCTGAAGCCATGTTGCAATATTAAGGTGGTTTATCTTTATTCGCTTGCAGGCTTGTTGTCTTACGGTGGTGACAGAGATTCATTTTTCAAGCACCACGTTGTAATGCAAAAATCACGACCACCACTCACTTGTATTGCCGATGAATTCATCACCAGTATCATAGAAACTTGCTGGGATCAAGACCCAAGCCTTCGCCCTTCATCTTTAGGTGGGCTCCTACTGCATTCTAAATTGTCAAATATCCGAGTTTCCTTACCAGTATGCTCTGTAAACGTATTATGCACTCTCAGTTTGATAATTTAGTAAGCGCTAGAGCGAAATAGTTTGAAAATGTGTGGAAAGGTTCCGTTTTTTTTACGCAAACAACAAAACTCTGAAAATATGAAATAGTGAAAAATAAGTTTAGTTTAACTCATGGTGTCACATAGGCCTACAAGAACAAAAAGTTGGGGTTGTTGTACACTGCAAACCAAAATGGGTAGTGACAACCCAAAAAACTTGGGTAATAAATTGGGTAGATTCGTTGAGACACCCAACTTATTTAATTGGGTATATCTTACCCAATTCATGTACCCAAAACTACTAACAGCAACCAAAAAAAAAAACAAAAGTGAATTAACTCATTATTGAGACCCAACTGTGAGTCTCGGGAATTTAAGATCTACATTAACTCTTTTCTTGCGCCTATTACGACTGTCCTGGATCGTTCCCTATGCATTTCTTACCTCGGCAGATTCATATGTACTACTTCTTGATTCATATATAAAACAACAAATGATGAATAATTTTTCTTTAGTGGCATTTACGCAAATACGTCATTTTGGGAGTTTAATACCCAATATTTTTTCAATTTATAAATTTGTTTTTCTTATAAATGCTTATATGTAACAATGCGATAGTAAACCACGTGGTAAATCAAACTTCTGTTTGAGATTTTTGGTTAAGATGGCAAGCATTTAACTTCGGAAAACATCGTTACCAGCCTCCTAAAATTATTTTGTACACTCATCAACCGTTTTATAAGAGCTTATGTGTGAACAGGAATTATGCATGAATGCAGAAATTCAACAGGCGTGCGGCTCGCAAAAATTGGACATCTGGACTGGATAATTTTGAATGATATTTGCACTGCTGAGAGTAGAGTAGAAGCTGCTTCATATCTCAATATTGATACCCCTAATTATACCATTAGTTAAAACAGAACCGGCCAAAAGTAAAACTTTTGTAATTATACACTGCAAATAAAATTGGGTATTTTTTTGGGTAAACATTTTGGGTATTAACGTTGAGAAACCCAATTTTTTAAGTTGGGTGCAGATTACCCAAATGGAGTATACTGACTGACTACTAACCATTATGCGTTGGGCTATTTTAGCCCAAGTCAAGAGCCCAATTAATTTTATTGGGTTTTCTCTACCCGAATGTTTTTAGGCAACGAAAACCCAAAAATTGTTCTCGCTGCCATCATCGCTCATTTGCAGCGTACTGGATGAGTTAGTGTGTTATGCTACAGGGTCTAGTTAACGCTTGTACTTACCATTGAATTTCATACGGAGGATCTCACACGAAGCGATTTTGATGTTCTACTACTGCATATGTTCCGATTTGTATATAAAACAAAGAATCATAATAATATTTCACTAGTGGCATTTTTGAAAATACGTCATATTGGGTACTCTATACCCAATATTTTTTAAAATTTGATTTTATTTTCGCTGCAAGCAGTGATCAGTGTAACGGCTCTTTGCAAATAAATATTTTCTTAAATTAAAATAAAATACTGTCTGCAAATGAACAAATGTAGTCCAATTTTATCTTGAATTGCCTATATGATTTGTCACACAAAAGTATTGGCTTTCAAGCTGGCAAAAGAAGCTGTATTTTGCGATTGCTCTTCTATTATCTGTATATAGTTGGGTATTTCGAATGTAATCTATTCTCTTTAGCGCCGTGAGACTTTTCAGATTGGTTTAAACTTGAAGGCCAATCGTATGTGTTCAGTGGCGTAGCGAGAAATTTTAAAAGGGGGGAGCCGTAATTTTGACACTTTTTACAAGAGTATTTTTTTCGGCAAAACAAATTTGAAGCTGATTGAGAAGCAAGAAAGTCTCAAGGGGGGTCCGAGAGCAAGTTCCCTAGTAAAATTTTTGAAAACTTACATGCTGTGATGGTTATTTTAATGCGTTTTGAATAATTTTCAGGCAAATTTTGTTCAAATTGTTTGACCCTAATCTGAGTGCTTCGCAAAATATGATGCATTTTGTTCGCACATTTTCAATTATGCTTGCTCAAGGCGTAAGGCTTATCGCTATCGAAGAGGTTCGAAATTATGGAAAAATTGTATACATCCAAAACAACTTTGAAAATGGCTGGTAGAGGATGCATACCCCTCATCCTACCCCCCTAGATCCGTCCCTAGCCATAAGCTACAGAAACCATCAAAAGAGTATGGCGTATTTCAGTTACTTTGCACAATTAATTTTGTTCTTGTTTACTAAAAGGCAGGGTCAAAAGGGGGGGTGGGGAGCATGGCCTAATGCCCCCCTAAATACGCTACCAGTAGGCTACTGGTAGTGTTGCAAATGTTAAAGGAGATATTGCACAAGTGAGCTTTTCGATAATCTGCTTACTTATTTCCATACTTCGTTTTACTAAAACGTTTTCTGGGGCCTAAACGTTAATGCCTACCTCACTTTTGTTTGTGCAACAGCCAAGAAATTCTATAAACAAAGATGAAATCTTTGAAACTGTTGTGAACTGTATTACATTATGGCTGTTACGATTTTTTTCCATAACGTTCAATTTCTTCAGTTTCAACCATCCCTCTTGCAAATTTTTTACTGCGTTGCTTAAATTTCTAACAGTCAATGTTTTAGCCTATAATCTTTAGTGTACGCGCATTTGCTCAGCTACCGACCTATCTGAAAACAGCGTATCTAATAGTATTTAGATCAATCTATGCAACAAAAAGAAAAAGTAGTTCCACCAAGCACCAAGTGCCTTTTCCTGACGACAGTAAAAGCGAGCTTGTCGGTTTGTTCTCCACACTGTTCGTTTATACTGAGCCTACATAAGATTAGATTAATTCCCTTTTTTTAATCCGGGGCTGTTGTCCATAGAAAAAATTAGTGCACACAACCCACTAAAACTTTTTTTACTTGCACAGCATAGGTGAGCCTATTATTTTAAATTGATTGGCCAAAAGATGCACGTACAGTATATCAGATAATAGCTTTTAACAGCCAAAATATCTTAGTAAGACTCGAGATCTGTAATTCAACTTCTTTGTTTGACGTCGAGCATTGAAACAACCGTGCAAAAAACAAGTCAGTTAGTTTACTTGTTCAGT
Organism: Trididemnum miniatum; assembly: GCA_964006365.1. Classification (NCBI taxonomy): domain Eukaryota; kingdom Metazoa; phylum Chordata; class Ascidiacea; order Aplousobranchia; family Didemnidae; genus Trididemnum; species Trididemnum miniatum. Next base: position 20,670,383 of record OZ023246.1, read on the forward strand.
TGGGAAAGGCACCCAACAGGATTCGCGCACCTTCAGGAAATAGACAGGTGGTAGTGGCGTCGCCAAAAAATATTTGAAGGGGTTCATGACTAATGCTGTATAGCTTAATGTAAGCAAAGTGAGTGCTAGTTTTTACATCGTTTTTTTTTCTGTTTTCGTAAAATTTAAGGGGGCATGGCCCCGGTACCTCCCACCCTTGGCTACGCCACTCAAATATGGCAGGTGGCCAAGTGATAGCAGGTTTTCTAAACACGCCTGTTCGGTCCAAGCCAATCTTTCAGGGCAAAGAAAGTTATAAGATTCCCCCTTTATAGCACCTCGAAACTGCAACGCTCAATTATTTATCAAAATGTCAACATCTGAAACGATATTTTAAAGACAGAAGGTCCTTCTTTATGCGCAGTTTTTAAATGAAATTTCACTGCATTTTATTCCAAAATGTATTAATTTTGACCTTACAGGAGTCCAAGCAGCAGCAGCAGGGTATATCGAGAATTCATATGAATGCTGTTTGTTTTCGTAAATCTGAATAACAATAAAAGTCCACTGTTTCGATTTTGATTTATCCGTCGGTATAAGGGTGGTTGCTTAACTCTTAAGACCCTGAGGAAAAGTTGCATCACGCTGCTGCTGCCTTCATCACCTGCATAACGCTATATGGTATAGGTTTCAGCTGCATACAGCAAAGGAAAAGCCAGTGAAAGTTACGTATTCACTAAATATTCTTCAGAATTTTGAACATGGATGTTTGAGTAAATTTTTTTTGTTCAATATAAAGTTGGGTAAAATTTTTTAATAATGCAACGAAATTTTTTACGTTTGGGTAATTTTCAAAAATACCCAAAATTATTTTGTTAAGTATAAAATATTACCCAAAAGCGAAAAAGTCGCAATTGGGTGGAAGGTGTGTTTACCCCCAAAAAAATTGGGTAAAAATTGTATTTGCCCACAAAATTTAATGTTTACCCCAAAACTTTTTTACCCAAAATAATTATTTAAGTTATGTTTTGGGCATATCGATTTATGCCCAAAATATTTTGGGTAAAACGTATTTTACCCAAATATGAATTGGGTTGAGTGGAGTTTTACCAAGAGCTCTACCCAATTTTATTTGCGGTGTAGAACCGGCTGACAGAAAATTTGAATCCCTCCACTGCTTATAGTATCTCCATTTTAGGTTCTTACCCTAGAATGAATTTTAATTTTTAACTTGTTGGGTACTAACTAGCTGCGTACAATAATCTCCGGCGATGTACTAATTTACTTAGGTACACAGAATTGAGAGTTGGGCAAAAATTAAAACAACCCAATTACGTTTTCGAAGGTTTTTGGGTGTGGTTGATTTTAACCCAATTATGTTTCACTTACCCTAGTAAAATTTTTGGGTTTAGCTTTTGAATTAATATTTATTCCGCGCTCTTGGGTAAAAACGTTTTTGCCCAATATTTTTGGGTACTGCATCATAAGTAATTGGGTATTGGGCACTTTTACGGACTTCTACTACCCAAACAGATTTGCAGTGTAAGTCAAAACCGATTATAACAAAATATCGTGAAATCTGCTTGTTTGATGGTACTGGCACGACGTTATATGATAACGCGGAAGAAACAAGTCGATCTCTCTTCACGCCGCGCAACAAACTTCGAGCTTTTTGTCGGCTAAGACTCGTACACCTTTGTCTCCCTCTTGTGTGCGATCAAATGCGATATTTTTTGCAGTTTGGAAATTTTTGATTGCCAGTAGTTTCAATGTAAAAAATCCAGTAATCTTCAAAACTTAAATGTTTTGAAACATTGGCGCTCTTATTTTTTGCCGTAATATTTGAAAACGCTTTTATGGTTTCGTGATTTTGAAGATTTATGTCTGTAAACTGCTGGTCCTGACCAAACCTCGGAGTAAACGTTTATAAATCTTTTTTTTTGTCCACCATCAGCATCTGTCGAATAATTCAAAACCTGTTGATATTTACCAACTACACGGTGTTTCTTAGTGTTAGCGTTTTTGAAATCTCTTGCACCAATTTGCTTTCATACAGCTTTTTGTGTTGTTTTACAGAATTGTCAAAAAAATTATCTCACAGAAGAATGAACGAAAGGCAGTTTAGTGAAGCATTATGTCATTGCAATCAAGCCTACCCTGACGTAAGCACGAACGCTCAAAAGTTTGATATGCTGTAAAATAGCACAAAAATACTAGTCAAGTTGTAAAAATTGCGCACATACGTTTTATTTTGATAAAGTTAGCTTTTCTAGTTTTGATCTTATAGTTTACGGATAAACAAAGCCGCAAACTCGGAAGAACGTACCGCGTTACTGGATTTTGAAGGAGCTGCTGTCTTTCTCTCAGCGCGATGGTGCATTGCGTGGTCATCCAACTTTGTAACTGGTCCACTTTTAACATTGAAAAAGTCATGGATTCACCTTAAATTTTGGTAATTTCGGATTGAATTCAGGTCGAGTGTGTGCTTTCATTCTGGTTGGGTTATCATTGGAGCTGACGTAAAAAAAATTTCAGATATCAGTCTTGGAACCTGTGTTTACCTAATAACGATTGGTTTGAACTTAAATCATGTCACAATATTTTGGAGTAACCAGTTCTACGGAACATTTTTTGTCAGATTTATCACCACCACCCTAAATTTAAATTTGATGTGAAAAGCCAGATGCAAGAGATAACTTAGAACAGCATGGAAGGCTAGACTTTACGATCAGCAGCTCAACATGCTGGTCTCTAGTCCGATTGTGTTCAAGGTACAATATTTCTACAGGGTGTCCTATAAAAAGTTTATTTTTTAAATTTTTATTACTTTTGTTTTAGAGCATTTGGGTTTGGATCAGTGATTTAGTTTTCAAATAGAATGTTACTCCTTCAGATTGCTGCTCAATTGTGAAAATCGTGATTAAGCTAAAAGCTTCAAAATTTCATGTATAAAACTCCTATTACCATAAAATGAAACTTGAAAAAATGAAAGAGCTAAATGCTCTATATCACAACAAAAGTCATAAAAATATGAAAAATAAACTTTTTTGTGGAACACTCTGTATATCAATTGTCACCTTAATCAAACCTTTTTTTCTATATTCAGTTTTCTGACATTCAACTTAGTTGATGTTTACTTTGGTTAACATTTTTGTGTGCTTTCTGCGCTTATATGCAGGAAAGTCATGAAATTCAATCAAACTATCAGTCGAGTGCTCCAAGCGAAGTGCTGTCTTATGCTTCTAATGCATCTTTTCCTGACCAGTATTTTGTGAAGGTGAGAAGGTATAAACAAAACATACAAATTGACAAGTAAAGGTCATTTACATCATGGTGTAAAACAGCGCGGCCTGACAAAGCTTATGACAATCCTACTTTAACTTTATCGTAGAAAAGGAAGAAATAGAATGTTTACAAATTTTTACTTGCTAAAAGTTTAGCAGCTGTTTCATGTGTAATCAATCGACATTTCTCAAAATTCTTTAACCCCGGTTATCGTAGCTTCAAGGTGCTAACACTTTAGGACACAACAGTGTAACGTAAGGAACGCCAAAACAAGGTTTTGATCGAAATCAGAACTTTAACATCAGACCTACCAAAACACGCTTTGCTCATCTGAAAATTGAGGGTTCTGACTCAAATAAAGTCGAAGAGGGGTTGGCCATTGGATGAAGATAATTTTCCAAAATGCAGTAAACCGTATAGCCCACTTTCAAAGTATTCTTCATAATTTCAGCGTCAGGTTGGAACCTTGGGTTGGAATTCCATGTTTTTTTATCGTATTCAAGAATTTTCTCCCTTTTTCCCAATTTATGCATCTAGTTTCAGCTGAAGTGCAGAACATTATTCGGGAACGTTTCTTTGTTGCAGCAGTGAAGTTTCATTGATATTGTTTCGTGATTAAAATTAGTGGCTATTATACATTAAACTTTACATTCTCTTGAAGTAAAACACCTTAAAGCAGTGGTCGGCAACCTTTTTCGCACAACGGACCGGTTTGAAACTGAATTGTTTTTGCGGACCGGCCTTTAAAAAATCAAAAATGTTCAAGCCATAAAACACTCATATTTATTCAGAACTGAAAATCTCGATCTTGTATTACTCTGACCAGAGCATTAAACTTTTTCAATATTGCTGCAGCAGCATTGCTCGATTTTTTTATAGTAGCTTCTCAAATCTGATTCTTAACGTTATTCTTTCTCTTAACCAAGCGCTGTTTGATTTACAAAAGATTTACGATAAAATGACAGCATAATCAAATGTTCGCTGTTCAATTAAACGATTTGACTTTTCAATTTGGTTAGTTTTGTGATATTGAGTAACTTTGCCATACTGGGTCACCAGAATTGAGTTATTTAGCATTTTTACAAAAACGTCCCAAAATTGCGTCTCACGTTATAAAAATGTTTTAAACTCAAAGCATTTATTCTGAAAACGCATACGGACCGGTAACAAACTTCACACGGACCGGCACCGGGCCGCGGCCCGGTGGTTGCCGACCACTGCCTTAAAGCACTGTAGCCTAGTATAACCGTTGCGACTGACTGACTAAAATTTAGCACTCATAATTTTTGATGATTGATATAAGTAAACAATCTGTTGCATCATAACCTGTTGTGGTTTTGCAGGTTATGATGCAAATAGCCTGCAAAACCACTAACATAACCTGTTGTGGTTTTGTATCATAACCATTGCATTTTTTTTTACTGTTGCATTTGCATCATAACCTGTTGTGGTTTTGTTGTTGTTGCATCATAACCTGTCGTGGTTTTGCAGCCTCAAGCAAGTTTAGATCAACAGAAACAACAACTGAACACAGGTAAATGCCGTGTAGATCTCAGAGAGACAAAACAGTAGATTGCATATCCCTTTGTTATACAATGCAGAGTTTAGAAAAAGTGAATTTTTTTTTATGTCACTTTTCTAATCACATCTTTAAATTTATACGTTGAAACGGACTCGGCAACAATGCGAATTTGTGATACAACACGGACAATATATTCTACAGAATCACACATTCATTTGAAAATCCCTCAAATAGTTTTTTGCTTTGCTTAACCGAATTTTGCTCAGCCATACGCAATAATTTTTAATCAAGTAGATCTAGAAAAGCCAAAACAAGCTGATGCGTTTTTTGCTTCTCCATTATTTCGCAGCAAACTTAAAAGTCATCCTTCGAGATATAACCACACAAAACTATATATACGAAAACACTGTAGATCCATCGGGTAACTACTTGATGCTTTTTTATATTTTAGCGAGAAAACGACAGAAGCAGATGCATGACTTGAACACAAATTTGCTAAAAGGTTATTGGTATCTTTCATGATTTTGGTTGTCTGCTTCTTAGGCCTAGTGGTGTGATTATTCAGTTGATAAACAGTTTTCTTACTCAAGGAGAAAAAATAAATCCACAGTAAATCTTAAAACTGGACATTTCAACAACATAGATTCAGCTGTCATCATCAGCAGTGTATGCAAGGCAGTACAAAACTGTAAGAACTAGAATTTACAATTCTAACTACAAGTAATAGCATATTGATCTCCGCAACAGGCCAAAATAAGTTGTGTAATTATAACCTCATAAAATAAAAGCTAATAAAAGACTAACGGAGTTAAATCAACAATTAAACAATAAAGTGGAGCAGATTTAGAGTTGACTTTAAGCCATGGCTCATACTTATGAATAAAAAATGGTTCAAGAAATGATAAAAGTGCAGAATCACCAGCACTGCTAAGAATGTCCGGTTTAGCAAAGTCCACTTTATGGTCAAGATTGTCCCTTTAGTATCGGCACACCTCGGAATTATCCGAATGGGAATGCTCCTTAAGTCTGATGATAAGATTGCGCTAGTCTGTCCTATAGAGCTAGAACCACAAGAACACGTTAACCTATATACAACCCCATGTTTCATCAAGATCTTTTGCTTCTCCTTCAGACGAAAGTTGTGTCCGATGTTCCAGGTGGTGTCGATACTCAATAATTCGTGGAATAACTCGGTTCCATGTCTGCTTTTCGACCAAGGTGGACAATTTTTACTTTCTTCATGGTAACTTAACATCTTGTCATACTTACGATTAAAAAATCTCCTGACGCAACTATCTAAAAAATAAGCCGGATGGCCATTTCGACCAAGAATAACCTTGATATTATCCACCTTTGAACAAATGCTTTCATAAGAACTACAGATTTTGTATGCACGATCGAGCAAACAATTGACCGAGTTATGTTTATAACGGCGTGGTACGAAGCTGCTCCATTTCGAATTGGGGGTCCAGTGTTGGTCGGTTTGCACAATGTAGGCTACTGGTTGCAGCTGTCGTTGAAATGCAATCTACTAAAACATCTAAAAAATTAATACATTTGTTATTGTGAATTTTGGACACAACTTTTGTCTGAAGGATAAGCAAAAGACCTTGATGGAAGTGCGGTAATCTACCGCTAAAATTCACAACTTAAGTCCGTGCAGCTCTTGCGACCTTAACCGGTAGGTGCGAACTTAGCAATGTACACAAAGGTTAAATTTCTTGTATTAGGGACCACAAAGGTTAAATTTCTTGTAACGTATATAAATCCGGAGGGTTGTTTGGCTGATCAAGGTCATGCATCCTGAAGGATCAGTGCTCCTCTACCTGAATGCGGCTGATGAGGGCTATAAGCCCGAAGCAGCGCTGTCGCGCTCTACGGTATACGTAATAGCAATGTACACGTTAGAAATTTGCTTACGGTAACCCTGCTCATTTACTAGTCGCAGCTCAACGTATTGAGCTTGCCTGGGATGCCATTTCGGACACAACAAATAAGAATGTGTTCAACAAGTCTCAGTTACTTACGTTGCACGGTGGAGAGGAAGAGGAAGTAGATTTGATGACTGATTTATTGCGTAGGTTTGAAGCCTTGGATATTCTAATAGATAGATGCGCCAGAGAAGAGTTTATTTATATTGATGACAAGAATAATAAAGTGTTTTCGCAAGAGATGGAAACAATGCAAACTACACTAGGGTGGCATACTGCTCGAAATTGCGTGGACTGCAAAAAGTGCTGTCTGCGCAGTTTGCGTAGATGCATAGCGTACGCGATCGAGCGATTTTAGACCAACTTCATATACACGTCAAATTTCGTTGAGCAGTTCTCAGAGTTATTTTGAATTCAAGGAAAAGCGACGAAGAAAGTATCTCTGACTCAGCGTTTTCGCCAAAGCGAATTAGAATTTATTGCTTATTATACTTACTGATAAGTAGGGCGATTCACGGTCAATAAAGTCAATTTTTTTTGGATGTAGAAAATAACTCTAAAAATGTGGAAACAAAATTTCACGGTCGTAGGATTAGTGTTTATGAAGTTATAAAGTCAATAAATGTCAATTTTTTGTTTTTTTGGTCAATTTTTTTTTATTAGGTCAATTTTTGCTTTCTTGCTTTTTTGCGCGTTTCTACTTTATAGCCTACTTAAAAAGAGATGACTTAGATAATTTAGAGATGGGGGTTCGTAACTGTTGGTGGTACGAGGGAGGTACATGCTGTCGCCTGACTCTTACCGGTATTACAGTTTTACACATGCTTAATTTATTCATGTAATGCTTGATGTGATTTGATTGATTTCAATTGTAAAGATCTGTTCAGACAGCTTTGCAAGATTGCAATCTTAGCAAAATTGGATTATGATGAAATAAGCTTTTCGATGTGTCTTCATTTGTTACATATTTTTGTCGCTATGTGCCGGTAGTCAAAAACACTAGAATTGAAAAGACAATGCATTAGTTATTCGAACATACTTTGATGTTACAAAGATTGCAATACAGCGAATAGCAAAACACTTGAATTATATGTGCGTACATTATCTAAGCACTAACTGAAGTGACTTCGGTGTTTTTTTTTTTCTGATGGACTGGTTCTTTCATTTCATTGTTTCGTTTGGTCAATAAATTCAATTTTTTGATAAAATAAGGTCAATTTGTTGAGATTTTTAGGTCAATAAAAAATCGCCCTAGTGATAAGTAAGTACTAATTTGATATGCATTCGCAATGTTAAAGCGAAAGCGGCATGAAATTAAATTGGGTGGATTTGCTGCACAACCTCACCTAAACTTTTCAAAAATTCTACAGGCTGTCACTTGTGAAGCGTTGATGTAATCTTTGGAAACATTTTGAAAATTTCCGGAAGCTAATAGTTTTAAGCAAATTAAAACTTGCAGCTAAACCGTTGGCGTTGTGGAGATATCTCGCTGCTTTTTGAGATCACCGCGAAGCATTGTGTATTATTTCAATATCAAAGTTTTTACCATTCTATATTCGGCTATTAAATAATTGTTGTCCAAAGTCGAAGCATTTTTTCCCGTAATGTCTGTCTGCTCCACCTCTCACAACATTACCCTCTGGGTGCAGCGGCCGTGCTAATTCTTATACTTTTTTTTACCTGAATTAGTGCACATCTTAACGTATATCGTTTTGTCGTTGTTTTCTTATTTTTTGCCTCGCTGTGGCATGTGATACCGATTTTTATTGTTTCATGGCCGAAAACATAAACAGCTACTACTATTCCCGCGCACGGTTGGAACTATTCATATTTTAACATTTTTAAATTCAAATTCACATTGCTTGACTTTAAAAAAACTAAATTAAAGTTCAATTCAAAAAAAACAAAATTAAAACTCATTGACTTCGCAAAACTGATTTCAAATTTCACCGCTTCAAAATTCATAAAACTCAACAATTCAAACGTCTCAACATTTGATAAACCACATCATCAGATAGGCTTGAAAAAAAAACAGATATTTTTGATTACCGGAAGCGAGTTGTTTAAAATATTTTCATTGTTAAGGGTGGAAAATTAACTCTTGCAAAACCAACATCAAAGCAGTTAAAAGCATCACATTTGCCGTCATAATTGTTCAGCTTGCTTGACTTTATGGATCGTTTGCAATACAGCGACATAATAAACCAATTGCAAAACAAAACTATACTTTACTTCGTATGTTTTAACATAAAAAATCCAACTCATCGAATCTTTAAGAAAATCAAATTCAATGACTTTATAAAAGGCATTAAAATTCTTATTTATTAGCTTTGAAAACCCACGTAACATGTGAGTAAATTCAAATTCAACCCAAACCTGCTCCCATGTATATGCGGTGGTAATTTCAAACGCCAAACTCACAGTATTAGTAAATTGGTGGAAAATGCTGTCTACGCCATCCTTGAAAATTGCGTTAGCTGACAAACTTTTTTTGCTGTCTATGCAATTTTGTAGTTGACGTGTACACCGATTTGTTTGTCAGGGCGAACTTTTTTTTTCTACGATATCGTAGAGTGCGACAAATAGGGTGAGCACTAGAATAGACGAAGTTTTCTGGGCTGCAGGATAAGATTTGTCCCATGACTTCCCAAATTCCTTAAAACGTAATATTTGTTTTTCGGAAATTTAATTAACATGAGTGCAAATCTAGGGGGAATGTATCCCCCAATAATCTGGAAGCATCCTCCCCAATATATTTCGTGGGAGTGGAAAATTCCCCATACGAGCCAATTTTATTCCCCCAATATCGAAAAATGATCAATTTTGCTAAATAGTCTCCCCCGATTTCCAAAAATGGTCAAATTTCGTAAATTATCCCCCCAATGCTCAACATAGATTTGCATCCCGTCAATCAAGCGTGATTTTGGTTACTTTTTTTCAAATCTTGTTCCACAGACCGGAAAACTTCGTTTATTTTACTGGTTACCGACAAAAAGTCAGCAGTATACCGCCCTGGAAAACGCAGAAGATGAGAGTGACCATACAAGTACCGATGCTTGCACACCATTTCCGGAATCAACAGAAGACAGTGTCAATTTTTGTGGGTTGTAGAATATGTACGGAAAACTCCTTGAAATAGAGGAACAATTGTTGTGTCCAGAGGTGCAAGCTCAAATAGGAGATGAGATGAATATAGCGAGTTGAAAATTTCTGTTACACCGTTTCAGCGAAAATTGCGACGAGTGATTGTGGAAGCAAAATGCAAAAGAGTACACCATGCATGCATCAACTGACAATTCGTGACATATTTAAAAAGTGAACATTAAATCACTTGCAATAAATTTCTGAAAAACTTGAATCTAAATTTTGTGGCAATTTTTTGCAAACTTAGCAAGGATTCGAAATTAAGCGGTAGGTTACTGTACGGGGTTGTGTATAGGTTAACGCGTCCTTGTGATTCTGGCTCTATAGGACAGAAAAGACGCAATCTTATTAACAGACTTAAATAGCATTCCCATTCGGATAAATCCAACGTGTGCCGACACTTAACGGACAATCTTGACCATATGGTGGACTTTGCTAAACCGGACATTCTTAGCAGTCCTAGTGATTCTGCACGTTTATTAATTCTTGAATCACTATTTATTCAAAAGTATGAGCCATTGCTTAACGTCGACTGTAAATCTGCTTCCCTTTATTTATTTAATTATCATCAATCCACTGTAACTCCGTTAGTTTTTTACTAGCTTTTATTTTATGAGGCTATAATTTTACAACTTATTTTGACCTGTTGCCGGGGTTATGCTATAACTTTTGTTATCAAATCAGAACTAGAATTTACAGTAGTTACAATTGTAAATTCTAGTTCTTACAGTTTTGTACTGCCTTGCATACACTGCTGATGATGACAGCTGAATCTATGTTGTCGAAGCGTTCAGTTTTGAGATTTACTGTAGCTGTGCTTTTCCTCTTTCAGCTATTTTCGTACCATATTTTTTGTAGTCTTTGTTCTTTCAGTTTTGTAATGCCTTGATTACACTGCTGATGATGACAGCTAAATGTATGTTGTCAAAATTTCCAGTTTTGAGATTTACTGTGGATTTATTTTTTTCTTTGAGCTATTTTCGTCCCACGTTTATTGTATTTCGAAGTTTTTAACTTGCGTTACTGGACCAGCTTATGCTTTTGCACGTCACTGGGGCAGCTACTCGATTTGAAGTATCTTAGCATCTCGATTCTCTGCGACTTAGGGTAGATGCTCTGTTGGAATAGGCGAAACTAACCAAGATTTGCAACGTAATTTTGCCATCGGGTTGTAAGATGGCCTCTAGGCTTTCGATCTACGGGCGTTGGACAAACGTGTTACATGTCCATGCCAACGCAGTTGCGATTTTTCTAGTCGAAAAAGCAACAATTCGATGCTAAGGTATTGTTTTTCCCAACGATTCGGTGCTTAGAAACTCGCGAATACTACTCTGGTATGCTTGTCCAACAAGGTTAAACCGCTAATTCTTCGCAGGAATCCTATATCAATCGTTTGGACTGAAGATCTAACTTTCTCATTCATAATCCAACACTTAACTTTGGTTTTTGGGACAGACAGATGGCTTCTTCTTTCGTTGTGCTCAGATGGCTTCTTCTTTCGTATCAAAAGCTTGCTGATACCAATTTGGGCAGCGTCAAGTAGCACAAGATCATCCACAAATAACAGACGTTGTACAGTGCAATCACTGATCTTTACTCCGCCTCAAGACCCACTTTTCTCTGCTGTTTATTCCATATAAGTTAAATAAATAACAGTATAAGTGAAAGAGAGAAGCCTTACGCAGTCCCGCACTTACTCTGAAAAGTTTCGTGGTTACACTGATGTCGACACAAATACAGACCATAGGAATGCATACGTGCAGCGACTTAATACCAGTTAGTAACTGGCCATGAATGCCTAACTGTAACAACACCGCCCAAAGCATGTCTCTAAGAATGCAATTGTATGTTTTTTCAAGATAAACAGATCATATTTCCACGACTTCGCAAAGATTTGAAGTAAGACAAAGATCTGATCAATTGTCCGTCGGCCAGGACGAAAGCCTCACTGCGCATCCGTTAGCATAGACTTTACCCGGGGCACTAATGAAAGAAATTGTGTGTGTTCTTTTCTTTTTTCTCGTGGATAGGTATTATCACACTGGTTTGCCACACGAGTCTATCAACGAACACCATACACGTTCATTGCTTTCAACATTTCAGGTCTGATATCATCCTGACCAGGTGCTTTTCCAGTTTTCAATGATTTGATAACTGCATTCACATCTGCTTCTGTTATCTGAATATCTTCCCCAATCAGCTGTTCCTCGTGATTTGTGTCGGTGTAGTATCAACTGGGTTTGAAATATCACTACAGTATTCTCTCCACCGATTCAAAATAGCATTTTGATCTTTCAGAGTGACACCATTTGAATCCTCTATTCAAAACGCGGCTTGAGATCTTTTCCTTAGCAAACGGCGAATAGTGAGCCAAAACACAACGTTTGCGATTTTGAAATCTTTGTCGATCCGTTTTTCGAATTCCTTCTCAATATCTTCATTAGATAGATTAACTTTTGTGGCTGCTGCCTTACGTGCTTCAGAGTACTGCAAACGAAGTTCAAGTGATGACTTATTTGCAAGCCAGGCCTTACAGGCCACTTTTTTCGCACGAATAGCTTCTTTAACTTCTTGTTTCCACCAAGGAGTTCTTTTCTCGCTGCTTTTTGCCCCTTCAAACACGCTGACGTCCGCAACAGTTAGTAGCAGATGTAATGACTGCTGTTCAAAACAGACACCACTCAGTTTCAATGCCTTTAGTAAAGGTGGGAAGTTCTTTGAACTTACAGCAGATGCAATGTCGCATGCAAATGCAGTTCGTACCTCTTTGTCAGCCAATGATTCCCATTTGATTCGATAAGTTTTTCGTGGTAGATAAGACGTTTGTTTTCTAAAGTTTTCAAAGCTTTCAAGGTGCATACAACGAAGAGGTGATCAGTTGACAACTCAGTTCTTCTTTTAACTCAAACATCAGACACAGAAAAAACGAGTCCGCCGAAACGATACAAAAATCAATCAGGGAGCGTTGTCCCAAAGAGTCTCTGTACCAGGTGTACTTATAAATTCTTTTTTGCTGAAAAAAAAAAGTGTTTATTACGCACAGCCCATTGGTGGCACAAAACTGCAAAAAACACTTTCAGTTCTTGTTAATGTCAGAGTCACCATGTAGTTTAATAATACCTTTTCAGGTTGCAGTGTCAATACCTGCTTACGCGTTGAAATCGCCCAATTGGGAAAGGGACTGTGATGACTTTGCTTTTCCAAGCGCAATCTTAACTTCCTCCAAAAGGCTTCGTAGGTGCGTACACCGGTAAGACATGAGTGTACGCCCCTAAATATAGAAACGTTCCTGTTCCTGAGAGCTAGATCGCGGCAGTTTGGTCCAACTCGAGTACATTTTCGTAGCGCGGCCCCGTTTGCCTCCAAACGCTTAGCGACTGCGTTGGTGGGTATCTGTTGAAAGCCAGCTTGTTGGTAAGGCTGTAGCTTACCTTTCGAAGAGTCCCTCTGTCTAAAACTCGAACGCGGACCTTTTTATCCTGCGTCCGATGCAGCATGAATATTGTGGTTACAACTTTCCATTTAGTCACAGCATTTGGTTGCTACTTAGTCTGTTTCTCTTCTTCGACCTTACTGCCTTGGGTAACCTTGATGGAATCGATCGAATCTTATTCCGACGGCCAAGGGCACAGGTAGCGAAAAATCTAAGGAGTGACCAAAATATAGCAGGCTAAAGATTCAGGGTGTTTTATTGTCTACAAATGTTTTCAGCATGTTTTGATTAGAGTTCGTCAAAAAGCGGTTGCAGTGCCGCAGTATTCCCCCTGGTGACGTCACTGCTGACGACATTGTTCCGAGGGTCACTACAAACTCAAACCTCCCTGCCACGTTAAGGTGGCAATTTATAGGAGAGGATAGACATTTTTTTTGGTCGCGATTGACCCTTGCTTATCTTTTTCTTGGGAACGTACCTAGTAAATAAACATCGTCAACAATCTTAGTTAAACTATTAATTAAGTTTGACAAACAACTAATTGCATCAAGATTTGAATTATTAAAACGTTAAATTGGATACTGCTTCAGTCGGCAGAACTTGACAAACAATTAGATTTGCTTTATTTGAAGTCGAAGTAGTAGCCTAAGGGATAGCTTACCAATCACCTGTATACTTTGCAGGAAGTTTGCTTCGATATACCAGAGGCTTGTGTTCTGTGGACGGATGCATCATATTTATACTACAGTACTTACGATTGCGATAAGTTTGCAGCTTTTTTCCTGGACGGACTGGCTTACTCCAAAAGGTTTGATGTTGGTTATATGTTTCCTGAATAATTTTAGTGTTGACAATTCAAAAATTGCTTTAGTAAAACACATGACTACACAGTTATAAATGAAGGAAAGGCGTCATTTTCTTCAATATCTTCAAGTGAGATTTGGTAACTTGAACCTTTGCAACCACTGAAATGAACAATAACTTGTAGGATGTGTAAAGCTGATTACGAATTAGATGAGAAATTTGCAAGGGACAAATTAATGTTTCGACTTATAAACAAAGTCTCGTCAGCCTTGCTACGCACAGCCAATCCAGGCTAAACTCATTCCAGACTGTAAAGACTCTTTTTTTGCATTGCTTTACTTGGACATCTCGACTTCACCTCTTTTCTAGGTTGTGCCCTGTTTTTGGCAGACGACTGGCCCCAAACAACGATACCCAATGAAAGAGCCTATAACCACTAACCCACAACTAAGTTACCGGTAGCCTAACTAGCCCACGTCACTAGAAGCCCCCATGGCAACCCACTCATTTGCAGCTGCAGACGCGTTTCGACCTTATTATGGCGTTTCGACCTTATTATGCACTGATGAGACCATAATAAGGTCGAAACGCGTCTGCAGCTGCAAATGAGTGGGTTGCCATGGGGGCTTCTAGTGATGTGGGCTAGTTAGGCTATCGGTAACTTAGTTGTGGATTAGTGGTTATAGGCTCTTTCATTGGGTATCGTTGTTTGGGGCCAGTCGCCTGCCAAAAATAGATTACAACCTAGAAAAGAGGTGAAGTCGAGATGTCCAGGTAAAGCAATGCAAAAAAAGAGTCTTTACAGTCTGGAATGAGTTTAGCCTGGATTGGCTGTGCGTAGCAAGGCTGACGAGACTTTGTTTATAGTTGATTACGAATTGTTTTGGCGGAGTAACTTTAACATTAATCGCGTAATCTAGTGCAGGCAACATAAAAACCATAAAAACGTTTGGATTTTAGCATTAATTTTAGCAGTACACAATCCTTTTCCGCACAGCTCTCTATAAGAGCTGTTCCTGTAACTATAGCTATGAGTGGCATGAGAATAATCTGAACACCAACCTAACCATTCTGGAATGAGCAACGTTCGGCGTAATATCGATACGCCGGCAGGTTAAAAATTTAACTGAAAGTAGTTAATGGATTGATATAACTTCTCACAGACTTGGCGGCTGCACATAGGCTAGCGATTGCGACTGCAACGACGCCGCGTCGAAATGAATGCTATTACATCTGGGAAAAATGAGCTTGGCTTGGATTTATGTTTCAACAACTTTGGCGTCACGCGCCAGGTTAGGCAATGGCAAAAATGCAAACTTTCGTCTTCTGCGTTCAACAAAAAACTAAGGTAGAAAATCAAGCCTCAACTGACCAAAATGCTTGGCCAGACCTAGATTTTTGCGACAAAAATTCATCAAATTGGCGCCTTACTGCACAGTAGCACTGTTATGTACCGTATGATGCTTCTGGTTACCGTCGTGCAGCTTAAAAAATTTTGCTGCCGTAGCCCTGTTCAAAAACAGGCAGTGTTCTGAAGGATATTTTGTAAACGTATGTATCTCGTCTTCATGACGTAATCTTATTTTAAAATTACCTTTCCGTCGCTGTCTATGTTTTGATGATTAATTTACGATCACAACGCTTTTACTGTACGATTTGACTCCCACCAGTGGTTTGACAAATTGCAGTTCTGGCTTTAAAGCTTTTGTTTGGCCGTTGGCAGGGCCGAAACTAGGCAATGTGGGCCCCCCCCGAAATCATCTTTCGGGCCCCCTAAAAATTTTTTCTTGGATGGTGATGCAAAAGAGCGAGCCCCGAAGGGGCGATACCAAGCTAGGGGGGTCTGGGGGCATGCCCCCCCAGAAAATTTTGCGGAATTTGACCTTGTTTTGGAGACTTTTTGTGCGTTTTGAGCCTTTAAAATTCCTCAGTTTTAACAAACTTTAGTAGTCTGTTTAACTAGGTCCCTTCCAACCCACTAAAATAATGCTGCAAGCAAACCCTACTCTAACATTTCGCTACCTATGCAAAGAAAAAACGTTTTTAAGGCTTATTTTTGCGCCTTTTACTTGAGAATGAGGGGCTCTTGGCAGGAGCGGATCCAGAAAGTTTTGGTGGGGGGGATGTGATTATAAATTAGGTTGAATGTTAACTACATACAAAGACGTTTAGACCCGGAAAAGGGCGTAAATATGTCCTTTCAAAATGTTTCATGTCAGGGGCGTAGTCAGAAATTTTTTCAGGCAGAGGGCACCAAATTTCGTCTCATTTTCAAGCGCAATTTTCCCCGGCAGAGTTATTTTTAAGCAACCTAAGTAACAAAAACGACTCTAGGAGGGTCCGGGGGCATGCTCCCCCGGAAAATTTTTGAAAATTTGCATGCTGTAATGGCAATGTAGCGCTTTTCGAACAATTTTCAGGCAAAGTTTGTTCATATTTTTGGCCCCTGACTTTGAGTGCTTCATCAAATATGATGCATTTTGTAAGCCCAGTTTCGATTATGCGTGCTTAAGGCGACTAAGGTTTATTGTTATGAACAGGGGTGCAAATCTATGTTAAGCATTGGGGGAGAGGATTTAGCAAAATCGACCATTTTTCGATATTGGTGGGAATGATTTAGCAAAATTGACACGTCTACAGATGTCCAATTTTTTGCCCACAATGAAGTGAAGACCAAAAAAAAAGGTCATAATTAACGTTCCCAGATACCCATTAAGTTTTTGCCCGAAATGAAGTGAAGACCAAAAAAAGATCATCACCTTCGCTGATGCCCAGTTTTGGGACATGAAAATGTTGGGGGGGATGCTGCCGGATTATTGCGGGGATACATCCCTCCATGGATTTGCACCCATGGTTATGAAGAGATTCGAAATTACAGAAAAAACTTTATTTATCCAAAGCATTGTTGAAAATGGCTGGTGGGGGTGCATCCCCCACACCCCCCCTGGATGCGCCCCTGGCCCTTGGTATGCTACTAAACGTTTGTTTGCTAGTTTTGCGACTGCTATTTTTCGAAAAATTTGCAAGGGCCCCCCATGGCCAAAAGCATAAATATGGTATGGGGGTCCCACATCGCGCGAGTTAAGCCAAAAAATATATTGATTCTTAGAATAGGCTTATTTAAGGCACCTTTATCATACGTTGATTAAATAGTACGGCGTACTGACTATTTACGGGGTCCCCTTTTTGTGCGGCCCCCCCCGGTTGGGGGGTTCGGAGGGCGCTAGTTTCGGTACTAGCCGTTGGTAAAAGCTTTGCTAATTTATTCAGCAACAGGTCGAGTTAAAATGTAGAGCTTGCTGGTAACAAATTGATATCAAGAGTTTTTCTTTTAATGATTTGTTTTTGAACTACTTACAAAATTGTAAGAGTAGCAAAATAAGCTAATTTGCTAAACCTATCTTGTTTAAAGCTCAGATAACATATTTTTAGCTTTCAAAAACTACCTATACTAGATTAGACTGCCAGCATACTCTGCTAATAGCTAAAATTGAGAAAGATCAGGCAGAAAGCTGAACATAAAATTTGTTTCTTTTGCAAACGTGGCCTGCAGCATATTGTACCTACTGCTTTCACAACTTACTTTGCTTGCGATTCCTACGAGAAAGTAGAAAATTTTTCTACTTTGTCGCAGGAATCGTAGAACGCAATTCTTTTTACTTGCGATGACCGCACTCGCTTCAGTCGTATCCTGTGTGCATACTTAGCGCGATTGGTCACTAGAATCGCATCGCACGAGTCGCACGATTTTTGTGTAAGAAAATCGCAGCTGTGTGCATTGGCAGTCGCAGCAGTTGACGCAAACGTGATCGCAGTCGTCGTGGCGCATCGCAACGAGCTGTGTGTGCAGCCGCCTTTAAACGTACTTTCAAGCTCTAGGTTAGGCTTTGGAAGACTCGATGTGCTGATAGAACTTTTAAATTGTGTTTTACTATAATCGCAGCCTGTGCCACGCCTAAAACTCCAGCTAACGGAGGCTCGGTGAAATGCGAAAATTCTTACCAATGCACATATAGTTGCCCCGAAAGGTTCAAGCTCATGCTGAACGAGACACATCCAGTCAACGATTCTTCAATAACTTGTCTCTTTGATGACAACCAACAGCTGCTGGGATCATGGAATCGACCCGTGCCTTATTGTGAACAAGGTTGGTAGCCCTCTGATGACAAAGTTTAGTAGTAAACAAATTAGCTGGACATTCCAGACATTGGTTTATTACAGCTTTTTGCTTGCAAACAATTTGACTAATGAGGTGGACATTACGGGAAATGAGAACACTGTTAGCTCACTTCTCTCTCGCAGAATAAATATTTCGCGGCCATCCAGGAATTTTTGCGACTCGACTCACTATATTGACAGATTCTGCCAAGAACTCTGACTTCTTTTTTTTTTGAAAAAGAAAAACTCAGCGCGTGTATTAACCACTTCCACTATAGATGCTGCGATTGATCAACGTGTTTTTTCTCAAATGCTGCATTGCTTGTGATGTCGAGTCACACACCATTATGGATGCGCTGCTTGATACACATGGAGTTGACCGTTAGTGCAGTGAGCTACAGAACTGGTGTCACGGGATTGATGCTCAACTAAGTCATCTATCATGATGCATATACTTCACTAATTTACTGTATAATCCTAACCTGCAATTACGTGACTCAATAAAAAACTGATGTTACAAGTAAATCCAAAGTGCAAGAATTGCGACTAAAAGTGTGTTTACCGATACGAGGCAAGCGGCAACGCGATTACCAAATTTTTTTGTTTATTTCATTTTGACGTTGAACTGGTGGTGCGGCAACGCGATAAAAACCACGCGATATCAAGGAATTGTACCTGTACAATTTTTATCGCTTCATCGCCCGGTATTAAAGAATGTTTGAAGTAACCTTGACGACAGAAATGAGACAATGCACGTGTGATTGTTACGACATCATTGAACAATTATCTTGCTTGACGCAGGCTAGCTAATTTTATATCGCGTTAACGCAGGCCAGTATAATTTGTAATGACAATCGCATTGCCGCGTGCCGCGTATCGGTAAACACACCTTTAATCTTTCATTTCGGCGTATTTGAGCTTAAAATGCAAGAAATGTCATCCCGTCACTACTCAGTCAAAACATTAAATATTTTTATAAATAACACTTCGCGCAGCGTTCAGTGAACATATCAAACAAGCACACAGATCAGCAATGTCATAACTAGGGCCCGCTAAGGTCAATAAAGTCAAAACTTTTTTAGGACCTTGTTACATAATCAAATGTGTACTAACGTTCGTTTCAGATGTTCAGGAGTCTGTTTTGGTAGTCAAAATTTTGCATAAAGTCAAAATTTGTCAAAATTGTCTTTATCAAAAATTTCCTTACACAAACGAACAAATTTATATGTTTTAAATATTTTTTTGAATTTTTGAGCTGCTATTAAAATTTTATGCGCAGTTTTATTTGATTTTAAACTTTTGAAATAGTTGCAATATTTGCACTATCGTCACAATAATGCGTGCGGTAATTGAGAAGGAAATAGCACTTATTACGCATGAAGCGTCATTGTTGATGCATAAATACATTATTAGCCAGAAATATCCGGATGAGTTTGCGGCAACTCCTGCCGACGACTTGCGATGCAACCTTTGCGACGTGTTAGTCAAATGCGACAAAAAGTTTTTTGTGGAAAGCCACCGAAAAAGTAAGCAACACCAAGGAAAATTGGAGACGAAGAGCAAATCTCAAAGTAAGCAAACCTTTTTACATTTCGATCAAGTAAACTTCAAGGAACAGGTTGTTTCTTCATTCTCAGCTGCAGCTATCCCACTTCATAAACTGAACCATCCTTCTTTAAAGTCTCTGTTTGCTAGAATGGGAAAAGTATTGCCTTCGGAGACTGCAGCCCGGGCATGTGTTGCTAAATTGGCATCCCAAAAAGAGGAACAAATTCAAGAATTACTTCGTGACAAAAAACTTTTTTTGATGGTGGATGAAGCAGAGGTTGCTAAACAAAAATATATTAGTGTGCTCGTGGGCAGCTTAGATGCTCCAAATCAGACATTCCTCCTTAATTGCCATCCACTTGACAGCGGTCGCAATGTTAATAGCAGTATTATTCTGCACACTGTGGATGACATATTGCGACAACTTGAAATAAAACGCGAGGATTTTTCATTGTTCTTGACTGATGCTGCTCGGTACATGTCTTCGGCTGGAAAGACATTAAAGGAATTATACCCTTCTTTGATGCATGTCACCTGCGTTGCGCACTTACTACGTAACTGCGCTATGCGTGTGCGTGCTCATTTTAAAAATATTGATGAAGTAATAGCAACGATCAAGGCAGCAACAATCAAAAACAAAGATCGCAAGAAAGATTTTCATGATGCTGATCTGCCATCTCCTCCTGACCCTGTAATTACAAGATGGGCAACTTGGCTTAGAGCTACCTTATATTATAGTGAGAACCTTCCAGCTGTTCGTACCATTGTCAGCAATTGGACAAGTGCAGGCCTCTTAGTCAGCAGAGCAAAAGACGCTATCAATGTGGAAGGTTTGGTGTCGGACTTGGCTAAAATAAATCAATACCGGACTCTAGCAGCCAACGTAAAGTTCTTAGAAGGAAGTGCCTGCACAATAACCAAAGCATACGGACTGCTGAAGAATATGCAATTCGATGATGGTCCTTGCGCAATTAAAGACTACATTGACAAACGACTATCCAACTCTGATTTAGAAACAATAATAAACTGTACCTATTTGACAATTGACCCAACAAGCTACGCACTATTGCAACAAGCCCAGCCAACCTCTGCTGCTGTTGAGAGGTCGTTTTCTATGCTCAATAAATTACTGAGAAAAGACAGAAATTTTGATGCTAAAAACGTAAAAAAATATATGATGCTGTATTACAATAAAACGTCCTTGTAATTATACTGCGTGGCTTTCGTTAAAAAAATCATAGACATACTGTTAGTGTACAGCACAGTTGCGATAGCAACGCAATTTTTTTATTACACACTAATTGATACCGGTACACACAATGGCTCGTTATCCTAGGTTTTGAACGTCATGCGTCGCTTTGTTGCATTTGCTTCAACACTGAGTAGTTGAGAAAATGGTAGCCTACTTCGAACATTTTCTCAACTACTCAGTGTTGAAGCTAATGTTCGAAGTAGGCTACCATTTTGTTCGAAGTAGAAAATGTTCGAAGTAGGCTACCATTTTCTTTAAAAACTTATGTAAATTGCAGATTATAAAACATATTTAATTAATAAAGTGCAACAAGACATAAATAATACGCGGAAGCGGTTAAGTCAAAATATAGTTAAAATTTTACTAAAATAAAGTCAAAAATATATTTTTTTAGGTCAAAAAAAAAGAAAATGGCCCTAGTCATAACTAAAATCATAGCCTTGGAAACGCACTCGTTATGTAAACCCAACGTTCTCTCGCGGACGTGCACTGTGCAAAAAATGCAAAAAATAAAGTTTTTTTTAAGTCCAACACAGAGATTAGTCAAAGTGAAAAAATGTATCTTCTCCTTTGATACAATCAGAGATTTTGCGAATCAAAACCAACTTTTTTGGCCCAAATCTCCTCTAACTTCTCCACAGCCCATGATTTGCGAAACACTGAGTGGAGACAATAGCTAAAACCCTTCCGCTTTTGAGGTTGTGGTTGGGCGTGTATGCGCTGTTTCAAACTAAACGTGTACAGCGTTGTTGCAAAATCACCCATGTTAATAGTAGGTATTCCTTAGGTAATTGGAAATAGTACATAACGCAAAATTGCTCTATAGATCTGATTACGAATTGTTCTTCAAAATTTATTTTCAGTCAGCAACTGTGACCAACCAAAAAAATATTTTGGAAACATCATGAACTGTTCATATTATAACGAATCGCTTGATTCTGCTTTCGGGGAACTGAGTTCATTTCCCAATGGAACTAGATGTAATTTTACTTGTCACAGCAATCACACACTAGTGGGCGCCGAAAGCATAGTTTGCTCAGGAAAGACTTGGAACCCCCCAGAACCTGAATGCAAATTAAAAGGTAAAAATAAGAGAGTTGTAGATGTAGAAAGTCAGTGTGTTCATGTTTAACATTAAGTTTGTGTCTATCATGCTTTATGCTTCAAGGTATTTAACGTATATCGTTTTATCGCTGTTGCCTATTTTTCGATCAATGCTCTTTTGCGTGTTTTTCGTTAGTTAGTTGTTAGATTAAACAAACCACGAGTAGGCTATTACTCTTGCCGAATCGATTTCAGATTATTGGAGTTTGTTACTCAAATCAAAACAGAGAGTGACTGAAAATTCGAATTTAAATGATTAAAACACTTTCAAATAAATATCTTGCGTTCATTTGCGGAAAAAAATCAATCGATTAAATTTTGGCTATTTATTCAGAATGTTCTCAATTCGAAGAACCTTCGAATGTCTTTGTAACGCGTTGTGATAGAAGCAACGAAGTGGGTTCGAATTGTCACTTTCAATGTCGTGAAAAGTTTCAGCTGAAGGTGTGTTTCGCTTTTTTTCATGAACAATTTCTTTTCAGTGCTAGACAGTAGACACATCATTCTTCCGCTTCGATCATTCAAAGTTTATTCGCTAAACAAATAATGAAATTGCACCAACATAATAGATAAGCACAGGGAGACGGACCGTGACTGCTCTGCTCGGGGTAGCTTATAGTCATGCCCTCACCGGTATTCGAGTGTTCTTCAGTTTTTCTTGGTGCTTTTTTTGGCATCGAGGTGAAAAATAAAGAGAAAACAAATTTTAATTTTCGTTTGTAGCTGAAAACTCAAAATAACTGATGCTCGATCATTTAAGCCACAGACAATCCTTTTGCATACTGTGTGCAATCCAAGGGTAAGCTATTTCAGCTTAAAACAGCCCATTTTTGACATTTACTGGTGCCCACCCAACCCTAGAGACCAAACTCCATTTTAGCAACATCACCTTGAATTATATGCACCTGTTCATATTTACAATTATTGGCATTTTGTGTGGTACATTACCGCTGAAGACGAAGGTACCGCATACTACGTACATAGTTGATTTGTTAATAACAACGCTTTTTTGTATTTTTGTTGATTTGGTAAAATGCTTTTCGGAAATTATTGGATTGAATCCGCCTTCCGTAAATTCTCCAAAAACTGAACGTCAGCTGTTTGTTAACTTCCGTAAAGAGTTTGGTTTGCTAATAGCTACGATTTGTGTCTTTGAAATTATAATATAAACCTTGCTTATCTAAATTAAAAATTAATAAATTTGCTTCGATGGAAGTATGAAATTTCTCAGCACAGTTTTGCAGAGATAACGTTTTGCATTATCTAGTTCACCTTCAGGTAATTTGTTGAAGTACGATTATTAATGCAAAGCAGACTTAATGCCGTGTTGCGACATTGCGATTTGATAGGGACAGAAGTCAATCAAGTGCTTACCGTCATTGCAATGGTCCTCTCCACCCCCAGTGTGTGAATGTCCAAAATGTTTCGTTGGTTCTAATTGCCAACACTCTACAAGTTGGAATGTTTTGAAAAGATTCATCGAGGACAAGATGTGGTCGAACTTCGTGGTAAGAACTTCTGCTGCGTACAGTAGTGGCTCGTCTAAGGGGGCTGCACCCCCCAGAAATTTAAGCTGTAACCTATCTCACCTAAGAACTAAGGTTATTATTTATCACGAAATTATTGAGGCGAAATTTCGATGGAATTGGCAACACTGCAAAGCAGCGAGACTTCAAGTCTTGCAGTTTGGGTTTGATAACGCAGCACAATTATGGTCTTAACGTAACGCGAGAGAATAAAAAGAAGACTTTTATTCCCTGTACCTACCATTATTTTTTGAAAGAGAAAAAATGCACGAGTTGAGACGAATTTGCAGTCCCTATCTCGAAAACAACTTAAATACTTTCGTAACGTCCTGCGAAAGGAAGCCACACGCTTTGCGTTGATGTGCAATGTGGTGCAAGTAGACTTCTTTGCTGTCACTATATTATGAGAATAGGCTACATTCTTACAGTTGCTTTAGTGGATTTTCTAAGGGCTGTCATGGTTGTGGCAGTTGAATTTGCATCTTAAATACAAACAGTTATTTACGCAGCAGCGTATAATTAGCACCAATATTTTTACTACGCACCATGTTATGTTTTGTGATACTGCACTATTAAAACACTCTGCTGTGTGACATCGAAATTTTTAAGGGGTAGTCCAAGCACTCACAGTTGTCTGATCACTGCAGATGCAGTTGTGTTTATTCATGGTAACGATGCGTTTTCTTCCGTGGTGTGTGTGAGCACCTATTGTTATTGTTTTGGTTGCAAACGATAAATTAGGCATGATTGGTCGCTTAGTGAAGTTCCCTCTGTAGTCTTGGATCAGAAAGATGGTGGCCCTGGTTTGGAAACCGGGATGGTTTATTCGCACAAAATGCTCTGCTTTACTAAATGAAATTACTAGGGAGCGTTCTGAGGTGTCACGACGGTGAGATGGTATTGTCCATGGGTGGCGGAACCGGGGGGCCGAGGGGGCCCTGGTCCCCCCCTTTTTTTTTTCAGGGGAGGCCCTAATTTACGCGTATATTTCTACTATGTTGCCTCTGCATGAATGTATTTGAAACTTAATAGGCCTACCATCGAAATTAAAACCTAGGAAAGCGCTTAAATCCAGAGATGTCTTCTTTAAAATTTTGTTTGTGCGGTGGGCTAACAGAAACTAGAAGCAAGAACCATGGGTCTGAAGCCCACATAAATTGGACATGTCACATGTGGACAGGCTAAATATGGGTTGTTGGCACAGGGCCGGATTTACGTATAGGCTAAGCCGGCTGAAACCTAGGGCGTCGTGGAAAATGGGGGACCTCATCACGAACAATCAAGACCTTTTTTTGTTCTCTTCACCGATACTTTCACGGGAAAACAGAACATCTGAGTACGTGCATACCTTTTTTTTTGCTCTTCACTATACCGATATTTTCAGTGAAAACAGGACTTCTGAGGACGTGAAGACCTTTTTTTGCTCTTCCAATCAGTGTGATCAAATAGCCTATAGGGCCTCTCATTGTCTAAATTCCGTCCACACGAGCGTATTTAGGGGCGGGTTCATTGTGACATGCCCTTCCCCTTTTGACTCTGCCTTTTAGTAAAAAGAACAATACTGATGGTGCCAAGTGACTAAAATATGCCATACTTTTTTGGTGGTTTCTGTAGCTTATGGCCAGGGGCGAATCCAGACGAGTAGGATAAGGGATATGCATCCTCCCACCAGCGATTTTCAAAAATGTTTTTGATGCATACAATTTTTCTATAATTTCAAACCCCTTCGATAGCTATAAATCTGACGCCTTAAGCACGCATAATTAAAAATGTGTGAACAAAATGCATCATATTTGGCGAAGCACCCAGAATTAGGGTCAAAAATTTTAAACACAATTTGCCTGAAAATTATTCAAAATGCACTAAAATAGCCATTACAGCAGATAAATTTTCAGAAATTTCCCGGGGGAGCATGCCCCGGGCTCCCCTGGAACTTTCCTAGTTTCTTAATCAGCTTCAAATTAGTTCTGCCGAAAAACATACGCTGGAAAAAATGTGGAAATTATGCCTCCCCCTTTTAAAATTTCTCGCTACGCCACTGCCGTCCTTGGTTGTAGATGAAGAAAATCTGGTCTTTGGTTTTGCCCCCCCCCCCACTTTAGAAATGCTTCCGCCATCGCTGGTATTGTCATCTAGGTGGACGCCAACCACGGCGCCACTGTAGTTGAATTAAAGCCTACTAGGCTGTTTACATTGCTTTTGTTTTCACATTTTATCGTCTAATGACGCATAGTTTTTTTCAGGCTATATATGCTGGTTACAATATCAGATGCAGAAGCAACAAGCACGGCGGCATGTTTCGGTTCGATTGGGACTGCACTTGCACCGACATCCAGTCTGGCACAGACGTTCGATGTAACGCATACTCTTCTTCATCTGGTTCATGCGAACATGCTCTGGCTGAGCTTGTAAGGAAAATGACGAAGAAAAATATTTATCCAAAATCTTGTGATAACATTGATGTTCGAGGATGTTGAAATGACATCCGGAAATGTCAATCTCAATTTTGTATTATGCAAGTTGTTTCTAGCACGTGTTGTGGTTTTTGTGGAGCAACAAGTGTACTGAGCACTGAGCAGTAGACTTTTATTTTTTGTTATTTTATTAAATC
The DNA here is from genome assembly GCA_964006365.1 of Trididemnum miniatum. Classification (NCBI taxonomy): domain Eukaryota; kingdom Metazoa; phylum Chordata; class Ascidiacea; order Aplousobranchia; family Didemnidae; genus Trididemnum; species Trididemnum miniatum. The sequence continues at coordinate 20,696,680 of OZ023246.1, forward strand.
AAATTTACAGAATGTGGAAAAAAATCCTCGGAGACAATTACTTGTACATTTTTTCTCGAATTTCAATCTGGCAAGAATTTAAGCTTGAAGCGAAGCGCAAAAACATCGAGGTTTGATAATCGAAGTATTTTGCCGTTCTCGGACGTTAAATACTATAACGTTTGATTTTTTTTTGAATTGTTACTCATGAGCTGCCGCGATTTGTAGCCTATCATGGGTTGGTGCTGTTGAGCGGCAAAAGACCTGCAGGCTCTTGGAAGAAACTTAATTGAGAAGTTCGCTTGAAGAAAGTTAAAAATTGTTATTTTTTTTATGCATAAAACTGCAACTGAAAGACCACTGGGGGATCACCGGTTCACCCTCATCGTAGCAAAAGCAATGGATGAGCGATGTTCGTTGATCAAAATAATTCTGGCGTTTTTCTTTTGAAACACCAACGACGGCATTCATGAAAATTTCACAAAGTAAAAAAACATGAACATTGGCCGCCTTACACGCCATGAAAAGTAACAAACTTATAATTTGAAAGTTTAATGAATCTACGCTCTAGACTTCTGACGGTACTTTTTAACGTTTTATTCGATTTCTCTCGACCTTGACACTGGCGCGTATTTTCTTGTTTACAGAAATAATAACATTGCAGTCACTTAATTCGTCATGCATGATGATGTATCTTATTTCATGTGATAGTAATAAGCAGTGCCATAGCAGCACTTTTGAATGCATCTACTCAACAACATTGTAGCGAAGATAGTTTCAGCGTGTGATACGAAGATAGTTTCAGCGTGTGATATTGCTCTTTCCTTTTACATGCACATGAGTGGAGTGTTAAACAGAGAATGCCGAAACCGTGACTAGGCTTACCATGAAGAAGGCACTTTTCGAGACTTTCCATGCCATGCAGACGTCACATTGTTAATATTCACTAAAACAGTGTTCCGTGATCAGGGCGACATATTTGCTTGCTTCTTTCAAAAAAAAAATTTAACATATAAATGTTTTAGACCAAACTCAAATTTCGCGCTTCACATTAAATTTGGGTTTGGACCGTGTTCGGGCCTGAGCTATTCGGCCCGTTAGACTAGCGATTATCTACCCAGAGAAAATAATTTGCAAACTTTCCAGCATGAGGCTTTCAGCTTCTTTTCAATCGAAGCGAAACAACAAATTTGAGATTCCTTTGATCGGTAAAAAACAGTCCGTTAACGATTCAGTAATTTTTTTGTATTTAGTTGCATATCATATTGAACTGAAAATTCAACAGTATTCGAGGGAGATTGCGAAGTGAGCTTGCGCTCTTCGAGTCAACAGCCGCTTGTTACGTACGTCAAATACGATCGGCTCTAGGCGCGAATCGAACCAAGGCCTGATCGAACCCTTCACGTAGGATCTGTCACACGCGGTACCGCTAGGCCATGTCCCTGAAAATTTCTCTTCTGCGATAAATTATTTTTCTTCTGCTTTAGCAGTGATAGAGTTGTTATTTATTCTCTTGTCACGAGAAAGCAATCAAGGCGCTGTAACGAGCTCACTTAAGAGTTGCAGGCCATCCATCTGCCACGCCAAGATGGGGGAATCCCGCTAAGTGCCTTCCCAACGGCACAAGTGAACTTGCCTGCTTGTTCTCCTCACTATTCCTTTAATGCTGAGTATCAAGCAGGGAAGCTGTGAACAGCAATTTTAAAGTCATTGGTTTGACACTACTCGGAATCAAACCCCAGTTTTAGCTCCAGAGGCGGACGATCTTACCACTCAGCCATTTGAGCTGTTCTGAAATATGGACTACCAACCGACTCATTGTAGCTGCATTACGTTAAATGCTGATGGCAATAGCAAATGATTAAATTCTTTTTAGCACTATTTGGCTTCAAGCATAATAATGCTGTATTTGTACAAAAAGGAACGCACCATAAAAAAATGCATTAACGTTAATCATAGACAGACACCGTGATAAATTATTTGTCTTATTCTTCAGTAGTGATGAAGTTGTTATATGGATTAGACTTACAGTAGCTTGCATAAATCGGTAGAGAAAACGTTCATCAATTCTCATAAATTGACTCTGTTAGATGAATATTGGCTTTGGGTTAAATTGATTTCGCGTCCGAAACAAACTCAGGCTTAAGCTTCGAAAACTACCTCTGCCCACTGGAATTCCGAAGTAGTGGTCCGATCTGGGATTTTGCTTCGAGATCCGGTTCCGAACATTGGACTTCTCCGCAACGAACCATTGTCCTCAATTGTGTTGCAAAATAAGGTGAAGCTACACATCACTGACTAGTGACTATGTAATTTTGAATAAAATGAAAAAAAAATGTATATATATTTCCGCTAATCCCAGAAAACAAATTAACATTGAGGGGCGGGTATGAAATTTTTGTAGAGTTTGTATAAAGTTTATCATTTTTTTTTATGTTTTGCTTGTCCCTGTTTCAATAATTTCTTTTGCTCTTTTTCGATTTGTTTTTTCCTGTTTTCCATCTGTTTTTGCATCTTTTTCTTTTGCTTTGCAATTTCTTCCGGCGTCCCCGAGAAAGTTGCGGAATAGGAGTAGTTGGAATTGACTTTAGTCGTGGTGGATATTGTATCGCCTTCCATCTTAGTCTGCAGAAAATAAAATATCTTCATGAGATTGAGAAAACCCTGAGTTTGCCTACACGTTAATTTTTGTTGAAACCAAATAGTTCCAAAAATAAACATCTTTGAAGGTGATTAAACGAATTTGAGGATCTTCAACCAACCGCTCGACAGCTGATCTGCCAGAACCACATATTGTTATTCGCCTAAACGATAATTTTCTGCAATGTTCTTCCTCAGTCATATGCAGGCGTGTTCATAGACGACACTTTAAACTAGTCTTCCCTTATATGCTGTAGTATTTGCCTCGTCAGTTTGCTCTTCTCTCTGGGATTTTCTAGACTTTGCGCAATTATGTTAATGAAGAAACTCTAAGCATGCTTCACCATAGCCTTATATACAGTAGAATACAATATGGTATTATTATTTGGGGGACAGCTAACTACACTCATTTAGAATGTCTACGAGTTAGATTGAATAAGATTCTAAGGATAATATTGTCATGTGGTATTAAAACCCCAACTAAAAAACTGTAAAGCAACTTAGAATTTTTTGAAAATTGATGACATATACCAATTCAAACTTTATAAATTCATGCATCTGTTGTTACATTACGGGAAATTACCCGAAGTATTTTACAATTCATTCACTAATCTAGACTCTATTCATGCCCACAATACTAGATTCAAGCAATCTGCCATTTATTTCTTACCTCGTGTTAACAAAAGTTTCTGCAAAAAAAAGCTTTTCTGCAGAGGGACTGATTTATGGAGTAAATTGGACAACTATAAAAAACGGTTTCTTGTAAAAAGAAATTTAAAAAATACCTCTTGAATCGCTATTGACTTGTTTTGATGGCGTTTACTTGCATTTGCTGGTTTTAATTCGATAACTCGTTTTTTGATTGTTATTGCTTTCTTTTGTCGCAATTTTTTTGCACCTACACTATATAACGTTACCAATGACTTGCACATTTCGTTTTCGTTACTGTTTAACTGCATTCATGACAGGGAGCATCTGGACTAGATAAATGAACGGTTTTTCGGTGCTTCCTGTCATTGTGCACATGTCATCGTGTCATTTAATTGCGTCTTTATCGCGTATAATTGTTTTATATTGTAGGTCCACTGGCGAAAAAACAAACTCTGTCACTTTCTCGCATAAGTTCGTAACAAACGACTATCAAAAGACCGAGATAAAGATTTATTTATACTTTTCTATTGGCACAGGAGGTTGCGGCTTCGATTCTCGAGTCGGCTAAATCGAACACAGAGTCCCTACAGCTCGCCACAGCTGCCAGGTTTCTTCGGAACTGTGCTGCTCAGACGCTAAGCCTCAGAGATGAATCCCGTCACTCGCTACATGCTGTGGCGCAATATCGCGAGTATAGTGGAGATTTGAATGTTTTCTAGATATTTGTATACTGCCGTTTTTCGATAAAAAGGCCCACCACCACGACCCTCGCTTGTTTTACTGGAGTTAATTTCGAAGCAACTGCTTAATAGATCAAAAGTTATAAAGGATGTATTTCAACTTATTCATTTTCAAATTATTAAATAATGATGACGCCATAGTGATGTAACCAAGAACATTATGCTTAAAACTTTTTTTTGGTAAATGTACATATCAGTGCCTAGCAAATATCACAAAAATGGCTGATTATATAATTTTTTAGGGCCAAAACTTTCCACGCCCTGACTAGTCAGTAACACTGAGGATAATGCTGTGAGAAAAACCTCAGTTATTTGTTAAGGTCCGTGCAACTAAAAAGGCCCGGCTTTTAAGAAGACCCACCGCTTGTATCTTCTTTCCAGGAGCAAATAAAAACTTTTTTTTGTCCCTTACTAAAACCTAACATAAATTCACTGTGGCTTACCGCATTTCAACTTTTTGTATCAAACCATGATTTCTTTAGAGCTAAAAAAATTTTTTGAGAAATGGAGTGAGCGTTGGAAGCAAAATTTGTAACAGTTCAAATTTTAAAGTTTAGTAGTTGGAGGCGACTTTTTTCAATTTTAAAGTTTTGCATAAAAGTACACTTACCAGTGAATAAAAAATGCGGTTTATTGCAAAAAATTTTTTAGACGTAATGAAAAGCTAAGCATTTTGATAGAAAAAATAGATGTTCCTAATAAGGCCCACGTCCTTGAATAGTCTAGCTAAAATACCAAGGTGCAGTTGTATAGTCAGGTTACTGCTGCAATTCAGCTAATGTTCTCAAGGCTTGTTATTAGGTATAAATTGAATACTTGAATATAAAGTTGTTTTGTGATTAGCTAAACATACTTTAAGTTAAATTTATGTACCGGTCAGCCTAGTACCAGGACCGTTTCTGCTACATTTTGAATAGATTTTCGTCCTTTTAGGAGTTGTTGACGGACCAAAGATGAAGAAACACCATTTAGTGCCTTTCTGAACGACATGACGAACAAGTTTGCTTTGTTTTCTACAGTAGCATTTTGATGCTTAAACTTGGGAAAGCAAGTTTTAAAAGTGTTTGATTTGACCCGAAACAAGATTAAAAACCCAAGCCTCCGCTCCAATATTTTCTGTATATAGCTTGCTATTTTAAATTCTTGAGGCTTTGGGAGCGTACCTTGGTAATTACTGCTTAATTGCACTGTTTTAATAGTGAAATTTAAGAGAAGAACGGTGGGCGTGTTCCTAATAAGGCCCACTTTTGTAATTTTTTGTTTTGTTTATAAAAATCAAGTGAATGATCACTTCGCCATATGCTTTCGTTGTGTGATGATCATGAACCCCTACTAATAAAATACTAACATTCAAGCAAATATTTCTAGCAGTAGTTGAGAAAGAGCAAAAATTGTGTGAGCGGGTCTTATTAGGTACATGCATTCAATTGCGATATTTTCCGATTATTTTACAATAGTTGCACATTCATCTTCCCATCACGAGAAAGCGATCAAATCGCTGTAACGAGCTCGCTTAGGAGTAACCGGCCGCCTGTCTGCCATGCCAAGATGGGCAACTCCCGTTAAGTGTCTTTCCCAACGGCACAACAAGTAAACTTGCTGGCTTGTTCTCCACACACACCACCACGACCCTCAGATGGCCCAGTGGGATAGAGCGTCTGCTTCTGAATCGATAGACTAGGGGTTTGATTCCGAGTTTAGTCAAGTCAAAGACTTAAAAATTGGTATTCACAGATTCCCTGCTTGACGTTCAACATTAAAGGGACAGTGTGGAGAAAGTCGGCATGTTTACTTGTTGTGCCCTTGGAAAAGGCACTTAACGGAATTACCCATTTTAGTGTGGTAGACAGATGGTCGGCAACTCCTAAGCGAGCTCGTACAACGCTTCGTCGCTTTCTCGTGATAGGAGGATAAACGTGCCAATAATAAAAAACACTGTCCCTTTAATGCTGAGCGTCAAACAGAGAAGCTGTAAATACCAATTTTAAAATCATTGGTTTGACCCGACTAGGAATCAAACCAGAGTCTCCAGCTCCAGAGTCGAACGCTCTTACCACTGGGCCATCCGAGCTGTTTTTATCTTACAATAGGAGTGGTGTAGAAGCGCTTGTTTCATCAAAGATTTCGATTTACAACGTTAGAGGAAGTTAATCATAAAAGAAACTAATCGTATCCGTTTCAAATTAGGGTAGGGCTAAGTCGTTTGTTGGAGAAACATTGAATCTCTCCTAAGTATAGTTCTGATAGATACCTCAGTCAAAGCGCTAACTGCTGAGAGGTCGTTCTTTTTTGTTTGTCCTTTCTCTGTTGATGTTGCTTTCGTTTTCGTCTTGCCGCTTACTCCTTCTCCATCATCAAACGTGGTCTTTACTTTTTGCACATCTGTAAACACAAAAGACTTAAAATGTGATTGTTTTCCACTACTAAGCTTTGCCTTATGATTTTATAATCCGCATAGATGAACCAGGGCCGTATCAAGGCCTAGGGGAGCCCCTAGGCTAATTTTCCGGGAGGCCCCCATGCTTTTTTGCAGACCAGATTTTGCGTTAGTATCGAACTTTTTTAGAGGACGCCATTTGACGATTTTTTCTGGGGTGGCACACATGTAAGCAGCTATCTTTAAGAGGCACGATTTACATAATAGGCCCCTTGCTTTGCTTTTTGCTGCTCTCAAACACACCAACCTACGTATCAGGCTGCAAATTCAAACCTGAAAGATATTTTTCGCAAAACTCGAATTTGAAAATTTAGTGTTTTTGAACTGAAAAAAAATCAAATTTCGCTAAACTTGATCGAAAATAACACTGATGAGCTTAAAAAATCAACAATTCTGACTAGTAAAGATCCACTAGCGTAGCCAGGAATTTGCAATGAGGAAGGGTTCAGAATGACATCACATTTGGTCATACGTTGTATACAGAAGCGGATCCACAAAGTTTTGGTGGGGTAGATGTATTTTTGAATCAGTTTAAATGTTAACCAAATGCAAAAACGTTTAGACCCGGAAACGGGCGTAAATAAGATTTTTAAAAATGTTTTCATGTCAGGGGCGTATTCAGAAATTTTTTCAGGGAGGAAGCACCAATTTTCTTCACTTTGCGAGCGTAGTTTTTTTCGACAGATTTATTTTAAGCAACTTGGTCTAAGTAACAAAAACGACTCTAGGGGGATCCGGAGTCATGCTCTCCCACAAAATTTTTGAAAATTTGCATACTGCAATGGCCATTTTAGTGCTATTTGAACAATTTTTAAAGAAAGTTAGTCATATTTTTGGCCCCTAACTTTGAGTGCTTCACCAAATATGATGCATTTTGTTCGCACAGTTTCGATTATGCGTGCTTAAGGCGACTAAGGCATATTATTACGTGGAGGTTCGAATTTATGGAAAAATTTTATTCATCCAAAACATTGTTGAAAATGGCTGGTGGGGGAATGCTCACGCAGCATACCCCACATCCCCTTTGGATCCGCCCCTGGTTGTATAATAACAAAAGATGGCCTCAAATTTTAAGAGAGATGTTTTAAACCAAAAATAGCGAAGGCAGTTAAGGCACGATTGTTGTAAGGAAGTGAAAGCAATGCTTTCTGGCGAAAGTGGTAAAACGGTATTCAAATGTTAGCAATTTAGTTAGTTTTTAAGCTACAGTATGTACATCATTTCTGCTTGAAATCGTTTAGCCGTGTCTATACGGAAGGTCTGAGGGGCCGAGGGCAGTTGCATGTACAGGAGCGGCACTGCCCTGCTAATAAATATGCGTCATTGCTTCAATAAGCATAACGGCAAAGAACAAAATTCAGGAAACAACGCTACGTAATTCTTGTTATTATGGCAATTACAAAACCAGATTATCAATGACAAAGCATCGAGCACTTCGAAATAAATATCAGAAAAAGAAGTAAGTATGACGTCATTTGAGGCTCAATGGAGGAGGGGAGTTGTAACCCCCAATACCCCCCCCCCCCCGTGGCTACGGCAGTGTAAATATCTAATGAACTCGAACTTGACTACGCTAAAAATTGATCAAGTTTGCCGTCCCGCTAGGCCGCTACGACTGCTCTGTGCTTATCGTCTTTACGTTCTACTTGCACTTTTAAGAACAAAAATGCAGCACAGAATATGATTACGAAAGTTGGAAAATTGAACATGGAAAGAAATATTGAATAGTGATGTTTATGATGCCACAATCGACGTTGCTCAGATTGATGCGCGTAGTGGAAAACGTATTGTCAACATGATCTCGCTGTCAAAGATCAGAAATCTTTTTAACCTTAGTATCTGAAATGAATTCCTGGTTGCCAAGGCATGCAAAAATGAATCTAGCAGAAACAGCTAAAATAATGGCATATTCGCTAAACGCTACAGCTAAAATAATGACATATTCGCTATACTTAAACGTCTGTAGTAGTAATACACTTACAATACTTTATGTGCTGGCTATCAATAAAGTAGCGAATAGCTTAGCTTATCCACCGGACCACCTCGGCGGCTCAAGACTCTTCAAGCCGGATAAGTAATGACAGCGACGTGGCCAGCGAAAAATTTAGGGGGGTGCTGAACCGGATTTAGGCAAATCATCAAGGAAAAAGATCTTCTTTTTTAAAGAATATTTTCACAAAGAAAAAAGAGGGCCCCCTTCCCCCGGCTACGCCACTGAGTAATGATCAAAAAAACTGTGAAAAAATATACAGTATGTGAAGCAGAACTAGTGTAAAGAACAACCCTCCTTCAAATGCTTCGCCGAAACGCTGTATTAAAACTTTTGCAGGGCTGCCACTTACTGGTATCAATGGCTAAACTCTCAAAAAATCATCATAACATACAGAAGTGATTCAATGGCCATCTAAACTTTTCATACTTAATTTGATTAAATTTGAAACCGAAGGGGTCTTTTTTTTGAGGACGTCATTGACAAACTTTTTATCACTGATCAGAAGATGCGCAATGAACAAGCAGAAAATCAAGCAGGCAGGTTTCATGTTGTGACTTGTGACCTCAAAAGTGGAAAATACGAGAAGAGACAAGTACGAAAATTGGAAATATTTCCAAAAATAGCTAAGTAAGAGATAAAAGAAGCAATTCGCGACGGTTTCATTCTTCATTATGAATTTGCCCAATCAATGTAGGTCTAGTGGAGCTACAGACTCGTGAAATTAATAAAAAGAATGAAATATAAAGGTTAAGAAAAAGAGCAAAAGACAAGTTGCGAAACCCAACTTATGAAAGCGATCTCATTTGCCCAATAATTGGCAAGGTTTAACTTTCTCCTACCACCGTGGTCACAAAGTTGCCTGCGCTTCTGATTTTATCAAAAACATTTTGTTCTTTTCTCATGCAAACTCATGTTCAATATCCAACACACGTGGCCCAAAACCTTCAACGCGGAAATATGGCTTTGTTGATTATATAACTTCAACCAGCGTTGAGCACGTGATGAGCAACATTCTTAGTTTTGTTTTGAAAATGAAGTTTGATCACGAGCTCACAGTGCTGCATCAACCCAATAAGCTGAGTTTGCAACAAGGGGATTTTTATTTTGTTGGTGCAAGATGTTGCTGTAGTCGGAAACTCAATACCAGTGAAACTTTTTCATTGAAAATACGCTTCAAGTAAAATAGTTGCAAATTCTGGTCAATCATTCACCATCAAAATTAGCCCGGTCTTCAGAAAACTACATCGATAAATTGCCCTGAAATACTAAGCGATCGAATTGTCACAGGTAGTCAAAATTTATAATAAAACGCGCAAAATCGCGAAGGCAATTTTTCTCAGTGATTTATTGTAGACGAAGTGCTTGCGCCTCAAAGGTAATATATTATTTTTTATCACAGAAATCACTCGTAAGTTAAAAATCCTTCGTGATGTTTTCGATTTACCGAGAAGCTAATTGCATTACTATTCGACACGCATTTTAAGTAAATTCTCAATCAAAAAACTGATTCTCACTAGAACGTTCTCGCTAAATAAAAACAACCCTCACAGTTATTCACTGAAAGCAGCAAAATATTAACTAAACATTTAAATATTTTAGGACAGGTTCAAATAAATTTACTGAATGGCAGACAACTTTCCTATCGTTTCACCTCACGGTGTGCGGAAGACTTATCATCAACTTTAATTTTCGATCGCCATATTTACCGGTGTTTCCTTTTTTGTATTCTTCAGTTTTTTGATATCCCTTCGCATTTCCAGTTCGCACTGCTAACGATTTCTCATCGACTTTGACGTTTTCTTTGCGCTTGAAAAGTGGCATTGATTTGTTTTCGAATTCAAACAGTCAATTTAACAATTCTATTTTTCTAAAAACAATGTAACAGCTCGTGTATTATTTTGATAGTAGGAACTGCGATGGAATAGTAGACTGGTAATTTTTGTCAAATATCAAATCCAGCGAGGTGACCCCATATTAGCGTTGTATTCTCTCGGAATTTTCTGCAAAAATCCAATTGCAGTAAGAAGAAAGCTTGGTCGGTATCGAACCTATGAACCCCGATTTAGCAGAGCACGCACTGCTGATGGAGTTGAGGACCATCTCCACGGATTCTTTTTTTCGTGGAACTGATGAGGAAAGCGGACTTGGTCGTGCAAACCAGTCGTTTACCTATAACTCCGAAGTGGAATGGCTTGTCGCTTTTTAAAATTTCATGATGCCTTCCACTTTCCCAAAAAGTAAGGCTGCGCTGATAGGCTAGGTTTCATATTGATGCAATAATCGTTCACTAATCCCGTTTCTAACTCTCCAGTTTCAATCAGAAAACTGCAAACCATCAATCTTTTTCTGCTTAAAATTTTCTATACAAACAAGCCGATTTTCCTACAAGCAATGCTGCATCAAAGATTTTTGGTAAACCCCAGATTATCCCTTCAAAAAAAAAACCAGATAAGTAACAAAAAAACAGATACAAAATAATGCGTTTTAACAGCAACAACGATTTTATGTATCGCTTAAATCAACGTCAGTGATTCTTTTATTGTTGATGATTTTCGGTTTACTGATGACGTAGAAAACGATAAAAATGGAAAAAATGAAGACAGTAGAAACCAAATAAATTGAGTTAGAAGTTTCAACATCACAGCAACGTATAGCAGAGTGTCACAGCACCAATCCAAAAAAAAATTGTCGTAATCCACTATTCAAACTCGTGCCTGCAAATTTAGTTATCACGTTCGCGCCGTCTACAATTTCATTACCGGCTTAGATCACCTCTTTTTTGCGCAATTTGCTTACAAATTTGACCACAGGCGTATACGTTTATTCCCTATATTATTTTTCACGTTTCTGCACTTCCTTTGGTTGATTAAGACGAGTTTGTAAAACTCAAGTCAAGAAGTTTGATTTCATTCCAGTGGCGTGGCGAGAGTATCCTGCGCCCCGGGGCAAACGAAAATTTTGCGCCCCCTATGTTTTAAAATTCTCTAATTATCTGTATCAGCAGATTCGTCTTGTCTTCGTATATCGACTGATTGCCTTTCTGCATTGTCACTACTTGTAAAATATTTTTTCATAATTTTTCTAGATTCATTCAAAACCGCTTCAAATTGGGCTCGCCACTTTCGACCCTGAGCTCCACTCTCTTTTTTTGGCATAATCTTCCTACCGGTTAAACCACTAACAATGCAAACTCTAAAAACGCTTATCTATTTTCACAAATTAGAGATATTGTGTTATTTAACGAAATTGGCACTTTTTACCAAAATTGCATTTTTTGCTCTAATAATGTAGAATAGATCGACCAAACTGAATGTCAAGGATACAAAAGACACACTACAGGACCTCCCCACCCAGGGCTTATGAGAGGGGGCTGGGGATTACAGGGGGCAATCTGCCCCGGGCCCATGGCTGTGTAGGATCCCATGAAAGAGCATTTTAGGACCCATCATGGCTGTGTAGAGGCCCATTATAGAGGTCCCAAAGTAGTGTGGTGAGAGATCCACTTACCCGTCGAAGAGCTCCGGATTCCATTTGGGGGCCCCGAATTATGGTTGAAGACCTTTTTGTTGTTTTTGGAGAGACCATATAGCCGTCAAGGGTCCCCGGTTTCCATTTGAGGTCACCGAATTTCGGGTGAGGACCTTTTTTTTTCGGAGACCACTTAGCCGTCAAGAGGACCAAGATTCGATTTAAGGGCCCAACAATTGTGGGTGAAAACCTTTTTTTCTTGTTTGGAGATTACAACATCTCAACGGTCGGCTAGGGGCCCAGTCTGGGAAAAGCTGCCCACATCAAACTGCAAAGCCTTTTTCGCTTAAAATCTCAACAAGAAGCCTGACCTTCCATCTGAAAAAAAGGCTTTCCATAAAACGGAATTCCATTTCATGTAGGGCAGTCAAGCGCTCAGCTACAATTTTATCCTACGATATCGCAATTCTTTCACATTTTTAACTAAATTATCTCAGCAGCAGCAACGGGGCTGCGCTTCGCAACCCCTAAATTGCCAGATTTTTCCCTGTTTTCTCATTCTGCGATTGCTGTCATTAAAATATTCTGAATATCCGCATTGGAAATCACAGTCTACACACCAATCACGGTAGCAAAACAATACAAACTACAAATGAAAACACCCAGAAAAGGCCTTTGAGGCTAAGGTTCAATTTAGTTAATGCTTCGATCGGCACTCGTCCACTGTATTATCAGAAACGGCCCATTGATTGAAAAAGTTTACGATCACTGTGGAGTAGGTTTAGCACATTACAGCGAGCGACTATACACGTATCTTAATCGACTTATCAACAATCTTTAGCATCCATCTAACGCTAAAACAATGAAAATCCGGTAGATACCTATCGCTTCTTTACTTTTCTTCTAGCACAGTTCTACTTCCTTCTGTTTAGTTGATGCAAAGTTGAGTAACTATGTTTGCGCGGTTTCAAACCTCTTTGTGATGTCATATTAGAGAAAACGCACGATTTGTGATCGGGTGTGAAAAGTGAACTCACTCCTCTGCCAAAAGCCAATACAGGTGTCAGGTGCATTGCAATAAATTGATTGTTTTAAAGTTTAAAAGATTACGTCGAAACTGGAGTGTATAAAATCACTGTTTCGTGCGCCCCTTTGGTGCGTGATTTGTGGTCGGAAGTAAGGCGTGATTTGAATCCTTTGCGAACAGCACACATTACAATGCAGTAATCCACAAAGTAGTTTTTTAAATTCGTGTAAATACGTCAACAAAGGAGTATAAAAAGAACTTCTTAATGCGCCCCTAGGAGGTGCGCCCCGGGGCGCGTGCCCCCACTTGCCCCCCTCGCTACTGCCGTTTTGCACCGTGTCCCGTTTTACCCCACCTTCCCCTACGGAGCGTACCAGTGCACTACTATCAAACGATGTCTGCCGCCGGTGCAATCTTGCTTGTGACCGGTTTTTTACCCTAGTGAAATTTTTGCAAGCCCCATTTTGGCGACCTTGTACCTTGGCGCCCGGGGGCATATGCACCCCATTGCTCCCCTACGCTACGCCTCTGTTTCATTCCTTTTTTGTTTTGCTACGAAGTGGACGTTTTATTTTGTGAAGAATCGCACAGCATTGCCCTTTTTAGTTTGAGTAACCTTCAGTTACGGTATTTTTTATCGTTGCCGTGCTGGATTTTCAGTTTAAAGTTACGTAGCAAACAATACATTCTATTTTTATCAAGTTTCCAGTGTGACAAAAGACAGCGTCGGAGCGGTGAAGGCCGGTGAGCTCCTCTCAGGACAAGTTACGTTGAAAATCAGACAAAACGCAAGTGTTGCAGAGTGGATCTGTAACGCTGAGTTAGCTCTACCACCATCCCCTTATTGCAAAAATTAAATAAACAGAAAAAGAAATGCTCAATCACAGTCACAACCGTCCTTGAGTAATTTATGAACTTAATAAACACAACTTGGGACTTGTTTGTGGAAAATAAACGAAGAAAGCAGGAGCGGATCCAGAAAATTTTGGTGGAAGGGATGAAATTTGGAATTAGGTTGAATGTTAACCAAGTACAAAGAAGTTAGACCAAAAAACGGCGTAAATAAGCCCTTTGAAAAATATTTTTATGTCTGGGACGTATTCGGAAATTTTTTCAGGGAGAGGGCACCCAAATTCGCCATATTTTTAAGCGCAGTTTTTCGGCAGAATTTTTTAAAAACGTATTGAGAATAAAAAAGGCTCTGGGGGGTCAGGGGACATGCTCCCCGAAAAATGTTTGAAAATGTACATGCTGTAGTGGCCATTGTAGCACTTTTCGAACAAATTTTGTTTAAATTTTTTGCCCCTAATTCTGAGTGTTGCACCAAATATAAATAATTTTGTTCGTAGATTTTCGATTTTGCGTGCTTAGGGCGCAAGGCTGATTGTTATCAAAAAGGTTCGAAATTATGGAAAAGTTGTATTCATCAAAAACATGTTCGAAAATGGCTGATGGGGGGGGGGATACATCCCACACATCCCCCCCCCTGGAAGAAAGTTAATGAAAAGTTTAGCTTAAAATCAGTTTAGTTCAATTAGTTTCGACCAGTTCAACTATTCATCAACTCTTCTATTAAGGTACGATCACATTAACAGAAATGCTGAGGACTTTGAGACAGACATTGTGCAGATTTATTTTATTATGACATCACGTCTCAATGACTTTGTGCGGACGTGATGTCATAATAAGATAAACCTGCACAATGTTCAAGGCCTCAGTTAGTGTGATCGCACCTTTACTGCCGGCACCGTACCTTCTCAAGCATTTAGCTTTCAAGCTTTACTTGGCGCCACTTTCTCGCTCTCCCGTCTGCAACCATTTTAATCAGTTCTTGATTAAAATTTCAACAAAAATGTAAATCGAAAGCAAAAATTACATGGAGCTGAAGAACCAAACCGAAAAATTCAATCATAATAAAGTAATTACCGTTCTGTATAATTATAGAACATCTGTGTCATTGAATCAGTGCAATTAGCAGTGCTCTTTTAAAACCCAAGATCTTCGGTGAAAAAACCCAGAACCCTGGAAACGCACTGAAAATCCTAGATCTGGGGTTAAAATCCCAGGTGTGGGAGCCTTGCCAACACTAAAAACCTTGAAAAACAACTTAGCACACTGCGCATCTAGTCCAAACCTCTTTGCTTCTCCTATTATGATATCACAGTTGATTTTGATATTTCTAAAGGTAACAAATGCGTTGAACTGAGCAAATAAGTAATTTAGCATTTCAGAAACCACATTTTATCAAAAACAAGTCTATCACGGCCATATCGTTAACTCTTCGACGATGTAGTTAATAATTAATTGAGCCAGCTCACTGCGCCATTGTGATCAAACAAAAGTGCGCGACTTCAATCTGGAAATGGTTCAGGTCAAACGTCACCGCTTTGCTGAAATCCGTCAAGATGTTTGCTTAAAAGACACAAAAAAAGCACTCCAAAGTGCTGGGTGCCGATTCAACATATCACCTTGTTCATACGCACAAGCCCGAACTTCTCTGGTTAAAGAAACTGTAATGCTGTTTGAAGCAATAACAAATAAAAAAATCAAGAAAGATAAGAATCCTCTCACTTTTGAAAAAATAAACAAAATTCTCTTAATCTTCAAACACCTCTAAATTTCTTTGCTTCCACAATGAACCAGCTCCAGCTCTTAACTTTGCAATGATTTGTGAGTCGTGACTATTGTAACAACATTTGTGGAATTTCAAGTATGTTATACTGATAAGGTAACATTACTTAATGCATATCATTCTCTTATGACTCTCGCTGACAATGGTTGATCCGGCTGCTTCCGTTATCTATGCCAAGAAACAGTTAGAGAACACAATCTCGTATTGTCAGTTCATCTATTTTTGTTTTTCGAATGAATCTAAACCAGTGGTTCTTAATCGGTGGGAAATTTCCCACTAGAGAGAAATTTTGGTAAAAGCAGTGGGAAATGTCTTTCCATCCGTATTAATAAACAATTGGCAAATTTCTCCGAAGACGAAAAAAATTAATCACAAAAATGTATTTTTTATTCAAAAACTTAACCTACTGCCCTGGACATTGTTTTGCAACGATCAGCAACAAAGGCATTGTTATTCCCAGGGACGGATCCAGGTGGGGGGAAAGAGGGGATGTGGGTGATGCATCCCCCCAACTGCCATTTTCAGCAATGCTGTGGATGAATAAAATATGAATAAATTTTTTTCTTAAGTTCGAACCTCTTTATAACAATATGCCTTAATCGCCATTAAGCACGCATGATTGAAACTGTGCGAACAAAATGCATCATATTTGGTGAAGCACTAAAAATTAGGGGCCAAAAGTATAAATAAACTTTGCCTGAAAATTGTTCAAAAAGCACTCAAATGGCCATTAAATTATGTAAACTTTCAAAATTTTCCGGGGGAGCATGCCCCCGGACCCCCCCCAGAGCCTTTCCTGTTTGCCAATCAGCTTTTAATTTGTTCTGCCGAAAAAAATATGTCTAAAAAACGTGGAAATTATGGCCCCCACTCCTTTGAAATTTCTCGCTACGCCACTGCTTAAGGCGTAAGGCTTATCGCTATCGAAGAGGTTCGAAACTACAGAATATTTTACACATTAAAAACATTTTTGAAAATGGCAGGTGGGAGGGTGCATACCTCTCATCCCAATCCTACCCCCTGGATCCACCCCTCAGCCCTGACCATAAGCTACAGAAACCATCAAAAGAGTTGGCATATTTCAGTCACCTGGCATCATTAGTTTTGTTCTTTTTTATTAAAAGGCAGAGTCAAAAAAAGGAGAAGGAATGGCACAATGCCTCTTTTCTAAATATACGCTCCTGCCTAGGAGCCTGAGACCAGGAGCTTGTGAACAGATAATAAGTTCATTTAAAGGAGGTTTAGCCTACACGTTTACAAACGTCGATCTGGCTACCGTGTGCTGTGCTAGCTAGAGGAAAGCTTGAGCTCATCAAGCTGTATCCAAGTGACTTTTACTTAAATTAAGTGCATGGTACGCTTGACGTAAGTTGCGATAAGAAGGAGGGGGGTCTGAAGGGCAAATCACCCCAGATGTTGGTATGGTAACACGAATTTTAGCCTCCCCTACTTAAAAGTACTTCTAACGCCCTTGATTAAATTATGGGTCGACTGATGCAGTAATGGATTAGGTGATTTTGTACAAATACGGAGTGAAAGCAGGTTGCATCGACTTGTTGGTGAACAACAAGCCTATTCAAAAGTCACACTAAAGTTGGCAACTCAACATTCACACTGTTTTTGCTTTGATGTATTTCAATATAGTACAGTAATTGCATTTTTTGGGGTATTCTGTCAATCTTTCAACACACATTGGCTGTCTATAAAATGTCTCATATTATACTCGAAACAAAATTTGTGTTTCTTGATAAAAATGCGCCTGCTCTTTTACGTCTAGTGCTGACAATTATTAGATAACCCACTGTAGTACTACCACCGGTATGCTAACACAGACGCAATTGCACAATTCCAAAACATGTTTGTACTGGCATCCTGTGTAGTTTAGGCAAGTATCAGAATTATACATCCATCCGTTATATGGTCGTTATTTGAAGAATGCAATTGCACAACCTGCGCATTTAACGCTATTGCTTATGTACTTCGCAAAGTAATCAAAAAAAACAGCGTACGTCGTTTGCTAATTGAATGCGCCAGTGCTTGCAGACTCTCACTTCCTTCTACACGCAAACATAACACAACAAAATATTCACGTGACTCTGTGTTACTTACCGGTAACCGACGTATTGTAGTAGGTGGCCAGAAAAAAACATCTGTCAGAAAATATGTCACAGTTATCTCAAACTATTTCCTGCTCTTAACATAACGCAAGTTGCAAAACATTTGAATTCATTTGTTCTTTCGCTGCAGTCGCAAATCTGAAATTCGATTTCACTACCCTTCAGTCATAGGGCTAACAGCGTTTGTTTGGAAATCAACGTAACGCAATCGCAAACGCAATAAACCAAGTAACCGAGAGCTGAAGTACTCGATTTGATGCGCTGTTTCATGGGCTTGAAAGTCTATGTCTATCTGATGATCGGCCAAACCGTGAAACTAGTCGTAACAATGGTTTAACAGAAATTTATGTAGTAAGTTTTAGATAATGTCTATATGTTTACCATAATATAGATTTTAATTTGTACCGTAAAATAAAAATTAGTGGAAATCATTACGTACCGGAAAACAAATACAAAGCTTTTATTAGTAAATAATTACCCAGTCCAGTGTCCACATGTTTAACCTTGGCGGGCTTAAGAGCACGGTTCTTAGTTCCCATCTCTGCATCATAAACACTTTTTCTGTCTATGGCATCAAGAAATTGATTATGATGCAGACACTAAAACCACGAACCACTGGCCTGAAGTTCACAAAAATTAATCACGTGGACAAGTGGAACTTTATCTAGCTGCCCTCATTGCCGACCCAGCACTGGTTTGTATCCGTTACATTTTTAGCCAATAATTAAACGTAGAAGATAAAAGCCATAGAGCGAATGACTTCTCGGCTAATTTGCAGTGTTTACTGCGCTACCCTGTCCTTCCACACTTAATGTTTCCGCTACGAAATTCCTTGCATCAAACTTGGAAATTTGACACGTCACAATTGTCACGTGGATTTGAGAAGAGTGACGTCATAGAGAAACCCAGATCATGGAAATACCTTTTTACCAGATGAATGAAAAGCTTGTGAATGACGCCGTTTGCACTGAACTGAAACATCAATGGCTGAGACGAAAATACATTTGAATGTGTTGAGGAACTGCGCATTGATTCGAGGTTATGACATATTTCATATACTGTAATTAGGTCGCAATGACCTTCGTTTATCGACATGTAATTCAAGTTGCTAAAGAGGAGCTCTCCGGCTTTCACCGCTCCGACGCAGTCCTCTAGTTATTACCGACTTGAAAAAAAAAGATTTTTTTCGTTTATTTGGTTGCATATTTATCCTCCTATCACGAGAAAGCGATCAATCCGCTATACGAGCTCGCTCAGGAGTTGCCAGCCATCTATCTGTCTACCACACCAAGATGGGAATATCCCGCTAAGTGCCTTTCCCAGCGGCGCAACAAGTAAACTTGCCGGCTTGTTCTCTACACCGTCCCTTTAATGCTGAGCGTGAAGTAGGGAAGCTGATCCGGCTCGGAATCAAACCCGAGTCTATACAGCTTCCGACGCGAACTTACCACTCGGCCATCTGAGCTGTAAAAGTCACGTCTAAGTCCAGATTTATCATCCTTCTATTTCAGCTGTTGAATAAAACTTTGCTTTTACAGGCTACTAAACATTATTGGTTATCCTCCATACCAGTAGAGTAAAAAGCAAAAACTTTGGGGGGGACAGGGCCGGTTTTATAGCCAATGATCGAGGAGGCCCATTTTCGTTTGCCCTTAGGTAGCAACCTCTAAAAAAGTGCTTTATCCGGCAAGGGGGCGGGGTGGGGGGTCCCACTGCTCCTACTGGTGACAATATGCATACCTGACAAAATCAAAAGTTTTAATACCTCAATGAATATTTTAAACATAGTGTCGGTATTGGGAGACCATAAAAGAGCAAATTGCTCATCGAGTCACAGCCACCCTCGCTTCTTCATACTTTATATCTATAGTGTCTTTGCCACATGACCTAGCAAAGAAACCATAGACATACCTTCCACGAATTTTTTCTGCCCAGCAGAACGAACAATAGAAGAAAAGAAAATGCACAAATTACGAAAAAATGAATCAATAAAAAAGCTACAACAACAAACAATCTATACAATATTTACATAGTCTAACCAGTAAGATACTCATGCATTAAATTAATCTTATAACCCATAAAAATATGAATCCATAATTAAGTATCAATGGTAATGAAATGAAGTGCGATTGATTAAATTTACCAGAAGTATAACTTTTCTATATCAGTTACCAGTAACAAAATATCTGAAGTTGTAAGAAGGTATCATAGGTGCTAAACCCTATTCATAACTTAATATAAGGTGGTGTTTGACATATTTTTTAAATTTAAAGTAGGAAAATTTTTTTCGTTCTATGGGGATTTGATTCCATACTTGCGATCCACTGAATGGCAAAACTTTTTTTGCAGTGTTGGAATTTATTGAATTGATGTAAAAATTGTTTTGACTTGCATTTCTAGTGTTATGTGTGTGTACTGTATTAACAGAAGTGAAGTAAGAATTAAATACAGTGGGAAGCTTTTGGCTTGTGTAGAGAAACATAAATTTGGCCATTTCAAGTTGATAAATATCTTTAATCTTTAAAATTTCTAGCTCTTTGCATAAAGAGTTATTGGTAATATGGTCTTTCTGTTTTACATTGCAAATTATTCTAATGATTTTGCTTTGTGATATTTGTAGAGGATGTAACGTGTTGTTATGGAGCAGACCCCCAATTTATGATTCCATAAAGCAAGCGAGGGTAAATAAAACTATGGTACAATACCAGTAAAGTTTTCCGACGAATAAAGTGACGAAGTGTGCAGAATAACCCACAGTATTGTGCAATTTTTTTGCAGATATGTTGAATGTGATACTCCCATTTCAGTTTGTCGTCAATAAAAATGCCCAAGTACCTAGCAACTTGAGTTCTTTTGATCTGATTTCCTTGTATGCTCACACTAAAATTTATCTGCTCATTTGCTTTTGGAGAGAACAACAAGTAATCAGTTTTTGAAAAATTAATAGTTAATTTATTAGTTAATAGCTACGTATCAATTTTTTCAATTTCTTTGCTAACTGCGGGCCCAGGCTACGGGCCTGCAAAATAATGAGGTCTCATCTCTCCGCTAAAAAGGCTTTGTTCTCTCAAAAAAAGGTAGGCTCCGTAGTTATTAACTGATAACTATTTGTAGATTTGTAATTTGTTTTTTTTTTTTGCTTCCTCCTTTTGCGATAATTGCTCTTTCCATAGATCGGCACAATTTCGTTAATTAGAACTTCATCATGAACTAGCTTCACTATACGCAAGATTATGATTCAACAATCGAATTATAATTATGGCATAACAATTCAGCTTGTTCACAATATTGTTATTTGAAACTGTGTGGGCTGAGCGCAATTACTAACGAGATGAAGTTATAGGCAAGAAGGAAAAATGCAAAAGAAAAAGTGCAGTACTTGAAAGCAAAACTGCAAAGCGTGCATTACTGGAGTACGGAAAGTGTACGGTACGGTACGGAAAATATAATACCGTATTTCCGTACCGTACTTTTTCTAAAAATTCCGTACGTAATTACGTATCGTACTTTTTGCCAAAATCGAACCGTACTGTACCGTAATTTCGTACCGTAATAAACCCTTGCCTACAGTATGTACAAACAGTAATTTAGCAGTAAAGGTCACATAAAACAAAGTAATCGAACGAACAGTAAAAAAAATTAACAATTATGGTTACACAAGGCAAGCTAGCAAATTTGGTTAACCCAATCCCCAATTAACACAAAGTGGTTTGGTGAAGGTCTGCATCAGCAGTTCGATATGCCAAAGACCAAAAAAGAAAACAAAAACAAAAAAACATCTACACTAACTCACACAATAAAAATATTGAAGTCAGTAAGGCCTAAGCCTACACAAAAACATAAAAAAGTTACTGACACAATAAAGGCGAATAAGTGAAAAAGCCTGTACGTCAACAAACGCGTAACAAGGCTAATTTAATTAAACGATTGCTCCGGGTGTTTTAACAAAATTGATTAAGCTAGAAAAAGCTTGTGGACAAGATAGTGTTTGCATCGTGAGATATAAACCCATTGAAATTACATATGATTTGAAAACAGATCTCAAGTGTTTGTATTTGGAACAGGTTAATAAAAAATGGCTGATATCCTGCAACACCGAACAGGTTGAACATATTCCTGTGTCGGGTAATCCAATACGATGCATGTGATCGTTTAATTTACAATGGCCAGTTTGTAAACAAAGGAGAAATGGAGAACTCGCTGAATTTCGATCTGTAGGCTAATTGAAGGAAATAGATTTTATACTTCATACCAGTAGAGTTTGAAATGTATTGTTGCTGCCAAATCGAAAAGCAATGATCTATTATCATTAACTTGACATCCGATATGGAAAGATGAATGTCAGAAGTGGGAAGGTCGTGTTGAGGTTCCTTTGTAGTTGCGTTTCTAGATAGTAAATCTGCAGTTTCATTTCCCGGGATTCCTGCATGCGAAGGCACCCACATGTAAATTATTTTAACACCAATTGAATCTAGAAAATAATGCAAACGTTTGAATTGGTCGAGCAGGAAATGACAACTAGTATTTTTATTGTGATGAATAGCTTTAATAGAGCTAAGGCTATCAGAGATTATCAGATTTTTTGCATACCGATTTTGTGATATCCAATACAAAGCTTTGAAAATGACATGTAATTCTGCATGAAATATAGAAGCATTAGCAATTAGTTTTATGACAGGTCTAACTTAACCTGTATATATAAAATGAGCTGTTTGTACCAAGTCCGTCTTCGAACTGTCTGTATAGAAAAACAAATAATCATTGTAATTTGTATAAACATGTTGTAAAAAATTTGTTTTGCTGTTTCTGGGTTTTCACTGGCCAGGTCACACAAACTAAGATCTATTTGACATGAAGGCATGTTGTAGAGGGGATTGCACGGTTCATATAGTTTGTGAACGCTAAAACCACCTGAGAAAAAGTTATTTGTTAATAAATTAAACCAGCAGTAATTTTGAAAGTCTAGAAACCAATCAAACCAACTATCCTGTATGACTGAAAGAGTTAGATGCTCGCTAAAAGGTCATAAATGAGCCCTGTAAAATAAACAAAGTTGCAAGTAACTTACATTAGGTGGTATTTTATTGCAAGCATGCTGCAAGCTACACACCTGCGTACTTTTTAATGCACCTGCAGTGCACAATTGCAATGCCTCGTTTTGGATCTTTTCGATTTCGTATTTATTTTTATTGTTTGGATTAAATAGATTTCCATTCCGTAGTCCATAAGAGATCGTACTAAAGACCTGTAAAGAGTGAGCATCGGGGCGTTTGAAGCCCCCCAGGAAGTTCCTTTGATAGCTCTTAGAAGATTAAGACGTTTATTACAGTTATTTACGACATATTAAGTGTGTTTGTGGTAACTGCCATTGACTGAAATATTATGCCGAGGTACTTAAATTCCGATTTGATTGGTATTTCAGTTTGGTTTAGTTTAACTTTTATATCTGGTACAGTTCGTTTGCGGGTAAAAAGTACAGCAGCAGATTTTGGGAGAGAAATTTTGAAACCCCATTTGCTGCACCAAGCCTGAACACTGTTGAGATTTTTTGAATAATATTCTTAAGCTGGCTGATATCTGTGCCAACTCGCCAAAAACTGCAATCGTCTGCATATAATGTAACAGGGCAAGATAGCACATCCGACAGATTGTTAATCAGCATAGAGAACAGTATTGGGCTCAAAATACTACCTTGAGGTACTCCGTTTTCCAAAATTTTAACCTCTGGATAAGATGAATTTATTTGAACCTGAAATGAACGGTTGTTAAGAAGGAACTAATAAACTTAAACATTTTTCCAATAATGCCAAGTTGAAGAAATTTCAACAGGAAAGCTTCCCGACAAACCATATATCGTACGTCTTCTCGATATCTAAGTTAGAAATACCGTTAGTACTAGTACAGAACGTTTGTTAGCAATAACTTTGTAAATCGCATCGTGCAACCGAAGATCATCAGTCGTTCGTCTTCGTGACCTGAAACCAGACTGTAAAATGTTGATAAGGTTATTTTTTTCCAAATACCATCTCAGTTATTTGGAATATCTGGGAGTTTTTATAGACAATAAGCTGACTTGAAAAAATCATATCCATTCTTAAGGAGGAAAAATAAAACCGCTGTAAATCTCAAAACTGGACGTTTTGACAACATATATTCAGCTGTCATCATCAGCAGTGTATGCACGGCAGTACAAAACTGTAATACTCTGCTGATGATGCATACACTGATGATGATGACAGCTGAATATATGTTGTCGAAACGTCCAGTTTTGAGATTCACAGCGGTTTTATTTCTCCTCCTTAAGCTATTTTCGTCCCATATTTATTGCAAATCCATTCTGTAATTGAAAACTTATGTATCGCAAAGGGCATCTTAAGTAAACTCAGACACTACGTTCCCGTGTGTATTTTAAGAAATGTGTATTTTGGAATAGCATTTTCACACTTGCAATATGGAATTACAGCTTGGAGAAATGCTGCTGCAAAATTTATCGACAAACTCCAAATACAGCAAAATTACATTATCAAAATAATGGCTGGCTCTTCTTTTATTGGAACGAAACTTCCAATCTCTCGCGAACTGAATTCGCTAAAACTTACTAAGTAATATATATAAACTGACAGTACTGAAGTTTGTATACAAATTTAGAGCAAAACTTCTACCTAGTTCTTTCGCTATAATGATTGTTTGCGACACCGAGCAATGCAAGCACGACATGGGCCGGGTGTAACACTAACGCTTAGTGCACGAAAAAGGGTAACCGGTTATCATTTTTTTCGTCCTTCCAGACTCATCAGGTGCACAACTACGAGAGCCAAAACTAGCTCTAACTAAACCAACAAAAATCGAAGCTTAAATACAGTTTGCTAATCAGAAGGGCGCGGCAAGATAGGAACCGCTCAAGGTCCAGAACTTATTACAAAATCCACGATTACGTAAACTACAGAAGCACTTCAAAGCGAAAAGTGCTCGTGGGTCAGAAGTCAGAACACAATTAGCCAAGGCAACGAAGCACCACGCGCAAGTGAAAATGCCAACCAAAATCGAAGCTTATGCACAGTTGGCTGATCAGAAGGGCGCGGCAAGACAGAAGCGCTTGTGGGTCAGAACACAATTAGCTAAACAACAAAGCATCATATGCGCGTGGAAATGCAAATCAAGTCAACTGCAGAAATCGAAGCCGAAATTAACTGTCAAAGCCTATACAACTCATGAATATGTTCTACAACATAACTAGAACTATAAACCGAAGCCGAAGAAAACATTAAATTAAACCATAAAACGAAGCAGAAGAAATATTAATTTTAACAACTTTAGTAATTAGGCTACTATCAACCGAGAGCAAAAGTTTGTAACAAAGGTCAAAACTGCCCAGTATAATCGACATACTTCCACTCTGCGCCTGAAATTCACAACATGTCAACACGATTTAGTGAATGCCACAGTTTGGCGCTACCTACCTTTTATACATCTGCTGCGCAACGCTCTATTCGATACTAAGGTTGCAAAATATGGAATGAACTACCAGCTGAAATCAAAAGCAAAAATCAAGTCAACTATAGAATTTTTCTTAGATATGTAAAAGTGCATCATCACAATAACCAAGAATGAAAAACTACTTCATTTCATCTTATGCATTACAAGCGTATTTTTAACACAACAAATTTGAAATTTGAAGCTGACTGAGAAACAAGAAATGCTCTAAGGGGGTGGCGGGGGCTGGATTATTTTTTTCAAAATTTGACTTCGGTCAATTGACCTAACTGTCTACACAAATTTCGGTCATTTCAATTTTTTTTGCGGTCATGTTTAAGTTCCCAAACAACCGTTCGACTCAACTGTCACGGAAAAAGAAAATTCAATCACTTTGATCGGCAAAAAATGGGGAAACGCATCAAATCTTTCAATTTGAAACCGCAACGCAAATAAAATTATTTTGATGCTTATTTGAAGCAGGCGCTTCATATACAACTACAGTACTTCTTTGTAACCGCAACACAAATAAAAACTACTTTGATCAGGTTGATGACGTGACACTGTGACACCGGTAGTGAATGAGGCGCCGTTTGGAAAAAAATAATTTGCTTTTTTCACATGTTTTTTCGGCTAATGTAAGCTGCATTTTGTCCAATACATTATATAGGAAATTTCCTATATCTATATAGGACAAATCGGTGGTTTAAAACAGTCGAAAACACTGACGCTGAATATATAGGAAATTTCCTATGCATTATATACGACAAATTATTGCTCAATTTGCCAAAAAATGCAGCGCAAAGCACATAAGAAATTTCCTATATCTTATATAAGACAAATAATTGCTCAAATTAGCCAAAAATGCAGCGCAAAACATATAGACAATTTCTTATATAATATGTAAGACAAATTATTGCTCAAGTTAGCCAAAAAACGCACAGCAAAACATATAGAAAATTTCCTATATAATATATAAGACAAATTATTGCATAAATTTGCCAAAAAAAGCCGCGCAAAACGTATAGGATGCTTTGCGCTGCTGTTTTTGGCAAATTAATGCAGTAATTTGTCTTAAGTATTTTTTCCAAACGGCGACTCATAAATTTCCAATATATTTTGTGTCAGTTTTTCGTTTTTTTTTTAGCCACCAGTGTATATGCGTATACAAGTGAAAAAATGCCAAAACTCCATCCAAATTTCTGTTTACAGGATTCAGCAAGAGGGCACAATCTTTAGAACCTGCAAAACAAAACTCCAGTGTCATCATGATGGGGGTGTTGTTCAATGGGAGTTCGTGTATCCTGCACGTCTTTGATTAGCATTTGCAAAGCCAGCCAACAACAAAGCCCATCAGTGTGTCAAGGTTAAAATAAGTACAACAATCGATTAGTTTATAATAGAGAAGAACCAACTTTCGTCTTCTCATGGTCACTTGCTAAGACTGCCATCGTTCTGAGTCCCTGATGGCAAGAAGGATCTTCTACTATGAATTCATTCTTCAATGTAACATTGCAGTGCTGTCTTTTAGTAAAATGAAAAATAGTACTTCCCCATGCAGGTGAAAAACTGAGAATCGAACCATCCAATTCGTAACATTAATCGTAAGTTTGATGAAAAATTGGATCGCTGAAAGAGCAGTGAAATTAATGGAAGAGCTGCATAAAAAGAGTACTAATGAAAAATACCTTGCACTTAAACTTTTATCGTGCTGCAGCAAGCTATCTTAATAGCAAGTTTTTAGTGTTTTGAAAGTTAAGTGTGATCGTTTTTAGTTTCTTTTTGAGCAAGTTTTTGTATCTGAAATTTTGAATGCACAAGTTGTCTGTTTTCTGTTGATAGATTAGGTAGTCGCTATTGTGATGTGTGTTTCTGTTAATGCGGGCGACACGAAAACATTTGAAAAGTCACACATGTACAGTAGAAAGCATATTCATTAAATACAAAAAAATGCAGCTGCTGCCATCAAGAAGCAGAAATTATCTCTTATCTGAGTACATAAACGAACTCCTCAATGCTAAAAATGGGTAACCACCATTAAAAACTATCGAAATCGCTCTAGTACTCTCTGAAACAGTTAATATTCAATTCCTCCACTAGAGGGCGATGTTTGATACTTGAACACCAAATTGCTTATAACTCTGGCCCTGATTGTCCGTTTTGAATAATTTTTTTTAAAGCTGTCAAATGACAAGAAGCATTGTCCTCATAAACTTATCAGTACATGATTTGCTGCAATAACTTACAGTTGGCAAAATTTGGTCAAAAAATGAAAAATGAAATGCAAAAAAGTCATTTGGTGGGGGATCTTTTTTTAAAAAAATAAAAAATCAACCCCATTTTGGTTTTATATATGAAAAAGTTCATCCTACCCCACATCAGGAATTTTAAAATTACCCAAAAACTTATTCAGTCATCACACTAGTCATCCGAAAACCTTCTACATCAGTGTTTCAACGATAAAATTTTGTGCCGGTTTTGCATTTGTTGCGGCCAGGCCCGCCGAGAGGGGGGCAGAAGGGGTCACTGTACGGGGGCCCGGGGACACAGGGGGGCCCGGGGTTCAAAATTGTCAGGTTTAGAATGCAAAATTCATCAGCTCAAACTACGGCCTGCCGACGCGATGATGTTTTTTTTTGATTTCCGGCCGAAATTCGAACATCTGCGGACACTGTGACCTTATTTTGCTCATCACTAGATGTTGAGCCGAAATTTGAACATCTGCGGAGGCTATGACCCTTTTTTGCTCATCACTTGATTTTGGGGCAGCACTGACCAAAGGGCCCAAACGAAATTTTTGCCGCGGGGCCCGAAATTTCTTTCGGCGTCCCTGGTTGTGGCTACGGTCGTCCGTAGGTCATAAAAAGACCTTCAATAAGTTAATAAAACTTGCGCTTATGACCACTGGTTAATGCTTCGTGGCCCCGTAAGGGGACCAACGCCCCCCGGTTGAGAAGCCCTGATCTATAGGAAAGATGAATGCATAAGCACATCACTCTCGCGTGGATTCGAACTCCGTGGAAAATATTCAAACCTGCTCGAAGTGGGAGAAACTTGCGGTCTCTTGCAGGTGGGTTAAAATTGAAAACGACCGGGGCTCCGTGACCACACCGGTAATAAAGCCCTCCAAGCACCAATAGGACGCTCTAAAACAATGCACCGGATAGTCCTAGAGGAATACATGGGTACAGAGCCAATTAAAGTGCTTCTACTTCTATAACAATGTTGAGCATTTTATTTGACAAATTGTTGACGCCTCGGATTGCATTTTTCACCATACAGTACGGTATCAGGGGCGTGTCCAGAAATTTGAAAGGGGGCGCAATTTAAAACCGTCCGTTTTCCGCCCAAAGTCAAGTGAAGAGCAAAAAAAGGTCATCACGCCCTTAGATTGTCCTTTATACGTATATCACCTTTACACCACGAAAGTTTTGTGCATTTGTCTGCGGGGGGAGGCGCGGCCCCAGCGCCCCCCCCTGGATACGCCCCTACAACAAGGCAGGAACTACAAAGTAAAAGCAAAAAGTCTTCATTATACTCGCGGTATGCACCGAAGCGTGTTACGAGTGGCGGGGCCCATCTCCGCGGCTTAGCGCCTGGCTTATACAGCTCCAAAGCGACGTCGCAGCAGTGGCGAGCGGTTGAAGACACCGTGTTTGATTTGACCGACCCGGAAATTGAATCGCAGACCTCCTGCACCGATAACGATGTATATAACTACTACAAGCGCCCGGAAACCACAAAGCAGATGTATATTGCGACCAGTGCAATGTGGTATACGTTTTACAATATTTGCGGTTGAACACCTACTGCATATTTGGTCAAGTCCATCTAAAAGTTTTCAGAATTGTGTTCTTGAAATGGCCAGCATAGTGCAAATACAGCACCATAATTCATCGGAAAACAATTTTGATTAACGTGATATAAACGAGATCATGCCATATTTGAAAGTAACATTTAGTAGGAGACGAGGTGAAACGAAAAATGAGCTCATTTTGAGCTCATGAGCTCAAATTTTAGAGCGCATGAGTTCAAAATTTTTAGGCATGAGCTCCAAAATGAGCGCATGTGCTCGCGTTAAAAAGTAAGCTCAATTTGGAGCTCATGCACTCAAAGTTTTGAGCTAAAGCGTTGCCGCGTTTCTACCAACTACTGAAGGTGAATGTGGGGGGAGGTAAAGGGAGATGTGGGGAGTGGTGTGGAGAAGTGTTAAGGAGAGGTGTGGGAGAATGTATGGGTGAGTGTGATGAGTATGGGGAAGCGTGTTGGGGTGTGGGGAAAGGTTTGGAGGGTGTGGGGGAAAGTGAGAGGAAGTGTGCTGGGGTGTGGGGGGAGGTGAGGAGAGGTGTGGGAAATGTGGGGAAATGTTGGGGAAGGTGTGGGAAAGTGTGTTGGGGTGTGGGGAAAATAAAAGGAAATGAGGAGAAAAGTGTGGGGGGTATGGGAAAAGTGTGGCAAAGTGTGTTGGGTGTGGGGGGGCATGGGGAGAGGTGTGGGGGGGTCTGGTAAAGTGTTGGGGAGAGGTGAGGAAAAGTGTTTTGGGGCGTGGTAAAAGTAAGGGGAGATGGGAAATCTGTGGGTGGTGTGGAGAAGTGTTGGGTAAAGCGTGGAAAAGTGTGTTGGAATGTAGGAAAAGTAAAGAAGGGACGGGGTGTGGGGAAGTGTTGGGGAAGGTGTGGGAAAGTGTGTTGGCATGTGGGAGAGGTAAAGAGAGATGAGGGGTGGGGGGAAGTGTTGGGAGAGGTGTGAGAAAGTGTGTTGGGGTGTGGGGGAGGTAGGAGGAGAAGTGTGGGTATTTGGAAAAGTGTTGGGGGAGATGTGGAAAGGGGAGATGTGGGGGGTTAGGAGAAGTGTTGAGTGAGGTGTGGGAAAGTGTTCTGGAGTGTGGGTAAAGTAGGGGAGATGTGGGGGTGTGGGAAAGTGTGTTGGGGTGTGGGAGAGGTGTAGGAAAGTATGTTGGTATGTGTGGGAGCTAGGGGGAGATGTGGGAGGTGTGGGGAGGTGTTGGGAAAGGTGCGAGAAGGTGTGTTGGGGTGTGGGAGAGGTAAGAAGAGAGTGAGGGTGTGGGAAAGTGTGTTGGGGTGTGGGAGGTGTAGGAAAGTGTGTTGGGTAGTGGGGGAGGTGTGGGAAAGTGTGTTGGTATGTGTGGGAGGTAGGGGGGAAAAGTGGGGGTGTGGGGAGGTGTTGGGAAAGGTGTGAGAAAGTGTGTTGGGGTGTGGGAGAGGTAAGGTGAGAGTGGGGGTGTGGGAAAGTGTGTTGGGGTGTGGGGAGATGTAGGAAAGTGTGTGGGGGAGGTGTGGGAAAATGTGTTGGTATGTGTGGGAGCTAGGGGGAGATGTGGGAGGTGTGGGGAGGTGTTGGGAAAGGTGTGAGAAGGTGTGTTGGGGTGTGGGAGAAATAAGGGAAGAGTGGGGGTGTGGGAAAGTGTGTTGGGGTGTGGGGAGGTGTAGGAAAGTGTGTTGGGGAGTGGGGGAGGTGTGGAAAAGTGTGTTGGTATGTGTGGGAGGTAGGAGAAGATGTGGGGGTTGTGGGGAAGTGTTCGGAAAGGTGCGAGAAGGTGTGTTGGGGTGTGGGGGAGGTAAGGGGAGATGTGGGGGGAAGTGTGGGGAATGTGGAAAAGTGTTGGGACAGGTGTGGAAAGGGGAGATGTGGGGAGAGGTGTGGGGGCGGGGAGAAGTGTTGGGTAAGTTGTGGGAAAGTGTGTTGGGATGGGGGGAGGTAGGAGGAGATGTGGGGGTGTAGGGAAGTGTTGGGGGAGGTGTGAGAAAGTGTGTTGGGGTGTGGCGGAGGTAAGGGGAGATGTGGGGGTAGTGTGGGGGATGTGAAAAAGCATTGGTAGAGGTGTGGAAAGGGAAGATGTGGGGAGAGGTGTGGGGGGTGTTTAGAAGTGTTGGGTAAGGTGTGGGAAAGTATGTTGGGGTGAAGGGAAAGTGAGGGAAGATATGTGGGAAGTTTGGGGAGAAGTGTGGGAAAGTGTGTTGGAGTGTAGGGGAGAAAGGGGAGATGTGGAGAAGCATGAAAAAGTGTGTTGGGGTGTGGGGAAGTGTGGAACGTGGAGAAAGTACGGGGAGAGATGTGGGGGAGTGTGGGGAGAGGAGAGAGGAAGTGTATGGGGGTGAATGTGAAGAGTGTGGCCAAGTGCGTTAGAGTGTGGGGAGAAGTTTGATGGGTGTGGGGGAAGGTGTGGGAAAGTGTGTTGGGGTGTGGGCTGAGATGAAAAAAGAGGTGGAAAAGTGTGTTGGGGTGTGGGGAAGCGTTGGGAGAAGTGTGGGAAAGTGGAGAAAGTACGGGGAGAGATGTAAGGGGAGGTGAGGGGAAGTGTTTGGGGGTGAATGTGAAGAGTGTGTCTAAGTGTGTTAGAGTGTGGAGAGAGGTTTGGAGGGTTTGGGGAGAGGTGTAAAGAAGTGTACTGTGGTGTGAGGTGAGATGAAGAGAGGTGTATATATAAGTGTTGGAAAATGTGTTAGGGTGTGGGAAAAGTAGCCTAAGGGGAGACGTGGAAAGCGGTGTGAAAAGTGTGTTGGGGTGTAGGGGAGGTAAGGCGAGAAGTGAGGGGGTTGTGGGGAAGTGTTGTGGAGAGATGTGAGAAAGTGAGTTGGGGTATGGGGAAGTGAAAGGAGATCTGGGGAAGTGTGAAGTAGGCATGGAAAACTCCAACAGACCTTCTTCAACACTTCCCCCACATCTCCCTCACACCCCAACACATTTTCTCACACCTCTCCCAACACTTTCCCACTTCCCCCACATCTCCCCATACTTTCTCTACATCCCAACACACTTTCCCACACCTTCCCAGCAGCCAATACTTTCCCACATCCCCACACCTTTTTTTCCTTCCCCACACCCCAACACACTTTTCCACACTTCTCCACTCCTCCCTTTACCTTTCCCTACACCCGAAAGTACTTTTCACACCTACCCAAACACACTTTCTTACACCTCTCCCAGCACTTCTCCACACCCCCACATCTCTTCGACATCCCACCACACCTACCCCAACACTCTTCCACATCCCCACACCTCCCGACATCCCAACACATATCCCCACACCTCCCTTCACCTTTCCCCACACCCCAAAATACTTTTTCACACCTTCCCCAACACTTCCCCGCATCTCCTTCTACTTCTCCCACATCCCAACACACTTTCTCACACCTTCCCAACACTTCCCCACACCCCAACACACTTTCTCACACCTCCCACAACACGTTCTCACGCCCCTCACACCTATTCCCACATCTCCCTTTACCTCCCCCACACCCCAACATACTTTCTCACACCTCCCCCAACACTTCCCCACATCCACCTACATCTCCCCTATTTCACACCCCAAAACACTTTTCCACACCTTTACCCAACACTTCCCCACACCTTCCCCTACACCCCAACACACTTTCCCACAACTCCCTCAACTCTTCCTTTCACCCCCCCACTTCTCCTCATCTCCCCCACACCGCAACACACTTTCCCACACCTCCCCCCACACCTCCCCCCACACCTCTCACCACATCTTTCCTCACCTTCCCTCACAATCCAGCACATGCGCTCTGAAGGTGAGTGAGCGCATGCGCTCATTTAGAGCATGCCTCCCTCACACCTATTCCCCTCCCCTTACCTCCTCCACACCCCAACACATTTTCTCACACCTCGCCCAACACTTCCCCACACTCCCCCACATCTCCTCTTATACCTTCCCCACACCCCAACACACTTTCCCACATCTCCCCCAACACTTCCCCACATCTCTCCCTAACTCCACACCCCAAAACGCTTTTCCACACTTTTCCCCAACACTTTTCCACACTTCCCTCAACTTTTCCTTTCACCCCCCCCCCACTTCTCCTCATCTCCCCCACAACGCAACACACTTTCCCACACCTTTCACCACATCTTTCCTCACCTCCCCTCACAATCCAGCACATGCGCTCTAAAGGTGAGTGAGCGCATGAGCTCATTTAGAGCAAGCCCCCCACACCTCTCCCCACATCTTCCCTTACCTCCTCCACACTCCAACACATTTTCCCACACCTCCCCCAACACTTCCCCACACTCCCCCACATCTCCTCTTACCTCCCCCACACCCCAACACTTTTTTTCACATCTCCCCCAACACTTCCCCACCCCCCCACACCTCCCCCTACCCCACATCTCAAAACGCTTTTTCCACACCGTTCCCCAACACTTCCCCACATTTCCCCTCACCTCCCCCTACACCCCAACACACTTTCCCACACCTACCTCAACTCTTCCTTTTACCTTCCCTCATTTACCCCACACCGCAACACATTTTCCCACACCTCTCACCGCATTTTTCTCACCTCCCCTCACAATCCAGCACATGCGCTCTGAAGGTGAGTGAGCGCATGAGCTCATTTAGAGCACATGAATGTGATGAGCGCATGAGCTCATTTTGAGCATATGCGCTCTGAAGGTTAATGAGCGCATGAGCTCATTTTGAGCACATGCGCTCTGAAAGAGCTCAATTCGCTTTTCACCGCCGTAGTTTAGTAGGCCTAACTACACTACGAAGCTTCAGAAGTAAAAAAAGCAGCGGGATTTCGATGGGTTTCAAGTCAGAACTAAATATAGCGATTATAATGATAAGACTGCGTCAAATAAATCAATTAAAAGTTTAAGAAAATATTAATCAAAACAAGTTTCTGACATTGCTGTAAACAAACATGCACTTTTTTTATCTTTTCAGCTGAAAATTATTGGTTGGTTTTTATTACTTGTCTCCGAGCGTTTAGCATCGGAAAATCAACCATAATTTAAAAGAAATTTAAACTTACGCTCTTTTTAAGCAAGACTCTAGAATTTATATGCAACAAACCGAGGACGTTTTACTGAATCATAAACAAAAGTACCAGTGGGAGCTGCATCAACAATTTATCAATTAAATGGAAAAAAAACGACCTCTCCCCCTCTTACTCGTAGCGACATCATTGTCTTGTGATTTCGATGAAATACTCAATGACCATCTAGAACAGGGGTGGGCAAGCTTTTCACACGAAGGGCCAGATTTGGGAAAACAGTTGAAGCCGCGGACCGCACGCTGATTGGAAAACAAGTTGAAGACCTTTTTTTTTGGAAATCACGGTCCACGTACGAATGTGATCTCCAAAATAAAAGGTTTTCACCTCGTTTTTCATTCCAATTTTGCACCGTTAAGGCTTATTTTTTGAAAAATCACTGCCATCCATCATCTCTAAAGGAAAAAAGGGTCTTCCGCTCAATTCACGGTAAAAGTTTAAGTTTGTGTAAGTGCCGGCGGGCCAGAACAATAAGGACCGGCGGGCCAGAATAAAAGGACCGGCGGGCCGGATTTGGCCCGCGGGCCGTAGTTTGCCCATGTTTGATCTAGAATCTAGATCAAGTTAAAATTTAACAGATTTTTACTATAGTAGTTCACCATTAACCTCACCATGGAGTTCACTCTTGTCAATCACCTTTTAAATACCTTGTGCCAACAAACAAATGCAGTGAAGAACTGAAGATTGCTAAGTGAGCTTCAGGTTTAATAAAATTGGAGGAAACAAGATTTGTTTGTCTTGAAAGTTTGTATGAGGAATTTAAGGAATTTAACATCGAAATGTTTTATATAGAGTAGTAGTAATTTATTATTTTTTTCTTTCCACAAAGTAACGCATGAAAAAAACGAATCCTTGCATTCGGAAAGAAACAAGGAGCATCGAATAACCCTGAGGTTTTCTAGTCGAGATGCCCCTTGTTCAAAGACACAAAGCATTAACACATATTAATAACTGCACAATAATTTGCTCACGTATAAACATAGCGCACGGTAGAAACAATGTTGATCAGTGTCAACAATATAGTCAGTACTCTCTTATCAAATTTTCTTTAAACTGCTTTTTAAAAGAATTGAAGGGTTTATTTTTTACGTTTTCGCTAATTTCGTTCCACAGTTTAACATCCCGGAATTCAACCTTCTTTTGCCCAGCAGATTTAGAAACTCGAGGTAAAAAATAATTAAATGTGCTTGGACTCCTGGTTTCATAATCATGAATTTTTTGAATTGTTGAGAAATCATAATCGCATGAATTAGGTAGCTTGTTATTGAAAAGCTTATGCATGAATTTAGCAAGCTCTAATTTGTACACATCGTGTAGTTTTAGAAAGTCCACTTTCTTGTACAGCTTAGTAACATGAGAGAATTTTGTGTTCCAGGTTAAAGTACGCACAATATTATTCAACTTTACTTCAATCTCGTGAAGCTGGTTTTGGGCTGCTGTACCCCAGTTTTGGGCTGCAGTTATTCCATAAGTTAAACGGCTATAGGCAAAACTATAATAAGACCACACAAAATCTTTCGGGATTTTTTTGACCAGTTCTGAGTTTTAAATCAAAGTCGGGTCAAAACTACTCGGTCCGTTCACAACCTTTGCGCGGCCCAAATCATGTGTCAAATGCTACCTGCTCCAACTGTAAATCAAACCCGTCGTGCATTTTTGTAGTGTTTCCTCCCGGGAAATCGGAACGAGAAACGTAGGGTTTTGAAATTTCCCATTTTCCGGGAAATTTATGTCGGGATCCCGGGAATTTTTTTTACATGAGCGAGGATTTCAGTGGCACTGATGTCTATCATTGCGACATATAAAAATGCGTTACTGCAAATTTTAAATTTTTTTTCCATACTAAAAATCATTTTTCAGAAGTCCCAAAATTTTTAAGACAAAATGCTTGTTAAATCAAAATTTTTTCTTCAATTTATCGAAAAAATTGAAAAACTCAAACTAAGTTTATCAAAACAACATAACAAAATGCTAAAAAGAAAATCTGCGATGCTGAAAATCAGAAAAAAAAGGCAAAACAATCAAGCTCGGGAAAATTCGAGGATTTTCAGGATCCCGGAAATTTCTCGGGATTCCCGGAAATTTTTTCGAAAATTTCCTGTTTCCCGGAAAGTTGAAAATCCGGAAAAAAAGGAAACCCTTCGTTTTTTTAACTTGACCGCCGTTCCACTGGGACGTTGCCGTTCCACTGGGACGTATCGTTGACACAAAAATTGGAAAGCGAAATTTTATCTATTTATTTTTTCGCTAATGCACGCTAGCACACGGCACAAAAAACAGCAGGAAGAATAGCATGAGAATGTAACATGAATGTAACATGCATTAACAGAGAAAAGTGACAAGACCCATAGGGTTTAAAACGAGCATCAAGTTAATCAAACACTGATGTTTCAAACGCATCATTGCAAGATGTTCTGCACGGCCACACAACCCAACCATGACTCAGCAAATTTGGCTTAAACAAAACGAATTACAATATAGAGCCCAAGATTTGCTCTACTAAGAACACAAAAAAAAAAACAGAAAAATAGGCTTTAAGTACAATTTATACAACTATGTACAAGCGGTTCGTTCGAGCACTATTTTATAAGTCATACTCATGGGTGATGATTAAAGCAGAATTGCACATCGCGCGCAAAGTGAAAAACTGAAGCTGAAGTTGAACTTTATGACCGGTCTTATGTCGACTTTGCTAACTCACGGTGCTTCTGACAGCTTCTGTTGTCGTACGTGCAAAAACAATATCAGCAGAATGAGAAAATGTCCAAAAATAGTCAAAGATTTTAATAACCACATTCCGCAATAAATGCTGTAAGAACCTTTGCACCAAGGAAATAATCGATTACAGTTGATGAGCGGCATATTTCTTTTCCCAAGCGACATATTCGACGATTTGTGTTGGAATAAGCAAAGTCAAATGAATCCACGTAGAAATTCCCATGAATATAATCGTGTCCACAGCGAAAAGAAAATGTAGACTAGCGGGCAATCACTGCTTTAAAATAACGTACATTTTGCCACATGTTGGTTAATGCTCAGCAAAATCGGAAGAAAACAGTTTCAGGTCCAAGCTGTTTGTAAACGTATTATGAGTTGAAACTTACTGAATCTGCGCGAAAAAAACTCTTTGAACCCGCTTTGAGCGACCGGTATGTCGACCGACGTCATGTGATGTTATTGTTTATAGTAATCTGACAAAAATCTGATTTTGTTGTTGAATTTGTGCTGAGTACTATTTTTATGCAAGTTTGTTTACAGTTGAGTCAACTGTAGAAGAACTTATTAAACCTTGTAATGATGTGACATAAGTGGCTTTGAAGTTCTTGACATGAAGATGTCTCGTGCGCTTCTAAAATATAAAACATTGCATCAATTCCAAGCCTGAATCAATCAAATTCATAAAATCAAACCTGACTTTAAGATAGTGGTTCATAAATTTTTTAGTACCGGGAATTCTCATCCCTATTCTCAAATATATTGGCTTGGGGACCTTTTGTATGCGCAACCAGCTACAAATGTATTGCACAAGCCTATATTGAAAGAGCAAATAATATAAGACTGGGAGTGGGCACCCCCAGGTTATTTATTGAGAATCCCGTTGAGAAGCACTGATGCTACTGAGAAAACGATAAAATAAGAGCTGTTGCATCAATATGTAGGCGAGGGTAGGGATGGCCACGTCATGGTTAGGCTGCCGGGACTGATATTCAATAAGATGACTTTGTGGAGCCTGATAATACGTAAAGAAGGATACTGTGAAAGTTTCACAGAACATGGCAATAAAATTTAACAAAGAAACAATTCTGATAACGTCTTGCGGACAGAAAAATGTTCGCAGGATGACTTACTTTGTTTTTACGATTTGTTTCCTTCTGGGCAACATCAGCTGTTACTTTCAGAATTGTACATCGTCGAGATGGCCTTGCACAGACTGGTTGCACTTTGTTCTGATAAAAATAGTGTTTTAAATTTTTAGCCTAAACAACATGAACGCAAAAAGTAATAGGGCTCAAAATGAGGAAACAGCGAACAAAACGACAAAACGAAAAGCGAAAGAACGATGTGCGTTGAAACGTGCGATACGATAATAGAAATGCAACAGGGTTAAAAATTAGCACGTCGCTGCACGTAAGCCATTTGAAACAGTAAAATATAATATAAACTATAGAACTATATACAAGAAAACTAGAAAAGTAAATCAATTCAATGAAAGTCAGTGTCGTAAATTATTCCTGTCAATGCAGATAGCGGTGCCTCCTCATGTGATGCGAGGGAGCGAAAAAGAATCGCGACATGCAAGGCGGAAAACGCATATAAGCTAAACAAGAAAATGACGTCATGTGTTATTCCCGAAACTACACGTTTCGTTATACGCTTTAGTGCAGCAGGTTGACACTAATTTTTTAAAAATAAATTCATGCATTTCATATTATGATTCAAACCAAATAAAAAAAATCATGCTGCTGCAAGCCACAAGACTGCATTACCGCATTCTTATGCTGCTGCTGCAATTTATGCACTGTGACTTTTCTTTGAGACAATTGATCTATCACTATTGAACCGTGACCATTATAATAAAGAACCAAAAACGAGAAAGAGTCGGACAACACTAATGAAGAAAACTCTGGTAAAACCAAAAGAAAAGAAAAAAGCGCCAATAACAATTAACGCTGCATCGTTATTGAAGTTCAAGCAGCAGCTGATTAGATCGAAGGATCGAGGTTGTTCTTGTAATGCCCAAATGTTGAGCGTGGTTTAATCGAGATTTCAAAGCAATTTCATTTAAATTACTTGGTTTAGTGAAAAAGTGAAACTTAAAACCAAATTTGATAAAATATTCCAAAACTAGTTTCAAAAAATGTCAACTTCACATCGAATATTTGATCATTATTACAGAAGTCAAAGCGAATTTCACGAAAGTACGTGGCACTGCTAATTGCTCAAACTTGCTTTCCTAGAAAGAGAAACATAGGTGGCGGAACCGGCGGGGCCAGGGGGGGCTGGCATCCCCACTTGTTTTTCAGGGGGGGTCCTGGGGGGCCTTAATTTACGCGTTTATTTCTACAATATTGCCTCTGCATGAATGTATTTGAAACTTGACAGGTCTACCATCGAAATTAAAACCCAGGAAAGCGCTTAAATCCAGAGATGTCTTCTCTAAAATTTTGTTTGTGGAGTGGGGGGAAAATAAACTAGAAGCAAGAGCCGTGGGTCTGAAGCCCACATAAATTGGACGTACCACATGTGGACAGGCTAAATATGGATTGTAGGCATAGAGCCGGATTTACGTGTAGGCTAAGCCGGCTGAAACCTAGGGCTACGGAGAAAATGGGGGGCCTTCACAAGAACAATGAAGATCTTTTTGTTCTCTTCACCGATACTTTCAGTGGAAAACTGAACATCTGAGAACGTGCATACCTTTTTTTTGCTCTTCACTATAACTGATATTTTTAGTGAAAACAGGACATCTGAGGACGTGAAGACTTTTTTTTGCTCTTCCAATCAGTGTGATCAATTAGCCTAGGCCTCTCATTGTCTAAATCCGGCCCCCATGAGCGTATTTAGGGGGGCATTGTTCCCCTTTTGACTCTGCCTTTTAGTAAACAAGAACAAAATTAGTGGTGCCGAGTGACTAAATTATGCCCGATTCTTTTAATGGTTTCTGTTGCTTATGTCCAGGGGCCGATTCCCAGGGGTAGGATGAGGGATATGCATGCTCCCACCAGCTATTTTTAAAAACGTTTTTAGATGTATACAATTTTTCTATAATTTCGAGCCTCTTCGATTGTTATAAACCTTACGCCTTAAGCACGCATAATTAAAAATATGCGAACAAAATGTATCATATTTGACGAAGCACTCAGAATTAGGGTCAAAAAATTTAAACAAAATTTGCGTGAAAATTCTTCAGAAAGCACTAACATAGCCAAGTTACAGCATGTAAATTTTCAAAAGTTTTTCGGGGGAGCATGCCCCGGACCCCCCTAGAACACTTCTCGTTTCTTAATCAGCTTCAAATTAGTTTTGCTGAAAAAAATGCGCAGGAAAAAAAGTGGAAATTATGCCTCTCCTTTTTAAAATTTCTCGCCACGCCACTGCCGGCCCTGGTAGTTAGGTGAAGAAAATCTGGTCATTGGTATTGGGCCTCCCCACTTTAGAAATGCTTCCGCCATTGCTGAAGAGAAATAGCCTACTGCAAACTTTATCAGTAATATTTTATTAAAAAGAAATAAAGTTGCTTGAAAAACATACAAAAAATTAGTTTTTGTAAGATCACTGAAAATCAATCACTAAAATATGAAAAGCAAATCTGCCGCTCAATTACAACACAACAAACAGTGATGCCACAAGCTGTAAAAATACAGTAATGATAAATTGGTAATAGATTTGTACCTCTTTTTGCAAACTCAGATTTTTAACTTAATTTTTGCGTGATTCGCGAAGTTACTTTTTCTGTTTATCGCTTTATTTCGCTTATTTCGCTTCCTATTGAACTTAGGCTTTGCAAGTCTTTAAAATTGTTTAAAATAAAGTTACAATAATTTTTCTTAAATAAATATACATCCTGGTATTAATCCCCCCTCCTTATATCCCCCATTTATCGTTGTTATATCTGTCATTGCATGTATTTTTATTGTATCAATTTCCATAGACATGGTTCGTTGTTGTTTTTGATATGTGATGATTTATTGCATCATGATTTGGGCATTAAACCAAATGTATCAAACTTTGTTGAATTATTACCGAAATTTGGGTATTTCTTCCTTTTAATTATTGCACTTATGTTTGTTGTTTTTTTTTGCTTTCGTTTTAGGTTTTGTTCGGGTTATTGTTAAACGAAAAAAAAAAAATTATTAAAAATAATGAGTGATGTAACTTTTGTAACATAATCAGGGACTGCTGACTCGAAGACCCTCTTCCATGGTCACTTCGCAGCTCCCTGTAGGTGTCAGTGAATGGATTGTAACCTTATTGTTTTTTCCTGTCTTTGTCTTCTTTTTTGTAATGCACTGACATCTGCAATAAAGTTGCATCAACAATAAAGTTGAAAAATTCCTTCTGCTCGAACGAAGTCGCAGCAAAATATGCTATATACTTGTTGATAAGTTTAATACATTGAACATGTGTGCTTGACTAGGAGTTGTACTACCCGGTTGTTGGCGTGGTAAGCGTAGATTCACATTTCACTCGAAATAGCTATTTTTTTAACTTGTCAAAAGTACTGTAAGATACTGAAAGTTAAAAGATGAAAGAGTTCTAAGTTTGATTTTTTGTAATTAAGTTTTCGATCTTTTAATTTATTGATATCTTTTGTTGTATAATACCCAGTTCTCCCTCTTGAAAAGATGGAGAAACAAGAAGATTGTGAATGCAATCAACCAAATACGGTAAAATGTAATAAATATTAAATTTTCACCATAGCATTACGTTAGACTCCATTATGACGTACTGTAATCAGTCGAGACGTCGCTTGGTCAGAGTTGTCGAAGCTTCGCCTGCTCGCTTACTTGGATGATACAACGGAGAAAGCTGAGCCTTGTTCGATACACCAACGCGTGGTGTTGTGGATTATGCTGCGCAAACCTCTTATACAATACTGAGTGCAATGTTCCTACACTATAAGATCGCATTTTATTCTTAACGTATTTGGTTGCTTTTCGTTGTCGCAATTGGGCTTGGCGAAAATATACAAAGAAATATTTTTGTGCTACTGTTCCAACAATGGCGCCGCGTTAAATAAATGAATTTAAGATCCTTGCGTCTTCGTGTCATGCAAAAATGACTTTGGGCTCGCTAGTTCTGTACTCTTTCCATGTATGATCGTTTTGCTGCTGTGTCAGGTGTTGTAGGTCTATCCTTCACCAATGAATGAGAGTCAATTCATAACCCTTAAATTCGATTGCTAGATCTTTAATGTAACAACGAAGTATTGTGTGATGGAGTTTCACTTGTTGTCTGTTTCAATAACTTAATTTAAAGTAAATTTCAAAGCAAATATGAACAAATTATTTCATAATTGTTTATTCCAGCATGACCAAGTAATGAAGATGTTATCACATGCATTTGTAAATTTTCTGGTAGCGTTGGTGCTTTGCGTTTCATGTTTTAGAAAGCCTTGATTTTTATACTCATAACATTAAATGGCTTCACTTGACAGAAAAATATTATAAAAATATGAAAATGGATCAATGAGTTTACTTGTTGAAGTATTTTGCAATCTTACTTTTAGTAGAATTTCATACTACAGGAGTAACTAGATACTTGTGATTGTAAGTTTGATTTTCAATGACCTAAAATCTTTTCACAGCTTGGAAACATTTCACTTGATTTGAAAATTTTTTGTGAATTAATTCAATTCTATTTTTGAAACAGAAAAATTCAATTTTTGGGGAGATTTGCTTGGGTCTAACCGCTACCACCCTTTCCCTCAATGTTGGATTTAATTTTTCTTTTCTCAGTCCCATGGTACCAACTTTGCAGGACGTTTACAATGCCACACATAAGGTAAGTAAAGCAAACAAATACTTCATAAAATTGTTTTGATCCAAGTAGTGCAGGAATACGAAAAATGATCAGTGAAATTTTTATGAATTTCTCGTAACATTTGCGACAGGATCGTCACAACTCGACAATGACAGAAACAACATGGATAGTTCTTCTCTCTTTCTCCGCTTCATCGTGTGTGGTTCTAGCTCTCATTGCAACGGTGATGACAAAATTCATCCTGAATCATATTTCTCCAAAACGCCTTCAACAAATTGCTCATTTCATTAACATCGCTGCTATCGCTGTCATGGCATGTGGAGGAGGCATCACCGGTTCATATGAAGCTTTCATAGTGGGAAGATTAATATCTGGCTATCCAATGGGTATATGCTACGGTAAATAGATTATTTAATGAAAGTTTTGAAGAAAAATTCATGTTGGTTAGCCTTAAAATTTTTAATATATTCAACATTTAAGCTACAACAAAAGCATACTTGCCCCTTCAGTCGAAGTTTCTTCTATCTCGAATCTTCAGTCAATAAGGATATGAGATGTCTAACGGCATCTTTATGAAAAAGAATATCCTGAGCTCCTCTGATGAGAACTATCAAGGTCAAAACAGTAACGGCTAGGAGATTAAGTATGACAGCCACTGTTTCAACTTTGTTTGGTGTCATCAGAAAATCTTAGGGTAGTTTGGAGGAAAGATTATCAAAACAGATTTAGACCTGCAACCTTCACCCATTTTTTGTTATTTTACCTCAAAACAACGAAAAATCTTCATCCTTGTTAATGCACTCAAATCGCAAAGCGATAATCATGCACAACGTAAAGACAAAGAGCCCTATGATGAACTCTTAACCAAGCACAAGGCCAGGTTCTCTCAATCTAATCTGTCTCACTAAAAATGTGGTGAAGAAAAAGTTCTAACATCAAGTTTTGTAATATGGCAAGCACAAGAGCAAGCAAGCCACCTTCTTAACACTATACAAAATAAAAGCGGTTAAAATCTTGCCATCTCTTTTCCCGCCATGCCGTGAAGCTCCTTGGCTCCTACTTCAATCTTTCCAAGGCACGGAGCTCCAGCTGGTAAAAAATTACAAAACTTGAGCAACTTACTCTCTCTCCCAGTGCCAAACCACCTCCTGGAGAAGAACTAACCCGAAAAAATTGAGTGATACTCAATCATCTCCGCACTGGAGTGAGTCGTTTTAATAGCAACATGTGCAAATGGGCTTAGTCGACTCACCATATGGCGCAAGCGGACCAGAGCCTCACACTGCAAAACCCCGTGAGTTGTGGACCTAACAGAGCTGGTGAGTTGTGGACCT
This sequence comes from Trididemnum miniatum, assembly GCA_964006365.1. Lineage (NCBI taxonomy): Eukaryota > Metazoa > Chordata > Ascidiacea > Aplousobranchia > Didemnidae > Trididemnum > Trididemnum miniatum. The sequence continues at coordinate 20,740,468 of OZ023246.1, forward strand.
AACAGAGCTGGATAGCCACACAATCCAATAGCTGCTGCGCTTGGATATTAAAACGTGAAAAGTTGCCTCATACGCAAGAAGAACTCTGTATAAGATATTATCATTTCCATGCATTATCAATCATTGAAAAACATAACATCAGTGAATCCATACACAACTTTGAACATCATTAGATTTTTTGTAGGCTTTACTTCAATTCTATGTTTATCACAGTTGTCGTCCCGATGCAAATTTCTGAACTGAGTTCACGAAGCAGTACAAGCAGATGGCAGAGCATGTTTGGAGTAGCAATGAGTTGTGGATACTTGCTCGGATCAACCCTCGGCCATCCTCAAGTAATCTCAAGTTTTCTTTTTTAAAGACAATGCCGTTTTGAAAATCATTTACCCGTGCCTTTAAAAGAATTTCGATTAAATGTTCTTTTTTTGGATACGCTGTGAAACTAGAACGCATAATGTAGGATCATAATTAACGCGAACAAACATAAAACTTAACATAAATTTCAATATGTTAATAGGTTTGTCTATCTTTTGGGCAATTAAACCAACAGCAAAGCAGCGACGTCGCCATAGGGGAGATATTGTCTTCCTTAAGTTAAAATTTTCACATATGCCTACCGATATATGCGAAAATAAACTTTGTTGAATTAACATCAGGAAATAGCAAGCTTCAGAGTCCTCTAGGTTGCATACTAATCTTCTGGCCCACCGTGGTTAAACACGTTTTATTTGGCCCTCTTTCCCATAAATCTGTGTCAGAAAGAGCTCGTAGTCCCATTGCCTATAACTGTGACTTCAGCACACATAAAAAGCAAAAATGCTTTTTCTTATTAAGTGCAGTAAGTCACAGTTAGAACAAAAAATTTGAACTAAAATCACTTCAAAAGTTTTCATAATACACTAAAATCAAGAATAACTGTTTATTATTTTCCAAAATCTTTCCGGGGACCAGCCTCCGAGCTTCGTATAACAAGAGTAATCGACAATCGTGTTCTTGCACTTTTTTCCTTTTCCTCTCACAAAAATAATGGCTGCACTTCTGATGTTTTGAATCTTGTGGAAGAATAATTTCTCTTAACTTTGCACTTTAAAAATCGGGTGAAATTTTTAGTGACAGCAAGGCGGATTAAAACCTCATTTTATCAAACTCAGCTTGCATTTTCATGAAGATTCGTAACCTAAGAAAGTTGCGCTGTGTCATACCATAGTGATGTCACTGTTGAATTTTTGCCTTCCCTGGAATTGTTGTCTGACTACGCCCCTGCAATAGAGCAAGCTTCAGGCTAAAACACACAGCAAATTAAAATCTGTACATTCTCTGCAGAGCTCTACAGGTTTGTGCAACACGCAACATTTTGTATACTATAATGCCGCCATTAACTTTTTTCTACGGATAACCTTTATTAGCGTATACAAAAGTAGGCTATAATATAGATTTTACAGCCTGCCTGTGTAGGTCAAAATGCTCCTATCAACAATTTTTTTCTGAGGGTGTTTTGGCTGAGAAGGTCATCCGTAGATCCTTTTCTGCGTGATATCTTCCAAGCAACCACTCATACACCATGAGATGATCATCGTGCAATCGTCAGAAAGAGCTGGTAGATTTTTGATTGGAGGTACAACCAACAAAGTTCTATGGTGAGTTACCTACCATACAAAGATGCCTTTTATTTTTCCAAACTTTACTCACGCTAAGATAACTGATGATCCTCATCTCCCTCCCGAACTATTATTGTATTACAACAAGGCTGAAGAAGTACGAAGTTGATCAATCATGAGATGATGCATGCAAGCAAGACGTAACGACGGAATACATAGTATGCAACATGAATAGCAATAAACTTTTCTATGTCAACTTCACATTCCCGAGATTCAAGTCAAGCAAGTCACAAATTGTGCGATATCTTGCCATTTTTCGCCCGCTACTGTTAACAAACATCCACACTGCAGAATCAAGGCGATTGTAAGCTAGCCTTTTAGCTACAATATTATAGCTTTTCATGCGGATGAAACATTTCTTTTTGCCAGCAGTGACGAAAAAGTTGCCAGAATTATGAGATTGTTGTGATCTTGCAACACCAAACTGTGGCACTTTTGATAACAGGCAAATAGACATTTTGCCTTTTTGGATTTTAACAGTCCAAACAAAAAGCTAGATGGTGCACACTAATTCCGATTGCTTCAAGCAACATGTTGTTGTCTTTTTAATCTTAATCATAGAGCTCCTGTATCAATGCATTGAATTTCCGCAGTATCCGACGAGTGGTCGAAACGCTGCATCAATTTATTATCGTTTCCTTTCAGTTCTGTCACATCTAGATCTCTAAAAACTTAAAGAGTTTGATTTTATTAAACTTACACTACTCCATGTATATCAGCTACAGTGTATTTGCCAAAAGGTGCAAGCTTGCTTTCTTTTCCAAACAAATACTAGAACCTACTTCATCCAAATTAAATTACTTCTTGGGGACCATCCTTGTAAGTGATGTTCGAACATTAGACCGTGTAAATTATTAGCGATATTACTGTATTATTTGTTATACTTCAAGCAATGATTAGCGTTGCGCAATGAGTGAAAACTAAAATAATTAGATATACTCGTACACTTACCGTTGCTGATAAAGTTGTTGCAATTTTAACCATAGATTAATCAAATTTGTTTCCTAACATTATCTGCAAACTTGATGTTGGCTTCAATAACAAATTAATGTCGAAATTTCAAACTTTTAAGGTGAGACAAAAAATTATTTGGTGAAAGAGTATTACGACAAGTAATGAGTAAAATGTGAAACCAGCTAAGCAGGGTGTCGAACCGAAACGTAAACCGAAAACCCGTATTAACCGCTTTCTTTCATTGAACCCGAACCGAACCATAACTGTTATAATTTAATAGATGCAAACCTAACCTGAACTTGAACCCAAGGTCATCAAAACTTTTAAACCTTAACGGAATTTGAACGGCTAAAGTAATTTTTGTCTAACCAAAACCCAGACCGGAGTGCAAGCTTGGACAAAAAAAGCATTCGTAATGTTAAATCATATGTGTTCTTATGAATATCTTTTCCGAGAATGATTGCCATGGTGGCTATAACAGCGGTTAAGCACATCTGAAGTTAATGTGAAGTTATTTTTGCAGCTGAGGACATCCTTTATGAGCACAGTAGCATCTTACAAAGTACAATCAGCTTAAATACACTAATAGCCTGTCCACATGTCCAATTTATGTGGGCTAGTTGCTGTGGGCTTGATGTCATAATCACTTTTTTAAATTATGACATCAAGAATTTAATTGTGATGCAGAAAGCCCACAGCAACAAGCCCATAAATTGGACATGTGGACAGGCTGTAAGTATTTTTGAAAAAAATGCGCCTGTAGCTGTGTACCAGAACAGAAGTCGAATTGACGGTTTCAAATTCTTGAACCCAAAACGAATTTGAATCTTTAAATTTTAACTTGTGCGAACCTGAGCCGAACCTGAACCCGATAATTCAAAGTGTTTTTAATTTTAACCGTAACTAAACCTGACAAATCAAACGACGAAAAACCTGAACCGGTGGTAAACCGCTAAAAATAAATTTAACGGAACCTGAATCTCAACCGGAGCGATCTTTCAAGCGGTTCAATGCCCTGCACTCCTGCAGCCAAGGCTATCGTTTTGTTTTTCAAGTTACCGCTGGTGTATTTATTAGATACTAAATATTGCAACGTGATAAAACGCATGTGCTCTTGGCAAGATTCTATGGCTTGGTACTGTGAAGTTCCTATGTTAGTTTTTTTTCGTTTGATTAGTTTGTATCTGATTTATAGCGAGTACAAAAATGAAATATTTGTTATTTTTGTTTCAATCTCTTTTACACGTCGCAAATTTAAGGAAATTATTCCCGTGACTCAGCAATTTCTTCTGCTCGTCAATCAAAGTAAAATGTTGGTGGAAAGTTTCGGTAAATTCACTTGTCCAGGGTTAGAATCCGTTCCGTTTAAATATGACACGACACAACGAAGCTGTTGTTGGTAAACAATATTGCAAAAAAGTAATCCCTGTTATAAACCCCTACTGCTATAAACGAGTAAGTTTTGGTTGAAAGCGAATTCTCCGATTGGTAAGTTTCTTCAATGAGTAAGTGATGTGATTGTGATCACAAATCGATGCTGTTTTTGTTTACACAGATGTGTTTCAGGTTGTTGGATCTACCACCCTGTGGCCTGTTGCTGTCAGTGTGGGAGCTCTTCCTTCCATCATCTACTTGACTACAAGTGTTACCCTCACCGATTCTCCATATTATTTTGTACGAAATAACATGATGGCGAAAGCAGAAGAAGTTCTGAGGAAATTGAGAAGAGGAAAAAATGTACGAATCAAATTATTGCTTTCAATATTGGACATCATGGAATTCCATAAGACAAAATATAACATAATCATAAGGAACATTTTCTCCGTTGTTATTGCTAGGCCAAATGCTTGAGAAGACAGATTTAGTTGTTACAATCAACAAATAATAGTAGTAGTGGTAGTTTCATCAAACAACAAAACTAACGCAAACCAAAACAAGCAACAAAAACAATGGTCGGAAAATACACGTAACAACGACAAAAGCATATACGGCAAAGCATGCTTCAGTTAACAAAAAGTCTTACTTAATAAAATACAGAAGAAATACCTACACCTTAATACGAGAGTAAATTTATAGTTAATGCTTCTTAAAATTCATGGTACTGATCGCTTGAAGTCATAAGAAAATTCAACATGATTCATCTCTTCAGGGTAGCATAGATTGAGTAAAATTATTTGGTATTTCTCAATTATGGTAGTCCATTTGCAGTGATTTATCATTTCAGCAAATCAGAAAAATGCCTTTCTACAATAAAGTGTCAACGGGTTTACGCTTTGTGGGAGTTTACAAACTTAATATACTTTTTTGGCGAAGTGGTTTTACCCGCAAAGGTTGCCAGAACTTCCATAGATGATGATGACGTTGTCTGTATTTGTCTTTGATTTTAGGAAGCAGTCCGATTTGAATTGAAATTGATTTCTCAAGAAGTCGGCAAAAGTAGCCGCTTACTGGGAATCAAGGAGATTATCTCTGTATCATGCTACAGGTAAGCTTACTCAAGAAGGCTGTGCACGTCGATTGAAACTTCAAAGTTTTCGTCAGATTTCGGAGAATATTCACAACGAACACAGCTTCTGTTAGAAAACAGCCTATTTACGTATTTATTTGCATTTCTTCGGATAATTTCGGATAAAAACTAAGAGATTTTTTACTGATTTCAATTGTTTTTGCGTTGCAGTGTTGTAGCTTGTACCTGTTGGTTGTCACGGTAAGCTCGTTGGATGTCGGATAGGATTTGCTGTTTATTTATCTTTTATGGACGTTTAGACAGAATCAATATAGCTATAATCATCAACACTGTAAGAGAGACAAAACGAAGCTGTGAAATTTTTGCTTTTCAATGTGGGTTTAGTGGTAATCATCATTTACTTGAAAATGCCTTATGCAGTTTTTTAATTCTTGTCGGAAAAGTGAAAACAGCTCAAACTCGTTCGTTTACTTTCAACAAAACTGCAGTTAATGCTGTCCAACTGTCCAATAATAAATTTGAATTTTCTACAATTTAAGAAATTATCGCATGGTTTTGCATCAACAATGCACAATAATTTTTTCTACATTTTACAAGTAATTACTAATGTTCATCAAGTTTCATATATTATTTTGTGCTTCAGAACAATGGAGGCTGAAACCGTTTCAAGTTGCTCAGGAAGCTGCCAAATTCACCTCTTTTAACGTTTACACGAATGCAGTGTAATTTTTACTGCGTAAAGAAAATTTCGTTTAAATTTTAAATTCAGGAATCAATTTTTTGGAGTTCTTGCTCTACTTGTGAACGAAATACTTTGTGGAATCACTCACATCTCCTTCTACTCCAGTGTCTTGTTTATAGAAAGCGGTTTCAGCAATGAGCAAGCAGCTTCCGCCATCATCGGGATTTTTTCCATCCAAACAATATTCTCATGTTTGGGAGTAAGTGACTACACGAAAGTTTCTACCCTACTTTCGCAGTAACATTGTTTCACAAATATATTCACCAATGAAAATTTCTTCTGGCGTTACCCTTGATTGCTATTTTAAAAATTTGCAAGTCGTAATACGTTGACGGTGAAATATTACACGTACCATAAAAAAGTAATGGATGCTCAAAAGGGTTTTTATATCGAGTCCAGGGGTTTTGATATTTCGTGTTCGAGTTTGGTAGTACAAACCGAATTGTGCAAGTTCGAGTTTACAACCCTGGGTTCTATACCGATTTGCGTCGACTCCATTACGTAGCCTAATCATATAAAAATCTTCAGTCATTTTATTGTTATTTCCCCAACACAGAAACAACATAAGTTTTCACGAAAGAAAATAAAATAATTGTGTTTAAATAATATTGGAAAGACATTTTGTGGGAAGGATGATGCAGTGTAGCTGTATAGCAAACTAATTTGCAGTCAAAATTTTGCAGCCTAAGTTGGTTGATAAATTCGGAGCATTCCGGTTGTGTATCGGCTCCAACATCCTCCTCATCATGTCGCTGGCTCTCTTTGTTTTGTCACAAGCATTGAAGCATCTCGCGACCCGTGTATTTCCTTTCATTTCCATCGCTGCTGTGGCTTTCTTCATGATCGTGTAAGTTTATCAATATTAAGCTTAGCATAATTGAGTATTCAGCCAATCATATATTGATAAGTTAGTAATAAATAAATCATGCAAGTTGATAAATTCGTTGGCTCCAGAACCGGTATGAACAAAAACATGTTTTTTTCTCAATTCAAATCTGTTCCTGACAACTTTTTGTTGATTACTTGAAGATTCCCTATCAATTTTAGTCAAATAATTGCCAACACGCTGTCATATGGTTATTTTAAAACATTGCATGCGCCATGTGGTGTCGCAAAATGGTTGATTATACCTCGTCTTTGTTGAATAAATTGGGTAAGCTCATGGAGTTGGCCAAGTGGTTGGTGCATTGGGCTCCGAAGCTGGCTTCGCGGGTTCGATGCTCAACTAGGTCATCTCCATGATGCATGTACTTCACTACCACAAAAATCCTAAGCTGCTTAGTGGCTTGAAATAAAAAAATAAAAGAATAAATTGGGTATGCTCATGGAGTTGGCCAAGTGGTTGGTGAATAGAGCTCCGAAGCTGGCTTCATGGGTGTGATGCTCAACTAGGTATTTTGCATTGCGCATTTTCGCACGACGCTCAACTAGGTATTGTGCATTTTCGCACGACGAGAAACTCTTTGAAGCTTCATCAATATTTCATTCCTCAATATCCCACCAATAAACTTCAACGTGGAATTAAATACAAAGGCTCAAAAATTTGGAACAATGTACCAGAAAACTCAAAAAACTTAACCACACCCAATTTAAACGTAAAGATAAAACTTATTTACTCAGCAATGAATAAACCTTCAGCCCTTAATCTTCAAAAAAATGTTTTCTTTTTTTTTTTTGTTTTGTTTTTCGTAACATAATTAATTAAATTCTTATCTCAATTTATACAACCATGTTGGTAGTCGTTGACTCGAAGACCGAAAGGTCCCTTCACGACTTCCTGGTACATCGCAAATAGCTAATCAGACTATCCTGTTAATAAAAATAATTGCACGTATTCATACCATCTTTCAAAATATACTGAAACTGTATTTTTAATTTTATTACATACCTGCTGTTATAAACTAATTTTAGCTAATATGACGTATATTTTATCTACTATGTAATAGCGATATGTGTCATTATTTTACTCACTGATGCGTTGATTTAACCCGCGCGTGTACCAAAAAAAATTTGTTTGATGATAGGTCATCTTCCATGATGCGCGTGCTTCACTAACATAAAAACCTAAGCTGTAATTACGTGGCTTGGAAAAAAATAAAAAAAAGTAAATGAATAAATTGGGTATGCGGCTACAAATGAACAACCAGAAATAATTGGAAAATAAAGTGGATGTATAAAAAGGAAAAGCAATAGATCTCTTCAAAAATAATTCGTCGGCAAGATCAGTGAAAAATCAGAGCTGAGCATTGAAATTAGGAAGAATAGCAGCCGGAACATTTGAGTTACTATAATCCTTCTATTTTTTCACTTTTGTCATCTAAACCATGAAGCATGATCAGTGGTGCGTGTTTCCAGGTGGTCGGCCGGTATCAACATCGGAACATTCGCTCTCGTCAGTGAGATAACTATTGAACCAACTCGAGCAACGTGCTTGGCTTACGGAAATCTTGCTCTTTGGATTGCAGTATGGGTTGTGGGATTCACCCCTCCGTATCTTCAAGTTTGTTTTATGTTAATTCAACTCTTTGTTTCATTCTAACTTGTACTGCATAACAGTTACGAAAGATTTTGAGCAATCACATAACAATTCGACTAGTTTTCTTGCTGTGCCGTTGGGATTATCATATAACGGGATTCCCCCATCTAATAGATTGTTGGATAGGCTTCCGAGAACCCCAAATGCGCTATCACATAACGTTGACGTCATTGATAAAGCAATGATTGCGCTAAAATCTCAGATTTGCTGCTGAAATCATTTCTCCTTCACATTCAGATAGAGATTATTTTCCAGATTAGCAGTCGATTGAAGTGTTTAAGCCTATAAAGTAAGTTGTAGATGACTCCAATCAGCAACGTGGAAACTGCTTGATTAGGAACATGCATAACCACAGTGGATCAAAATCTGCCAACTTCAGAGCAAACTCAGTTTTGTTGCAGGTTGCGTTTGGTCCTTACTCCATGATGCTATGGATCGCTTTTTCATCTTTCTTCCTCTGCTACATGTTTTGTTGTCTGCCCGACACTAGAGGCAAATCGCAAGCGCAAATTCAAAGGGAAATGGATGGGTCAGTTATTAAAAGGAAGTTTGTGTGTTTAAAATCAGAACAGCCCCGATGTGTTATACACGAACACACGAATGCGGTAATCTATGATTATGAGCTGCGTTCTTTTCGGCGAAAAGCCTTGTTTACACCTCACATGTAACACAACAACCTCGCTGCTTTCTAATGTCACAGCTTTGTTTTACTTGCAAAAAACAACTCGTTTTTAAATTTCAATGACATAATTTCTGTGTTGTCATCCGTCAATAACAACTGTAAAAGTCTTGAATGCGTTAGTCGGACGAACTTTAAGAAGGTAAAATAAATCCATAGTTATTCCTCCTGTTACTTCGAAGTTTCGCCAACTTAGATGCCGGGCTGTAACATCCGAACTTTCAGTCAATTAATTTGTTCTTTCGTATAAGTATACGCATTTGATTTGCATATCTTTCGTTAGACTTTACCACTGCGGTGGCTAGACTGCGTGGCTCCACCACTACAGTAGTTAATCTGTAGCTATATTCAGAATATAACCATTCAACCCTCATTTCTTTACTGCTTACTGTTAAAAAAGATGTGTACATTTTTCAATGTTGATTTCTTCTCTTCTTCTGTTGGATTTTGAAATTTACTGATTTGTAAATGTGATGATCATTTGTTAATTCATTATTCATGTAGTCCAAGCTGATTGCGCCATTTTCCTCACTAAGCGATTGACCTTGTTGATTTTTTATTTTTGTTTTTCATTTGTGGTTTGTTCTTTGGTTGAGTTTCTCAGTCACGGCTGTCACAATGAATATTTTGACAATCGATTCGAAACTCATTGTTCTTCGTAGCGCTTGTGCTGCTTATGTTTCATTTCGTGAATCAAAAACACCTCGGAAAAAGCTTTTTGGAGAATTTTAATATTGATCGAACAACGTCGGAAACATCATTTGATTTAAGCAGTCTTGAAAAAGACGTTTAAAAGCCAAATCTTTTCAGTATGGCCTAATTTCGATTAATTTTCCATTATAGCTAAAGCGAGAAACGCCATTCCACCTGGCGGTGCTGGAGGCGACATTTATCGAAATGATGAATTTGTGTCGCCAAAAACAGTGTTCGTCTACTCGCTTTAAATTTTTCAATAGTGGGCGCCCATTAGTTCATAATCGTCCAGCGACCAATCACGACCAATTATTCATTTTCGTTGCATTTTTTCCATGAAGCAGATTTGCAGATACGACCTCTTTGTTTCTCACCTTGTTCTCATGTTACAGTAAGCTCTGAAGAGAGCGAGATGAAAACGGTTTGGCTTACAACGGTCAATTTCAAAACTACGGTACCCAAATAAAAAACGTTTTCAACATAAATCTGTATTAAAAACAGTCCAAAAAATTACCGCAGCGAAAGTATTATCACATGTTGTTAGCTTAACATTATACAAATTTTTACCTTATTAGCGGCATCGAAACTGCGATTGTTTGTCCAAGCAAAACTGCGGTTAGTATTTCTGGGTCTTGTAGGCTACATTTCAATCGCTAAGACGGCGTCGCTTCAACAGACGCTGACGGTCTGGCAATGAAGCGGTTCATATGCTTTACATCTACACAACTACTGTATAAACAAAGTAAAGAAATATTTTAAGTGTTTCCAAAACATTGGACAGAATGCTTAAATTGATGAAGAATGCCAGATCACCTTGCAGCTTAGTAATACACCAAACGCGATCAGTTTCAACTTTGAATTAAATCCGTCGCGACGGATATGCCACGCGGTACCGCTATTTGGGCATGTGCCGATGATACTGCTAACAGGCCATGTCCCAACGGTACTGCTATCAGGCCATGTGCCGACGGTACCGCTAACAGGCTGTGTGCCGATGCAAGCCAACTTCTCAGGAGTAACTCTGCGGGTCAAACACTTTACCCTTTCTGCTTAACTTTCCACACTACCTCCGAAATTGGGCACTAACTAAAGATGGATGGTTATGATAGCATTTTTTCAAATTATGGCCTGACTCAGATGAGTATCGAACCCACTCTTAATTTTAGTGAAAACATGTTTTGCACCAAAAAAGTGCTTTTGATCAGAAACAAGATTTTGTGTTAAGTAGATTTTTTATATTGGATTAGGAGACTCCTGGTTTAATTATTTGATAATTTTCATTTTTAGACGCTCTAGTAATGAGTTGGTAAACGGAAGAGACTGATAGTTAGCCTACACTGTATATGTCCTTATGTCTCCGCAAACCATAAGCTGTCACTGCCCGCTGTAAACCACTACAACGAGCTAAATTATCCATACGGTTTTCATGGCAATGACAATAAAAAACCACTGTAAAAACTGTTTGATCAAATGTTTTACGGATTTATTTGTGTTTACAAAAACAGGCAAAAGCAAGAATCAATGAATAGTAAACATTCTCATTCGCAATATCTCACGTGAAAACTAGAAAAACGTCAAATATAAATAGCAATATGTATAAGCAGGGTATGCTATGGAATGGAAAATGGTATGGAATGGAGGAGAATTTTGGTATGGAATGTGCTTAGAATGGAATGGAACGGAACATTTGAAAAATGGAATGGAAGATCATCTTCCATACTTCCATACTAACTACATATACAGTATATATCAAAAGTTACAACAAACTATGAAGTACTACCAAACTAGAATGAGGATAATTAGTCATTTTTCGGTTCTGCAGTGTAAGTTTTTAGCATGTAGTGACTGACTGTATTGTTCTTTTGCAGCGTTAAGCATCAATACATTGTTTACGTCTATGTAGGAGCGTATTTAGGTGGAGCATTGTGCCATGCCACCCCCCCTTTTCAACTCTACTTTTTAGTAAAAAAGAACAAAACTGATGGTGTCAAATATCTGAAATATGCCAGACTCTTTCGATGATTTCTGCAGCTCATGGCCAGGGGTAAATCCAGGGGGTAGGATGAGGGGCAGGGGTATACATCCTTCCACTAGCCATTTTCAAAAGTGTTTTGGATGTATACAATTTTTCCATAATTTCGAACCTCTTCGATAACAATAAGCCTTACGCCTTAGGCACGCATAATCGAAAATGTGGGAACAAAACGCATCATAACTGGCGAAGCACTCAGAATCAGGATCAAAAAATTCAAATAAAATTTGCCTGAAAATCATTCAAAAAGCACTAAAATAGCCATTACAGCATGTAAATTTTCAAAAATTTTCCGGGGGAGCATGTCCCCGGATCCCCTAGAGCTTATCGTGTTTCTTAATCAACTTCAAAGTTGTTCTGCCGAAAAAAAATACGCTTGAAAAAAATGTGAATATCATGCCTCCTCCCCTTTTAAATTTTTTCGCTACGCCACTGCGTTTGTATTTACATGCATGCGTTTATTTATTGTGTTTTTTTGCAAAGTAGGATTGTTCAACGAATGAGCATGACTAGTTTTAGGTTGAAAAGCTTATCCTGCAGATAACGCGCGTGTCGCATAATTTAATAATACTGCATTTTTACCATTACGTTAAGTTACATTAGTATGGAAGAACAGAATGGAATATGGAAAAAAAATTTAGTATGGAATGGAATAGAAAATTTTTAGTATGGAATGGAAGAAATTTTGCAGTATGGAATATGGAAAAATCGTCTTCCATTCCATTCCATAGCATGCCCTGTGTATAAGCTGCATCACTTATTCCACATCATAATCATTAGTTACATGCAATGTAGCCTATATTAAATTTGGTAGTAGAGTATGTGTGTTGGAGTTCCCATTTAAAAAATTCTACAGAAATAACGAGAAAAAAACATATGTTCAATGAGCAAATGCTGTGCAAACGTTAAAACAAAGTTATTTTTGAGAAACTAACGTCAATTAATTTCTCTTGCCGTATCATTAAAGCAACAGTTCATTGCAATGCATTCTGCGATGGAAGTAGAAAGCGTAGAAAAAACACAATCAAAAAGTCAATCCAACGATATTCAAATATTTAACATTGAGGAATATTGTGATCAAAGCTATGATGCATCTTCATGCCGTGGAAAACGCACTAACTCTTATTTTTTGTAACTAGCGACAGTCCACTACACAAGTAGATTTGTAGACCTACAGCAGTACAGCTAATTTTAAGCATCTACAAGATACGGTTGGCTCAGTAACAGCGTGATTGACTTTACAAGTCACAAGGTTGATTACCTACTGTAAGCTACATCTAAAGACATCGATAACCATCTAGATGAAAATGTACAGAAGTGATTCAGGATTAAAAAGTTTATTCTTGTTTTGCTGAGATTAATGCCTCACATCAAAATAAGGCAGATGGAAGATCAGAAAGGTTATATCTTCGCTGTGTAATTATCAAAAATTTTAATTTGCATGTAAATGAAACAACGATGTCGATGGAAAGAAAATAACTAGTGCACTGCAAATGTCATTGAGAATATGGAGAGCATCTATAATATTTCATCTCATCAGCACTAAAAACGTATTTACTAAGAATGACAAAATTATCGGACCATCTTGTAGACTTCCAATCAGGGGTGCCTTGGTGGGGGGGGCTGGACCCCCTAGTTCTAAAAAATGCTTTGCGGGAGGGCCCAGGGGGGCCTAACTATTCAAGTAATCAAGTCATAGTAAACCTTTAGTGCTGATTAATATTCAGTATTTTCACATTCGAGTCCATCGAACAAAAATTCGCATCCGAGACTACCTTGAAAACTGTTCATGCAGTATTCTGCTGTTTAGTGACGCAATAATATTACACCGTACAGGGGCGTGGTCGGGAATTTGAAAATGGAGGGGGGGGCACAATCTAAAGCCATGCCACCAAGGCCGGATTTAGACTATGAGAGACCCTAGACCAGAGATGGGCACCGTTTTTCGGTCTGGGTGCCAAAATCAGCTAAATTCAATGGCCAGAATTTCCGCGTGCCAACATGTTTTGCACTTTTGCACTGCAAATGTCGGTGAAGAGCAAAAAAAGGTTTTCACGCCCTCAGATTTCCTTTTTTCCGCTGAGAATATCGTTGAAAAGCGAAATACCCTCCTCACCACCACAGAATTAGCTTTGACACACCTTTAATGCTCAGATGTTCAGTTAAATGGCCGAGTGGTATGGAGTTGAAATGCTCAGTTAAAACAGCTCAGATGGCCGAGTGGTATGGAGCGTCTGTCTCTTGAGCTGTAGACTCGGGTTTGATTCCGAGTCGGGTCAAACCAATGATTTGAAAATTGTTATTCACAGCTTTCCTGCTTGACGCTCAGCATTAAAGGGGCAGTGTGGAAAACAAGCCGGCAAGTTCACTTGTTTTGCCGTTGGGAAAGGCACTTAGCGGGGTTCCCCCATCTTGGTGTGGTAGACAGATGGCTGGCAACTCCTAAGCGAGCTCGTGTAGCGCATTGATCGCTTTCTCGTGATAGGAGGATAAATATGCAACTAACTAACTAATGCTGGAGTAATGCTGGCTGGTCATTCAACAATTACGTACGGTATATCAGCTTTATGCCACGAAAGTTTTGTGCATTTGTCTGCGGTGGGGGGGGGGGCGTGGCCCCAGCTATTCCTCCCCTGGATACGGCCCTGCCGTAAAAGCTGATTGTGACGACATAGTAATGCATTTTTTCCTTTCAAGTTTCAACTTTCTTTGTCTTCTGTCGGTCACATAATTATTTAGCTGAATTGCGTTTTAAGCAATTTGCGTCGTGCGCCTTGTACTTATTGCCGTACATTTTGACTTCTGCAGGTGGCCCTGTGTTTTTTTTTTGGCAGATTACAATAGATTGTCATTTGTACTTTCAATTTTCGTTTTGCTCTTGCGTAACTTAGTTGTAGAGTACCGGTAAACTTAAGTATTCATGATTACTGCCATATTTTGGCAAGGATAGTTACAACTCAAAGACCTAGCCAGTGGCGTCGTACCATTGGGGCCCGGGGCCCGAATTTTCTGAAACGTGTTACTTTTTATAATTCAAAAAATTGAAAATTAAAAAAATAAAAAGATTAGCCAGTGCCATTGCGTTTTCATCCTTCAAACTAACCCCATACCGGTACCCCCCTGTCTTATACTATAAATTCAATTGTTTTGTTTTTTAATTTTTGCTTTAATCAATCGCTTCGACTCAGGAGTAAAGTTAGTTTCTTGATCTGTAGTTGGAATTTAAAAAACATTTTGCGTTGTTAAAGATTATAGCCTGGAGCACACCTATACACATCATCCCATCAAATACGTCAAAACTAATAATGATTGCAGCCTCCTGTTATTTATTTTAGCCCAGCTTCTGCTTTTAGACATGGACTACTAAAATATTTTTGTATTGTCTGACACTATGACAGTGACTGCATTCACTGCAGGTACCGGTATGTTCTTTTTCGATAAGAAAGTATGTTTTTATGTTTATGTCAGCGTTTCTCAAACCATGAGTCGCGACCCAAACATGGGTCGCCAGGGCTTTTTGAGTGGGTCGCGAAAGGCTTCTGTTGATACAGTAAATTTATTAGCCTAAACAACATCTCCAAGCAATATTTTATCGCTCCTTTTTAAATCGATAGTGACTGAGTGTTAGTTACATCATACAGTGTGTTTTAAATCTTTCTGCATTACTACGCAGTAGTACGCACATCCAATATTGCCAATGCTCTGTGATGTCATAGACATAGTTTTAATCAAAACTTTACAGAGAATGCAGTGCTGCTGCTGCAGACGCAGTGAGGACAAAAAGACAGTAGTTGCGAGCTGTCCTGTTGCAGAATTGCAGGCTGTAGTAGTGTAGTAGGCTATGTTTTATATTGAAGATAAGCAATCGATAGGCGTTAAGGCTTTGCAGTGTTTTTAGCAAATTTTATTTCTACTTTTAGATATCGCAGAGCTTTTGAATATCGCATTTTTAGATATGCAGAGCATCCAATGCGTTTGGCACTGAGTGATGTTGAACCACAATTTCAAGAACTTGTTGAAGCGAAATGGCATTGAATGTTGTGGAATAAAAGTTGTTTTTGGTGTTTTTGTATTTATATGTACTACGCTCAGGTTTCTTGGGTCGCAGCTGTTCTTGCAGATCAGATTTTTGATCGATTTTGGGTCGCAGAAGAAAAGGGTTGAGAAACGCTGGTTTATGTCGTGACTAAAACGAGTTTTTTTTGTGAAAGCTGCAAAAATTCGTAGCCGATTGGGGGCTCCGCCCCCTGAACCCCTTGCATCCGACGGCTGGGGCTTCGCCCCCAACAATGTCCTCCCCTTTGTTAAATCGTGGGGCCACACTGATTGCGCATAGTTTCTATAACAGAGCGGTTTGAGGTATCAACATAAATTTTGATTTATTATCCAAAAATTGAGGTATCACGATATATTTTGGTATCTTTTCCTAACTTCCTTTTTTCGTGATGTTACACAATGCTAAATATGGCTTTTGCAAAGGTTGTGAACTGTGGTCAGTATCTGTTTAAATTGTTACTCGGGCCCCTCAAAAGTTTTTGGCTGCACTACGCCTCTGGATCTAGCCGTCACTTTTTCGCCATCTCTGTTGATTGTGGGCTTGTAACTACGTAAACTAATGTTTTGGAATTGGAAATACAGTAAGCGTGCAACAAACGTTGTAAAACATGCTGTAGGTGACTGAAACCGGAGCAAGTAAGCTTAACACGATTCAAATGCCATGGATTGTTGGCGTTTGAAACAACTGAATTTTTAACACTGAACAAGGCCCCCTAGTCCAAATTTTACCAAGGCACCCCTGCTTACAACTAGTGATTTCAACAAATAAAATAAGTAAAAGATACAAACATAAGTTCAAAACAAGAGCGATTTATTTCAAATATTCGTAAGGAATTTTAATTTTTGAACTTGAAATTATGTCGTAGCAAAAGGTGGTAGATGACTGGGTATATTATTGACGGTGGTTGTGACGATATGTATTTTGCTGAAGACATTCACTTTGATGATTATAGTTTCAGTTTGCTTGTCATAGCAGGAACACATGTGTGCAGCAGCAAGAGCAGAGTTTATTTACAATTCGGCAAACGGCTTGGATGATCGAGTGCTTCCACTTGGCACCAATGCTCCCAGTTTTGCTTGAATTTCTTCGGGAGTGTTCTTCCTCGTGTTTGGGATGTAGACAACCATGTAGATGATGAAAACAATCGCAAATACTATCCAGGGTGACATGGCGTAATCGCCAATGCCTTGCTGAAATGCAAAAAATATATTATGCAAAATATTGCTCTTTTTTGAAGAATTGCAAGATTTTTCTTCATGTAATGTTTGATTTCTACTGCGCATAACGTCCTGTATTTTTTTGGTCACCAGCAGCGACTAACGAAAAAAGAGACGCAGATTTATCGTTGCAAGAATTCGAATCCTAAACTCGATACAGTTCAGTTCCTCAATATAACCAATACTGTTGAAACTCCTGAGCACTATTCTGCTAAATCAATCAGCAAATTAGATAGAACCCACATGAAAAAATGGAAAAGAATATTTCAACGAAAACGTAACTTTTGCTTTGTGTTTTGCTTGCTTTCGTCTCGATAAATATCACGCCAACAAAAACTATGGTATAATTTTATATTCGGACAAAATCTTCCGTTTTGGTTGCATTTTTATTTAACTCAAGGAAGAAATGGATTCGCGCCAAGTTAAAACCGCTATAGCAATTTCTAAGTTGAATTTTATTTTCGATTTTCTATAGAACTCCCACAAGATGGCGCACACACGCTTGTGCATTATGCTCGCATAATACTGCATAAAGTAAAAACAAAAAAAAAAAACTGTACAAAGTAAGATAACATAAAACATGGTGATAAATGCAGTTGCAACAGGGAAGCTGCGAGATGACCGTCCAAGGGTCTTCAAGTCAAGCAGCCACCCTATCTGCTAGCTTTTGGTATGTTATTTTAAGAAGTTCAATTAATTAATAATTATTAATCGGAGGTCAACAATAACTATAGGTGTGAGAAGTAGAGAAGAGAATTTCATTGTTATGTAAGAGCGTCTTCAATTGTTTAATGAATTTGTAGTAATTGTTATTTTTAATGGGATTGGGTATTCTGTTCCAAATTTTTGCTCCTACATATCAGATGGAGCGCTGCAGTCTTTCAGTTTTAAATCGTAGAATATAATACTTTATTCCTGAGGTATTGCTTTTTGTATTGAGAGAATGAATTTCGGAGGTTCGAGTGATATGACCTTGATTCCAGTACATGAAGTTGGCCGTTTGTCGGGTTTGATTCTTTACTAATACATGCACATGCTTCGCTAACTTAAGACCCTAACCTCCAATTATGTGGTTTAAAAAATAAATGTAAACCGTTGACTCCAAGTGTTTTGATTTTGGTTTTCTACCACTTAAAGTTCAAGAATTTTGTTAAGTGCATTTCTACACCGTTCTTTCATTACTGATTTTGAACGTCAAAAAGAACAGTTGTCAGCATCAACTTTTGAGTTTTTGGCTTGAATCAACTCGAAATCGAACCGATGAACGTTCATCCAATCTTCATTCAAAAAAGAGGCAGGCTTAATTGGCAATTGAAGTAAGTAGCAATGTCTGTTGGCAAAGACTTGAGCATTAGAAGTAAACTAAAGTTTAGCACACACATTCGATAAAAAAAGCACAGCTTCCTTGACGCAGAGTTCGGTGATTTTGATTGTGTTGAGCCAAGTACTATTTCAGTGATCACCCACCTGTAAGAAAGGAGGTAAAAAGCCAACTAGAAAAGAAGCGATCCACAATGTAAAATTGGCATAACTGATGCAGGTCACACGCGAGGGGGTAGTAGTGATGGCACCAACCACCGCAAACGTTGCTTGGTTAGTTCCTCCTGCCCAGCTACAAAAATGATGAAACATTTTACAAGCTGCCGCAAAGCATTTTTTATTTAAAACTAGGAATAATGGAGAAGAGCTTTATAGGCGCTAATTCTACTCACATTGTTAAAACAATCTGAACTGATAGAGTCCTGCGTTGTAAGTTGCAAGACAAATAATGCTAAATAAGCCCTAGTGATTTAGTTTTTCTTTATTTGTAGATTTCGATTAGCCGGCTACCGTACAATTAATCCTTTGTTTTCCAAAAGTATTTTAATTCTACTTGTCTACCGTCGAGTCTTAAATCTTCACTAAAGCCAGAGTCTTGAAACAAAAAATGAATCAAACACAACCAGGAAAAGAACTAAACATCTTTGAGATGAGAAGCATTACAGACATATGATACTTACGCTACCATAAACACCGCCACTGCAAGGATAGAAATGTAAGGCATAACATCTGGAGAAAGATGTTTGAGAACATTGGAAAGAATGTAAAGCACCAATGCAAATATGATGACGGCATTACCCCCAATGCAAACGTTGGAACCTCCAAATTTATGAACTAGCTTAGACTGAAAAACATAAAAAAAATTACTTCCACAAAATAATGTAGAAACAAATCTAACGCTTTCTACGATGATCGGGTTGCTCCAGTGGTAAGTCTTTTTGGCAGCAGTTAGGAGCAGCCATCCAGGAAGGAGGTTGTGGACAGACCATTTAGCGATGAAATAAATCTTTTCAAGTATTTTAACAAATTTGAACGATCTTTTCTCGCTTGCGAAAACGTAGAAAGTGTCGAAGTCTTGATTAAACTCCGATTAAATTGAGGAGCAGGCTTTCATGGACGAAATAAATCACTCTCACTCTCAAAGCAAAACGAGCAATCTGATTGCGCCTTGGAGTGTAGCGAGAGAGGGGGGAGTGGGGCATTTGCCCCCTGAAATATTTCAAGTAGGCCTACCAGTGTTAATGTAGAGATTTAAGTTTAACTTGACCCAAATGGGGGCAATATGGGGCAGTTTATTGCCACCAACAACCTTTGTTGGAATATCGACCGTTGAAGACCTTTTTGGGATCGAATAGCTCGAAGCATCCATTTGCTCCCCTACCAATTTCTAGCTGGCTGTGCCACCAAGTGCGCCTTAGATATGAAATTTGTTTCGAGGATTTGAAGGTATCGTATTATTGTTTCTTTTGTTTGATTTTTTTGCTAAGTTTTACTCATACTGTGATTTTGTTTATAGTGTTCCGTCACGATATTAGAATATTTCCTTTAGATTCTGGATTTTCAGAGCAAAGATGGAATCGGGCCGTGTTGGTTCAGCCCGAACCCGAAGAAGTAAGCCCGAACCCGACCCGAACCCGAGGCCTCATAAGGAAGCCCGATTCGGCCCGACAGTAGTTTTTCCGGTTCATTAAGTAGGCTATGCTACATAATTGAATGGTAATGTGCTGCAAAGCAGTTTTATTGTTTCGAAAAAAACAAAACAAAAACACTAATAAATCAATGATTGATTTATTTATTGATAAACAGAATTCAGTAGTTCTATTGCCTCCACGGTTTCTGGAGATAGCAATGTCCGCCTTGCTGTTATGGTCAGTCCGCAGGAGGAAAAGTCGCGTTCCGACTGAGCGCTCGAGCACTTATTAGCAATGCATAACGCAGTGTCTTTTGTTAATGATCTTAGTGCAGAAAAGCTTCTAATTATTACTAAATCTGTAGTACACTACCAGCTAGTCACTTCGGCCGTTCGACGCACAAAAATCTAGTTTTGAGAAATATCCTAATGCAAAAAAATTATTAGCTAGTGTGCCCTCGATTGAGCCCGATTTCTCTTATGAAAGTTAGGCCCGAACCCGGCCCGAACCCGGCCCGACCCGAAAAACCCGACCTGACTTCCATCTCTGTTTCAGAGTTTGCAGGAAAACTTATCCAGCCACTTTTATAAAATTTGGAATTATGGGTCGCGTGCCAACAGACTTGATCGATTATGGGTCGCGTGTCCACAGACTTGATCGATTATCTCTTCGAGTTGACGCTAAACAATGAAATTTTTCGAAATTTTGGAAGCAAATAATTATAAAAAAATCTTCATGAAGACGTGACGTCATTTAGTTCCTTTCATAACGTAGAAGTCCCTAGGAGGTTTATTACCGGTTGAAGACCTCGCTCGGTGTTAACCTGCTGTAATATTATGACAAGACGATTCCTATTCGCAGTAACATAATGGGAGTTGATTGTGTCTTGAAGATAACTGCACAGTTGTATTCCTTACTTGTGTCTAAAACTAATCAAAAAATTGCTTTTGGAAAGAACAACTTCTTAAAAGACAAGCTGTACCAAAATATAGCTTGTTCTTGTTTTCGTAAACATTGCATATAAGTCTTTTGAAATTTATGGGAGATGAAACATCCTAATAGGCATGGACCCCTTCATTTATTGCATCGCGGCATTTGTGGGTTTATGCAAACCCATACGAGTATATGCTGGCCGGCACTGTGATATTACTGTTCAAAACCGAAAGACCTAATCATATATTGAGATGCTGCGCTGTATGTGATAGCCACGAAATAACGCTTTTAGTACGCTGGCAATATGAACAACTAAGAAACTCAAATAACGCAATGAAAAAACACTTACCCCCACACACGCAGAAATAAATTGCAAACCAAATATCCCCATAGTTGCGTAAGCTGCATTTACATCATTGAGTCCAGCGTTAGTGAAAACAAGAGTGGAATATAGGACAATGTTGTTGACTCCAACCAACATCAAGTTTGCAAATAAAACATTTACTCCCAAGAACTGATTTCTAAAAAATAAAAAATAAATACCTGAACTTGTTTTTAAATTATATTGAACTCAAAATCAACAGTGACTGTGGGAGACTGCAAAGTGAGCTCGTGCTCTTTGAGCCAGCAGCCACCCGGTATACATGTCAAATTGATTATCTTCAGCCGCGAATCGAACCCGTCACGCAGGATCAGTAACCTGCGCACGGCACCGCTAGGCCGTGTCGCTGACAAAATCATAGACCATAAAAATATTCCACAGTTTATCTCCTGGTAAAACAACGCATACAGGTAGTGCGTTCTTATTAATAACAAATTTTGTTGTTATTAATAGCAAAAAATTGCAGCGACGTTTAGCTAAGGTGCAGCGAAAAATTAAAGTGCTGCGGGAATCATGCTAATAAGATCAACAGTGCTTCCATTTAGTCGTCGTCGTCGTCGTTTGGCGGGGCATCTCTTCCAAGACATATGGTAGGACCAAGGCCGAGGGTTTATCCTTTTACCACCCTGGCCACCAAACTGCTTGGGTCAGATGCTGACTGTAAGGGACTTCAGCCAACATCTTGTTTCGTCTACCAAAACCATTAGACCAAACATACCTCGGGGTGCCCGATGTATGGTACACTGTGAGATGATGTGATCTGCGGTTTGTTCACTGGCACCACACTCACAATTCGCTAGAGGAGCGAGACCCCATTTGTACATGGACGAACAGAAACGTCCAACACCAGAACGCAGACGGTTGAGCTTGACCCAGGCTGCCCTCGGCAGACCCGTACCCAAGGGTCTGGAGCTAGCCTTGGGAATGAAAGCGTGGAGTGACAATGCGTTGGCAGAGTACTCCAGGTCCCATTTTGTGTTCGTCCACTGGGCTGCACGGACGTCCATCTCAGAAAGACTGTTTAGTAATTTCCGAGAAGCAGGTACAAATGACCGTCTAGATTTCAATCTCTCCCTACATACGTCCTGTGACTCATGAAACTGGCCATGTAAAATGTGGTCAGGGTCCAGGAAGCTGCGGTTGGCTAGGGAGAGTGTCGCTCCTTGGCGGCGAAGCTCAGCTGGCTGGATGCCTGAAAGAACCGGAAGGTAGACCGATGGAGTGGGACGCAGGCACCCAGTGACAATGCGCAAGGCGTCATTTAATACAGTGTCGATAAGCCGTATATGCACGCTGCGGCACCAGACTGGTACGCAGTACTCGGCAGTCCAGTAGACCAGAGACAGGGCAGCTGTGCGTAATGTATTGGCGCTAGCACCCCAACCTGTTCCCACAAGTCGCCTCAACAGTGAGACACGAGCACATAACTTCTTGCGCAATGCTTCCAGGTGAGGACGATATGTGAGCGATCTGTCCAGTTTGACCCCAAGATAAGTGGGAACTGGGCAGAAAGGTAAGGTCTTACCGATGTTACAGACCTTAAGCTCACGCTTAGCCTCTCGATTGTGGAGGTGAAAGGCCGCCGTCACCGTTTTAGTGTGGCTAAGCTTCAGTCGCCAGTTCTGGAGATATTCCGAGAGTATAGTCATATCCTGGCTTAGAGTCCTTTCCAACTCCTTCCATTCTCCAGATGTATGAAGTATCGCCAGGTCGTCGGCATAGGCGAACTTCTTGGAGGTTATGGAGGGGATATCATATGTATAGATGTTGAAAAGGAGGGGGGCCACGACCAATCCCTGGGGGACGCCATTTCTCAGGCGTCGTAACCTGATAGCCTTGCTGTCGCCAGTTGTAAGGGTGAAGTTTCTGTTGCGGATAAGCTCCATAATCATACGAACCATGTGCTTGTCCGGCAGAAGCCGCAACAGCTTGCAGGTGAGGCCACGGTGCCAGACAGTGTCATAGGCAGCTGTCAGGTCGATAAAGACGGCACCGGTCTTCTTTTTCGCTTCGAATGCATTCTCAATGCTTTGCGTGAGCAAAGTGACTTGATCCACAGTGGATCTTCCGCGTCGAAAACCCGCCTGTTCCCGTGGGAGCAGAGGGTAAATAAGAGGTTCGACGCGGGCGCAGATAAGTCGCTCGAGAATGTTGTAGGGAACACAGAGCAAGGAGATCGGACGATGGCTCCTTGGATCCTCTACAGGTTTCGAAGGCTTTGGGACCGCTACTACTAGCGCTCTTCTTGAGATCTTACGAATTTTGAGGTGGTGCAGGCAGGAAGATAGGAAGCCACGTAGCCAAGATTTTAAGCCGGCTCCAGCATGGATTATTAGTTCCGGGCAAATGGAATCAGGTCCAGGAGCTTTGCCTGGTTTTAAATGTTGGAGGGCAGCAGCGAACTCCCGATGGGAGAAACTCCCGGAGACATTCGCAGGATGTAATGAATCAGCCCTCCAAAGGTCAGACACTTCCTGTAAAACGAGCCGAGATGAGCGCCGATTCACACCTTCGTATTTCCCGTTTTTAACCAGCTGAGAAGCAATAGCATCAGCTGAAACGGGACATTGACGAGGGGATTGTCGAGACCTACCAGTCAAGTTGCTTATAGTATTCCATGCCAGCCGGCTGGAGTGCGAAAAGTCAATGTTGCGGACCGTCTCTGACCAGCAATTTCTCCGCTTCCCGTCGAGCCTTGTGACTTGTGAATAGGGCTGTGGCAGCCCTATCCGAATCAGGGCCCCCAGGTGACTGCAGGAAATGCTGATAGAGGTCTACACACTCCGCATCCCAGTAAGGTATGTGGTTTGATCGTCGACCACGAGGGATGCATTTCTTCGCCGCAATGCTTATTACCTTGCAAAAGCACTGGTAAACCTGATCGATATTCTGAGATTCAGGTGGCGGTATACTCTTGGCCAGTTTGTTGGTTAGGTTAGAATAGTGGTCCCAGTTGGCCTTGCGGAAGTTCCATCGCTTTACAGGCTTGCTCGGTTTTGGATGGGCAAGTTTGGGTGGACTTACAGTATAAGCGAGGGTCGGTGTTGTGACCTTGGGAACTTTCCTAAGATACATCTGTCAGGTAAGCGACTGTCCAAATCGACACTGGCAAATGCAAGATCTGGGTTGGTGTCTGTTTTCCAGCGGCCAGAGTGGAAACTGGCGGCCTCCTTGGGGCTATATAGCAAGGTGAAGTTGTTGGCACTGGCCCAGCCAGCCAGGCATTCACCATCTGGATTGCTATTATTATAGCCCCAGTCAACATGGTGGCAGTTGAAGTCGCCAGCATAGAGGCAGGGATGAGGGAATGCTGGAAGATCAGATGCTTGCATCCGTGTTGGAGGGGGTTTGTAGACGTTGACTATTTTATAGTTATCAACATCCACGCACACCCACTCGATCTCCGATGTTGGTGGGGACTGGTCGATTAGGATCCACTTCAAACGCTCATGGACAAACGTAGCAAGACCATGCTTCCTGCTCAAGGAAAACCCAGCTAGATGGTAGCTCGGAAGATCGAACCTTTCTACCGAGGTGCAATGGGTTTCCTGTAAGAGGATGACGAGTGCCTCATACTGTAACGCAAGATGATGCAACACGCTCATCTTGCTTGCAGTAAGGCCTTCGATGTTCAGTTGGAGAATGCTGGGCCTTTGGAACTTGTTGACGGTGCGCCGAAGATGCGCATCGCCCCGTCCTGAAAAGGACATTTGCCACTGCCCAGCTTGAACATCGTTAGGTGTCCCGCCGTTAAGGCAGATTCGGTTTCTGTCAGCCAGATTAAATAGCGTAGACAGAGTAACGCTCCGGGCTACGGGAGAGCATCTTCCATTTAGTGTAATCTTGAAATGGATTTTGAAAAGTTTAATAATCATTTATCCAAATTTGAACTACTATGGGCACAGTGTATCCGTATTACTAATAGTGGAACCACTCTCTGTGCTCGGCGTCCGGAACGAAAATTAAAGCTTGGATATTGTGTTGTCATTTTTTATTTTTGCTTTGAAAATTTTGTATGAAATTGACAAGAAATTTCTAGTATACTTTATTGTTACACTAATTTGGCAATAAATGAGAAAAGTGAGAAATTTTGGCATTGGGTGAATGATAATGTATGGGGAGCATAGGGAAGTGTTAGAGGAAGCGTGGGGGTTGTGAGGAAGTATGGGAAGTGAATGTGGGAAAGTGTTGAGGTAGATGAAGGAAAGGTGTGAGGGGTGTGGGGAAGTGTGAGAGAGTGTGGGGAAGTGGGAGTTGAGTATGGGAAAGTGTGGAAAGACGTGTTGGGTGAGTGTGGGGATGCGGGGGGGAGGTGTTGGTTGAGTGTGGGAAGAGGTGTCGGGTGAGTGCGGAGGGTGTGGGGAGAGGTGTAGAAGAGTGTGTTGGCTCCCCCACATCCCCACACCTCTCCGCATTCCTACACACTTTCCCCACTTTAACACAACCTCCACAATCACCCCATACACTCTTCCACACTTCTCCCATACTTGCCCACAATCTCGACACCTCCCCTACACCCCAACACAACTTCCAATACCTACCTCACATTTTCCCATTCCTTTCTTCTATGTTTCCCTTACAATTGACCCAATTCTCCTTAAACTACCGAAAATTCCCCGATTAACCCACCACCCATAACCTTCCCAAGTTCTCTATATTCCCCCAATTCTTTCCCATACTGACCCATATACTTGCTTTATCATTAATCCCATACCAAAATTTCTCACTTTGCTCATTCATTGCCAGATTTAGTCTAGCAATCAAGTACACTAAAAACTCCTAGTAAACTTCATAAAAAATTTGAAAACAAAAATAAAAAAAGGCAACACAACATCTAAGCTTCTTAAAAAGTTTAGCGTTTTTGTGGACAAACGCAACGATGCTTTTTTGTTGAGTGGGTCCACTGAAAGAATGTAAGTACTATGTGCCTGTACTCTACAGACAACCGCGATTAGATGTTGCGAAAAATGGAGAAATGGAAACACTGTTGATCTCATTAGCATAATTCCCGCAGCACTTTAATTTTTCGCTGCACTTTAGCTAAACGTCGCTACTATTTATTAAACGTCGCTGCTATTTATTAAATGTCGCTGATGTTTATTAAATGTCGCTGCTATTTATTAAATGCTGCTGCTGTTTATTTATATCGTCGCTATTAAATGAATGTCGCGTTATTTATTAAATATCGCTGCTATTTAATAAATATCGCTGCTATTTATTAAATGTCGTTACACTTTGGCTGTTATTGCTTTTTTTTAAGCGTTTTAGCTGCAGTTCACCTCACTTTAACTAAATAGCTGTGAAACTGCGTAAATGTTGCTGAAAATTCGTACAAAATTTGCTTAATCGTTTTTTTCACAACGGCGCCCCATAGCTGTATACTTAGAGAAGCTTGCAACGAGCTGTTCAATGGAAATACATTCATCTATGAATGAATGAATAGACACTGCATAGTGGGGAAGATTTTGTTGGGCTTGTATACCGGGCATTGTAGATAGTGACATCATGTCATGATTTTATGATAACATCTCTGCGAGATTTATTAAGACTGTTTATTTCTGTCTAAAAAAAATTAACCAAAATTTGTTTGCTCGGTGTGAAAACTAAAGTGGATCGCCAACTTTAAAGTATGATGTAGCAATGTACGTAGAAGGTTTTAAGGACAGCTTGTGTATCTGATTGCGGATGTTTTCAAATCATTAAATTTAATGTGCAGTGAGGGAGACTGCAACGTGATGTTACGTCAGTGACATAGCCCAGCTGCTTGTGAGTTGCAGATCCTTCGTGAAGGTCCTGGTGGGTTTGATTCTCTGCTAGAATCGATTGGATTTGCACATAGGTTTGGATGGGTGCGAGTTTATACAAACGTGTGCAGTTTGGAAAAACTAGACTTGAACGCCACGATACAAAGCGGTCATGTTAAGCATTTTTGCGTAAAATCAATTGTTGCCCAAAAGAGCAACCAATAGTGCAGCCTGTGGGAAGAAAAAAAAACGGGGCAATTTTCCCCCTCCTCGAAATATTTCAAGTACCAGTGTTGACGTCACGATTCACGTCTACGGTTCGAGGGGGAACAGTGGGCATTTTTTTAGAGATCGACGGGTGGAAAGTAACGTTTTGCCTTCGGCCCGTCAAAATTTACCGGTATTTGCAGCTATTCGTTTGTCAGCTAAGTTGTCGCTGCCTTTGTAAACTTGCAGCTTTCATCAACAAATTACAACACGACTTCGCGCAAATGTGCAATGCATGGTGGTGAGTTTTTACATTCAAACAAAAAATGAAGATTAGCTTCGTCGGAATGTTTGCTTGTATAACTTTGTGCCGAACTGATAAATCAAAATAAACTTAGCAAACTTCGTAACCATAACAACGTGATTTGCGACACGTAGAAGTTTCTAATTACGTTCTCAGCTAACATAAACAAAACTAATAGGCTTTTTTGTGATAATCCATCATTATTATCTTTTATTATTTGTCTTATGATGTGGATGTGCCAATCACCTGTATTGACGAACAGAAAGAATTGCACGAATATCCAGTGTCCTCTGTGACGAGTTCATGTCATTCTCGATATCTTGCAATTCACCAACAACACCTACCTGTCAAATAAAACAACATTTTCACCAAACTTTGTGCGAAAAGTTTGAGGTCAGAAATATATTCATGGCAAAACCGCTTATCTTAGGGTTATTCGATGCTCCTTGTTTCTTTCCGAATGTAAGGATTTGTTTTTCGTGCGTTACTTTGTGGAAAGAAAAAAATAAACTACTACTACGGTAGTTTTCGGCGAAGACGAGGAAAGACGACATCGTCCCTCTACCTGTATTTTGATCAGTTGTAAACTGCACTGTTAGTGGATTGTCAGCAATAACACTACACAGTTAAAAGTACGTAAAAAAAAATAAATAAATTGTAGGCCTAAGGTAGGTGTAAGGGTAAAGAATGTCGTAAAATCGCTATAAGATTATCAAAGTCAAAGCAGTTCTTAACCGTTTGCAAGATAAAGTGCACATTTTAACTATCTTTTGGAAAATAATGTAGCTTAGCAATTCATGCAATGACTATTTTAAACCATTATATTTCCGAGAATTACAATGCAGTCTGTACTTAAGTGGACACAAATAATGTTTTATTTATCAATTTTTTTATTGTTTTAAATGCAACTCAGTTAAATTTTCTACATTTATTATTTAATGTGTTTCAAATTTCTATGTTTTTATTTTAGTTTTTTCGTAAAGCTTTTACTTACTGTAGGAGCTAATAAGATCAGGATTCGTTAAGACGCGTGATATATAAATGCACGGAAGTATTTTTTTAAAATTTATCGTAAAATATCGAAGGAGGTGTATTATTATGAAGTAACCACGTAAACTTTGCTGATTTCTAAACTATGCACATAAACTAATGTAAACAAACCTGGAGCCTTAAATAATCTTGCAAATTTTCTAGAAAGGCACCAACCACCGTCTATAACAGGGGTGGGCAAGCTTTTCACACGAAGGGCCAGATTTGGAAAACTGTTGTAGCCGCGGGTCGCACGCTGATTGGAAAACAAGTTGAAGACCTTTTTTTTTGGAGATCACGGTCCACGTACGAATGTGATCTTCAAAAAAAAAGGTTCTCAACTCGTTTTTTATTCCAATTTTGCACCTTTGAGGCTTATTTTTTGAAAATCACTGCCATTAATGATCTCTAAAGGAAAAAAAAACTTCCGCTGAATTCACGGTGAGAATTTAAGTTTGTGTAAGTGCCGGCGGGCCAGAACAAAAGGACCGGCGGGCTGGATTTGGCCCGCGGGCCGTAGTTTGCCCATGTCTGGTCTATAAGCTGCTTTCACAAACAATGCTATACCGTGAGGCATTGTGCTCGTTTCTTCCTCATTAGCAATCGTGAACAATTTTTTTGGTTGCATCCACGGAAAACTTGAAGTTACAAGGACGTACATCACCTCATAACCCGCTCCAGGAGTTTTTGTCAAAAATTGAGGTATTTTATGGTAAAGTGATTCACTCAGCAATATTAATTTTCTACACCCAGCAAATCTTCATGGGCATTTCGCGAAACGTTACGATGGTTGCAGATGTTGGCGGAGTGGTTCAGACGGTCGATATCAAGGTCATTCATTTAATTCTCACTTAGGCTAAGTTTTTACAGAAGTACATTCTTGAATAACGTTTCAATAAAATTGTCCCTACGCGACCGAATATTATGCAGTAGAGGTTTGAACAAACAAAAACCGAAGATTCACCAAAACGGACACTCCCTATAGCCAGCGAGTCCAGCTTCGCCCAGTGTGCAGCGATCTTGTCTCTTTCTCGTGATAAGAAAATATAAATGAAGAAACTGTCCCTGCACTAAAGTTAGGAATGAAAACAGCGAAACATATTGAGAAAGTTCAAATTTATATAGAAATAATATGTCAAACTAGAAGAGAGAATTCCAAATTAAAAGAAAAAGAAACTTCGAACTACAAAACTCGATGATTTTTTGAGCTTCGGTCCAGGTGATATAAGAATCTTCGACCTCTTCTTCAGACCACCAACTTGTTTCCTTTTTGTGGAAATGCGAATTGCACGAATGCAAAACCATTATGTATGAAGTTCTACTGCGCGAACAGCGATCTATTCAGTCGCTTCGTTTGTAGAATCAAAGTGGCAGCATTGAGCTAAAGTATTTGCGATTTTGGCTATGTAAAAAAAGGTTTCTTGCAATAAATCTCATTTTGCTTTCCTCAGATTTTATTTTTCCTTTTCTCCAACCACAAGAAAGCGACCGTGTTGCTGATAACAAGCTCGCTTGAGATTGGCCCCGGCAGTCTCCTGCCACTCAACATGGCGTACCTGTCAACGTCTTTTCCATGGGCACTTACCACTGAACTAGCCGGCTTACCTTAGTTTGGTCATCAAGCAAGTTGTAAAAAGCAATTGTTGGGTGTGAGTTAAACTAGAAAAATAAGCCCCTATGGACAGAGGACAAAAAAACTTACAAATAAATTCAAATAAAAACTAATTCATTTTATTGGTGCTGACAAACAAATTGGTTATGGGACAACAAGGCAAACATATAAGCAGGGAGCAGAGTGGCCGCAAAGAAGCTTTAGAACAGGGGTCGGCAACGTTTTATTTCCAGTGTTCCAATTTGTAAAATTTAATGTCAAAATACATAATTGCGTGCCGATAAAAATTGCGTTATATAACGGCGTAAAAGACTTCCCGCGCTTTCCCACACATTCTGCAACTTTGTAGCTAGGCTACTCTCCGTACTTTGATTTGTACTGCGATCGGTTTTTCTAAACTGCTGCTCTGTTTTTCGTAACGCGAAACTTCCGTTTTAAAAGCATCATTTTTCGGTTTGGTTTCAAAATGCGATGTTTAATCCTTAAAGTTTTCAGGTACGGCAAGCGACAATGTCACAACACAGTGTACGGTACTGCTCTGTCATTACGACAGAGAAACCAAAAACATATGCTGTCTACGATTCTTGAAACTGTCTCACATCTGATTTGACCGTAGAGCGAGACAGCGCTGTTTCTGGCTACTAGCCTTCATCAGCCGCCCTCAGGTAAGAAACATTCATCTTCCAGAACGATTGATCTTGCTAGGATCACTCACCCCTTCGGATAAATATTTCTTAAAGAATTTAACCTTTGTGGTACGCAATCCACTCGTGTGGCTACGTCACCATTCCAGTCAAACTCTTTATGTGGCCAGGGTGAAGAGCAAACAACTAAAAAGCAATGTCCTTCCTGGCCTACCGGACGGGAAGTCATGACGACTTCCTCTTGTTGGGTCAGAGGCTATAACAGCACTCTATCACCAACAGTGCAAAGCACTCCAGTAAATCGTACCGTAGAGCGAGACAGCGCTGTTTCTGGCTATTAGCCTTCTAGCCTTCATCTTTACAATCATTCGTCCTGGAAGATGAATGTTTTTTACCTGAGGGCGGCTGATGAAGGCTAATAGCCAGAAACAGCGCTGTCTCGCTCTACGGTACGATTTACTGGAGTGCTTTGCACTGTTGGTGATGGAGTGCTGTTATAGCCTCTGACCCAACAAGAGGAAGTCGTCATGACTTCCCGTCCGGTAGGCCAGGAAGGACATTGCTTTTTTGTTGTTGATCTGATTTTGACCTCAGTCTTGGCTGCAGACATCGCGGTTAACTTCAGGATTACTAATTACTGATGAACTTAATCGCAAAATCACTGACAAAGCTTTAATATCAGAATTGTTAAATAATTTTTTTACAAATATTGGATCTAACATGGACTCTAAAATACCTAAGGCTGCTAAAAGCTATCACTGTCCACGCTTGGCACAATCATTTGTTTTTGATAAGATAACAGAGGAAGAAGTTCTTGCACAAATTCGCCTGCTCAATCCTAACAAAGCAGCAAGCCCTGAAAACATACCTATTAAATTTTTAAAGGCAATAGCAACATGGGGTAATGCGAATAAAACTTCCTTGAAAAAATTACAAACTATGCAGAACAATATTATCCGCATAATGAACTTCAAGCGTTTAAATGATAGAGCAAAAATCTGCACTCAGTACGAAACCATGAACATCCTTAAAGTAAAGAACATTTACGAACTTGAAATAGCAAAATTTATGCATTCTTTTTTTCATGGCTTGCTTCCTGAAAACTTTAATAACTATTCTAAATCTGCAAATACACAACACTCACACAATACAAGAACCGTTGCGTCAAATGACTACTATCTGGAAAGAGTTAATACGAAAAGTGGGCAGTTGTCATGTCCTATGCGAAGATGAAAAAGTTTGGAACAAAATATCAAAAGAACTAAGAAACTATCCAAACATGCTTTTTGCAAACATATCAAAAGGACAATAATTGTGAAGAATTAAATATTACAGTCTCCAGTTTTGGGTATTGCGTTTTGTTTGTTTTAGTTTGCTTTTTAAAAAAAAATGTGTTCCTTTAAAATGAGCGACTAGGGCAGCTCTGACTCGACGACCAAAACTTAGTCTTTCGCTGTCCTGTTTGCTTGGACAGAAACTATTCATAATCTTAGTAGGATACACTTTGTAGGCATATACGCTATAAATTGTGCAGTCTTGTTTCAGTTTATAATGTGTTGCATGTTTTCAATGCTGTTCGAGTGGACAAATAAACAATTACTATTATTATTATTATTACTAACTGAATAAATACAAATATATACAATAGTGACGTAATAATACTAAGGAAATAATGATAATACCTAAACAATAATACAAAACATCGCAAATTAACCACTGTCTTGTTTCGAGCAGAATGTAATGTTGTATCATTTTAACATTAAGGGTCGAATGCACCAACAGTGAATTAACTTTATCCTCGATTAGACTTAATCGCGCATAAGTTAATCCGTGAATTAAATTTAAGGAAAAATGGAATGCACCAACATATTTAATTCGGCGATTAAATTATCCTCAGATTAAGCAGATAATCCACTGATAATCTCAATTTTGCTGAGTCAAACTAGGCTAAACTGCTGGTTTAATGCAAGTTTTTGGAGGCTGCTGCTGGTAGCCTAGTTCGTGGTTGTTTAAACGCGCAATGAACACAATGGATTGAGAATAAACTAATGTTTCGACTATAACAAAAGTCTCGTCAGCCTTGCTCCGCACAGCCAATCCAGGCTAGACTCAATCCAGACTGTAAAGACTCTTTGTTTGCATTGTTCATTCTAAAATTTCTTAAGATTTCATTTCTTTTATTTAGAAGGAGAATAGGTTTAACGGAAAGCGGCATGGAACAGCTTCATTTTACATTGTTGGTTTCATTTTTACATTTTCTCTACGCGAAAGTTTGCTGCTACAAATGACAATAACCACCTAAATTCAATGATTGACTGGATTTTTTATCTCTCCTCTTATCGCTTTGCTTTGTAGGCTACAGCACTTGCGCTCGACAACATGAATCGAAAACTATACGTACGATTGTTACGAAATCAATGTAATTAACCAGTGTGGTTGTCTGTGCATAAAAACGTCGGTTTAGCTAGTCAGCATAGGGTCGCGTGTAATCGCTCAGCCGGTAAAACAATCTACTGAAGAAAAAATGAAACAGATTGAGGTACCTAATTTATTAAACTTAAATGAAATACATAAGCAAGATAGATAGCCCATAAACAACCCAGGGCTAGGCTACTTTTCAGTTACGCTTTTGTACTTCGAAATGGTAACATTCCCTGCTAGGCTTTCCAGTTTATGGCACAGCATTGACCATTGTGGGTCAGTAAAACCGCTATTGTTCATTACAGATTGTGTGCTTGCGCAATAGTGACTAAAGCTACAGCTTTGATGCTTAGCCTAGCCTATTACCTAGGTAGTAATAGGTTAAACAAAGTTAATCCACTGTTTAATCCGCCGAAACCCTAGGATTAAATTTTAGCCTATTTAAGCCACTGTTTAATCCGCTGTTAAACTTAATCGCGCTTGGTGCATACCAAATTCGATTTAATCCTCAGATAATGCATGGATAAGTTTAATCCGACGATTATCCACGTTGGTGCATTCGGCCCTAAAAAAAATGTTTTTGGAAAATTTTCACGACTCGGCGTGCCGTATAAAACCACGTCGCGTGCCATGATTGTCACGCGTGCCGGGGTTTGCCGACCCTTGCTGTAGAGTCTGTAGCTTATAAGCTTAATTACTGTAATAGTAATTACTTGTAAATTTGATAACAAGCTGCAGAGAAAGTAAACTAGCTACGGTGCCTAAAAACCAACATTTATTTACTTTGTTTCCTTTCCTCATTTTCAAAAGAACCTTCAAAGCTTGAGATTTTTGTCCAGTTTGAAGCAAATGAATGACAGGCTGTGGAAGTTTTGTCAGAGCCAATAAACATGCTGCTGATGGAATCACTCCCAAAGCCAACAAGACCGGCCACAAAGTGACCGAACCCATGATCTGTTGATATAGGCAAGACTAATAGAAATTGTTACAAGCACAGAAAATCTTGGACAACACAGATCAAGTTTGTTATATTGTTGAGAGTGAAGTGATGCGGAAAGAGCAAGTGAGCGATGGCTGTTTTTTTGGTTAGCCGCTTTTAAATCTTTATTTTCGATATGCAAAATGATCGTGGGGTTTGATTTTAAAAGCTTAAAGCTAGAGATCAGTAAATTGTTTGACAAAATGTTTGCAAATTTGAAAGCGAAGTACGGTTCAAATTTAAGAAGATATTATTAATCCATGGCGTTATAACATCTCGTAATAATATAGTGCAGCTTTCGTTAATAAAATGCTGTTTTATGATAACGTCATGGCCACGAACTTGATGAACTATGCACTTTGCTTTCAATAGCTGCAGTGGGATTGTTGGCTTTGAGCAGCGCTGGATTTCTCAAACTTTTACGCTCAGCGTCCCCGTTTTTCAAAATAATTTTATGCGACCCCACGATGTCACGTCCAAGTGGGATATTCTTACCACTTATCAACTTCGTACATAAGCAGAATTTTGCGACCCCAAGGTTTCATTGCGCAACCCTAAATGGGGTCACGAACCACAGTTTGAAAAGCGCTAATTTAGAAGAATAGTTTTTCATTGCACATTATTATGGGACGCGGAACTTGTGGTCCATGACTATTGCCCAATAGGAAGTTGTGAAGAGACAACCAATGTTGAACAAGAAGATCATTGTCTCAAAAGGAAAAAAACATACTAAAATTATTTTAAGTTTTTGTGATTTATGTTTTCTTACATTTGGATGACCCAACACTGATCCCGAGAAGAGACCTAAACTGACAACAGTTCCGAATATAGCTTGCCATAATCCTTGGTTGGATCGCTCGCTCGTTTCAGCAATCATAGTTGGAACAATCACTGGAAACAAACAACGGTTAGTGCAAAGTCAACGATAAAAATATTACTGAACTTGAACTTAACGATTTAAATTAACACACTACCACTCAAAATGGTAAATTGAATCTAACTCACTACGATCTTAGTTTAAATCAAAGTGATTCGAACCCATGCCCTCACTGACTAGTGACGAGTCACCAGCCCAATGGTTGCGGCAAGTCTTTCAGTTCAGCTCAATTCAGTTCATGCAATTTGTTTGTTCTCAACAACAGCAAAAAAATGGCAGTTACAATAACAAAATATGATAAAAAATAAACATAACAGGGAGACTGCAAAGGGACCTTCAAGTCTTCGATTCAAGCAGCCACCTTTTTATCGGAGACACGGTCTTAACCTCTCGGCCATCGTAATCTGACGCCGGAGGAGCGGAATTTCTCGTATATACATTAAGACTACATCATTCTCTGCATAGAGGATAGATTCAAATTTTGAAGCTTTTGGTAAATTGTTGATGTGAATTATGGTGATTCTAAATTGGAACCTTGTCGTACACCACGGTAGTAGTTTGCTGCAGAGCTGGAACGAGGACCGAACCTACCAAGACCGAGACGAGACATCATAGCTTCGAGACCGAGACGAGACAAGACTTTAAAGTTACGAGACACGAGACTTCATGAGCCAAAAATTAGAAAGTATAAAAACGATAGTAATACTCTGGAGTATGGGCTCTACTAAGCCAAGTTATTGAAATAACTTTATAGCAAAATGATATCAGCAAAAACAAATGAAGCAATGAAGCCGTCGCGGTTATGAACTGATGTAGCCTAGCATAAATGTGCTATTGGTCATATCCTTTTAACGATTACAATAAATGATTTAACGAGTTCACCATAATAACAACGAAACAGCTTATTATCACAGAAGATTTAAGTCCTTGTAGCTTGCAAGGCAAGCTATACCTCTCGCAGACGATTACACGGCCCAATATTCTTTTTTAATCTATCGAAAAAGATGTCAAGAAAACTTTAAACAAAAAGTTATTGGTAGACTATGTTGGTCTAGACCAGGGATGTCGGCATTGCAGCCCACTATCCTCTGTTAAAACAATTTTTTAGCAAGTTTATCAAGTATTGAGCACGAGAGTGTTTATGAAATTTAATCAAAATACTTTATATTTGATACATAATAAATTAATTAATATAAACATTTTATAGTCATTGTGACACCATGCATTTTTGAAAATCTATCTGGTTAATAACTTTCTCATAAAAAGAGCTAGCTCAAATCTGGAAGCACTTCCCATATCGGTAACCGATTTTCCTGCAACTGTAATCCCTGCACTTTTTTCGATTTGAAGCCTTTTTTGGGCCTGGACTAAGTTACTTTGAATAATCTTTTGATAGCTGTTGTAAACCAGACGAGAATAGCATTTTTCATAGGGAACAAATTTGTAGAAATCTTAATTTTATGACATATGACACGTTACTCTTTTGAAAATTTTTTGATTTGACACACCGTTTGCCCATAAAAAATATATTAATTTTTTAGACGTGGCTAGCGGTCGTTATGTCTTTGAGTGAAGGCCATATTGTTAAAAGTTAAAACTAAATTAACATTATTGGATTAATTATTACGCTAATCAATTATATTATTGGATTTTTAAAATTTCTTTGTTGTTAAAAAAGATGCATTTTCAGCAAAATGCGGCTCAGCACAAGGCCTACCTATCAATGATTAATTTTTTTTCTCAGAGCTATAATATGAAATATTGGAATTCTGGTCGCTTTGCGGCCCAGTTAAATATTTAATTTTGCAATGGGTTCCTAATAAATTAAAAGGTCAGACATCCCTGGTGTAGAGTAAATTACCATCGAATGCATGTGCTTAGTGGTTGAAATAGACCAGTTTTCATATATGCTGCTCACAAAAAGAAAGCAAAAGCCTGCAATTCTGCAGGCCTGAACAACAAAGCAAAATGGTCTAAACAAAATGTGGCCAAATGTTTTTGCAAAGTGCGAAATCACGCACAATGTTTTACTTTGAATACATCGGGTAAGTACCATTGTTGCTTCCGTATCAAAGACCTGAATGCTGTTTCAAATCCAAAATTTTTTCACGCCTCGATCGAGACATGACCATTTTCCGAGACTTTCAAGGTCCGAGACCGAGACGAGACACTGGCATAGCGAGACCGAGACACTCAAAAACGTGTCTCGAGACGTGTCTCGAGACCGAGACACGTCTCGAGACATCCAGCTCTGGTTTGCTGCAAAGAATGTGTATTACTGATATGAACAGCTTGCCTTCTATTTGTTAAGTATACCATTTTGCATAAAGGTGTAATTTTAACACTTTTAATTCTATAAGGAAATATCCCTTTGAAAATACATTTGTTAAATAGTTTGTAATAGCCGATGATATTATTTCAGAAATCATTTAAAGGATCGCAATTGGAATGCCAACTGTCTTTTTTCATTTGAATTCATCAATTCGCGAAAAGCTTCACAGTCAGATCACGGTTCAAAAAAAAAAAAAATTAGAGAAGACAAAATAAAGAAAAAGTAAACCTACCACAGGACAGGCAAAAAAAAATCCATATTCAAAAAAACTTTTTAAACTACAAAGCATCAACATAACAGAGAAATTTTTCTTTAATGATTATTCCATAAGATGACGTCACTCTTCATATGTTATGTGAGGTTGTTAATGCATATTGCTACTAGTTTTACAGCGATTTTTTTGTTTATAATTTTTCATCATTCGGCAATTTTATCCAATGTATTTTCTACCAATTCTTGGTTTTCCCTGTACTGCCAATGTTTTTCTTTTGATTAGAAGATTATCCACAAATATAAAGTTTCATGAACTACTATAGATATCATTAAAAATTTGTTTTTACCAGAAAAAGTAATCCTCAAAACTTGCTGATTTCTTGCAAAACCGTACATCCATTCCTTAATGGTTTTTAAGTTTTTTGCAACTTAAATTTTCCCAACTTAATGTAATTTGCTATTCTACCGATTGTGCAATAGACTTTTTGTTCAGATTTTCTGAAGTTTTCAATTTTCTTACCACTAATTAATTGACATAATCACCAGTATTATTTTTTGTGCGTTTGCAAAGTTTACTGACGAAAGCATACAAGTCGGAGGTGATATAAAAAAGAGTTCGCAGTGATAATTTTGACTGATTTTGGCATTTTCTGCCAGCAATTTTCGAGTTTTCGATGCAAAACCGTCTCCCGAATCCATCAGAGTTTTGGTGATTCTCTGTATCAGTTACCGGTACGTAGCAAATCTCACTGCGGGAGATTAAAAACTTATATTGTGCTATTATTGTAATGCAGGGGTGGGCAAGCTTTTCACACGAAGGGCTAGATTTGGAAAACTGTAGAAGCCGCGGGCCGCGCGCTGATTTTTGGAAAACAAGAAAGCGAGGTGAAGACTTTTCTTTTTTTTCGGAGGTCACGGTCCACGTACGAATGTGATCTTGAAAATAAGTTTTCAACTCGTTTTTCTCATTTTTTATTCCAATTATTCGCCGTTGAGGTTTATTTTTTTGAAAATCACTGCCATCCATGATCTCTAAAGGAAGAAAATGGTCTTCCGCTCAAATTACGGTGGGAGTTTAAGTTTGTGTAAGTGCCGGCGAGCCAGAATAAAAGGACCGCTGGGCCGGATTTGGCCCGCGGGCCGTAGTTTGCCCATGCCTGTTGTATTGGCAAATTATGAACTACAAGCCACAATTTTACCAATAATAAAAGTTTAACTTTATTATGCAACTATAACGGGGCTCAGGATGCCATGCATGATGTGAAGAGATTACGATTTCATTATGATTTGATTTGAAACGATTATGAGTTGACACGATTTGATTTGAAACGAAATCGTCAGCTATGAAAAATCTCAACAACATAGTCAATTTGAAATAGTTCTTTTGCGAAGACTATTTATTAATAACAAAAAAACTGGCTTTGATAATGGTAAGTTCCGTCAACAAAGCAGGGGCCGCATTCTATGCTCTTCGCTATCGTTATTCGTAATCGCTATTGGTCACGTACTCGTGAAATCGTTAATTTGACATTCTATGCTCATCGCTATCGTGAAGTTATATCGAACATTCGTTACGCGTTAACGAATCATGCCGAAAAATATCGACAACTTCCGAGTTGTCGTTATCTCGTGGTTAAGTCGCATATGTTACTAAATAGCAGTTGATAGGATGACATTGCCTTATTTTGCTCTTAACTCGACTTCAAGTAATCAACAAAGGGTCAAAAAGAAACATGTCGATCTTAAAAAAAAAAATAACGCAAAAAATTTGTGAAAGAATGTCGCAGGATTACGGTTGGGCACAGAAAGTGCCGCTTGCCGACTAATTTTAGAACTAAAAGTGCCGCTTGCCGACTAGAAAAAATTGAAATACTGTCGTAAAGTTAAACCAAGTTTTTAACCATAACAACAAGAACAAAAATAATAAAACATTCACTGTAAATGCCGACTAGAAATAATTGAAATACTGTCGTAAAGTTAAACCAAGTTTTTAACCATAACAACAAGAACAAAAATAATAAAACATTCACTGTAAATGCCGATATTTTTGAAAACCCAAACAAAGAGGCTCTCCAAATAGGCCTAGTAAAATAATCCACAATATGTTTTCCATAAGGCTAATTGCTGAAAATAATAGGAAAAGATTAATCACCAGTACCACTGCTAACACTAATGTTATTACTAGATGTGATGTATCTTTTCAACCATGTAGCCTATGCCCCTTTCCCTGTTTTTAATTAAAAAATGCCTGAAAGAGTGTACTGCAAAGTTTTGTAAGCGTCTTTCGGTTTTCTTATTTCAGTTTTCATATCTGAGTCCTCATTTGCTATCCGTTTTGGATCTCTAGCAATTCTTCCCCTTGATGAAGGGTTTGTTGTTTTGCAATTAGCCAATGCTTGTTCTAATTGAAGCGAATCTTCCAACTGAAGCTTAAGCGAGTCGAAAATACTGTTCTCCTTGTTTCGTCTCGCCTAAGCATTCAATTAGATGTTTTAATTTTTTACTAACTGAACAAGTTTGTTATACAATATTTTCATTGTCACTATCCCTGCGTCTCTTCGTCGATTTGCTGCTAAAATGCTGAAAGTGAATGAACCAAATTTGCAAGCTGTAACAGTCTTATCAATGAATGGATGTGGCTTATTGTAGCTTGATTCCATCCGTAAAGAACATTTAGCACTTCTATTTTGGCGCCAACCCAGCATTTCAACCAAGATTGCAGTAGTGCGTTTATTACGTCATAAACGCTGCTACAACCGTATTCGAGTTGGCGAATATCACTGCACAGCGCATGGAGCGTAGAATAGGTCCACTTTACCATTCGTTACACGCTTAAACGTGTAACAAATGGCACTTAAAGATACCGACTTGTCATGGCGAATCGCTTTAACGACGTAACGATTCGTTAGCATAGAACACGGCCCCAGCTTCGCTAAGGAAAGCCACAACTACGCGTTATTATTTTGTAGGTTCTGTTACAGTGTATTTAAGTACAAAGCATCGCTGGTTGAGTTTGTTTAACACCGCGGCTCCTACTCCTACTAAACACCCCAAAGGACGACAAAGGACTTCAACTTGATGTACTAAACACCGCAAACAACGACAAAGGACTAGATAACCCTAAACCTAACCCTAATTTGAAGTGCTTTGTCGTTCTTTGTTATGGTATGATTCCAAGTCCTTTGTCGTTCTTTGTTATGGTATGATTCCAAGTCCTTTGTCGTTCTTTGAGGTGTTTAGTACATCAATTTGAAGTCCTTTGTCGTCCTTTGCGTATTTCAGTCTTTTGCGGTGTGTAGTAGGACCGCCGCGGAAGCAAAAGAAATGCAATAATGCCAAGTCTATGTAATCTTGATTATAACTTTTATTAAAAGCTATTCTTTATCCTTTTTTATATTTTCTTCTATACAAAATAAAATCACTAACTCATGGAACCACTAGAAGCTCTTTCGCCGTTGTCGGCTCCTCAGGTGCTTTTCTTATTCAAATAGAACAGGGGTGGGGAACCGGTAAAGCACAGCGGGCCACATTGATTGCATAATATTTTCAGCGGTCCACATTTACTTTTAATTGTTAAATTTCGCTTTATAAAAGCACAATATTTTGTAGCGAAGTTAACAACATTCTCGCTGAACTGTATTTTACCGTAAAATCAGAAAACAGCTTAGATGGCCGAGTGGTATGGAGCGTCTGTTTCTTGAACTGTAGACTCGGGTTTGATTCCGAGTCGGGTCAAACCAATGACTTGAAAATTGGTATTCACAGCTTCCCTGCTTGACGCTCAGCATTGAAGGGACAGTGTGGAGAACAAGCCGGCAAGTGTACTTGTTGTGCCGTTGGGAAAGGCACTTAGCGGGATTCCCCCATCTTGATGCGGTAGACAGATGGCTGGCAACTCCTAAGCGAGCTCGTATAGCGCATTGATCGCTTTCTCGTGACGGGAGGATAAATATGCAACTAACTAACTAACTAACTAACTTTTGCGCGTTTTGTATGCTACAAATACATAGCATGTAGTTGAATGTGACGCAGTTTTTGAGAAATCTTATGTTTTACATTCCACCATTTTGTTGTATGCTTAACAATCAAAGTTTTGACGCGGGCCGCATTCAAAACTTAAGCGGGCCGCATGTAGCCCGCGGGCCGCAGGTTCCCCACCTCTGAAATAGAATAACAACCACCTGAGGAGCTGACAACGGTGTAGTGGTTCTATGATACAAACTGTAGCTATTGACAGTGATGAGCATTCTGCGGTAGGTAGTTGAACCTTGTTTTATATAAACAGAAGACGCAATGAGCATATAGTTGAAGTTGATAATATTCTAATAGGGACATATTCTAAGAAGAAACATTATGTCCACATTGATAATTATAACTCACAACTTAAAGACATTAATGTGGGGGTACCATAAGGGTCAACACTAGGGCCACTTCTATTTTTGATTTATATAAATGACCTGCCTAATAGTATTGACTGCGCTACTAGATTATTTGCAGATGATGCTTGCTTAATAGTTAAAGCGCCAATCATTAATGAAACAGATGCTAAATTAAATTTTGAACTGAATAAAGTAAGTGCCTGGATGTTAGCTAATAAACTGACATTGAATCTTGCCAAATCCAATGTATTGATCATCAATCCATAACCGACATTAGCAACACCTAAAGTGGAAATTACATGTCCAAACGGCTCAATTCTAAGTACAACAAAAGTTAAATACTTGGGAGTGATAATTGATGACAAATTGAATTTTTCAGAACATGTCAAACTAATTGAGACCTAAGTAGCGCGAGCAGTAGGTATCCTAGGTAAGCTTAACTATTACATACCACAAAAAGCACTGCTTACTCTCTACTATTCACTTATTCACCTTTACTTACTGTACGGACTAGTCGCTTGGGGTAATACTTTTCCTCAATATCTTGATAGGTTTAATAAATTACAGAATAAGGCTATTAGAATTATACACGGTAGTAATTGTAATATCTGGTCGTCTTTGCTTACTATAAATTTGATGTTTTGCCTTTTAATAAATTGATTAAATTTGAAATAGCTAAATAAACTTGTCCACGAGCAGATCAATAACAAAGTACCTTCCATATTTAACTACTTTGTGAAAACCAATTGTTTACATGATCGTGTGAGGAGATTTGCTATCAATGAGCAGTTACTGGTGCATTGGGCTCCGAAGCTGGCTTCGCGGGTTCGATGCTCAACTAGGTCATCTCCATGATGCAAGTACTTCGCTACCACAAAAACCCTAAGCTGCAATTAAATGGCTTGACATAACAAAAAAAAAAGTTACATATCCCGTTGTATAAAACTAAAAGAACTCAATTCTCGATAAAATTTGTGGGGGCCAAGGTTTGGAACTCAATCCCTATAACGGTTAGAAATCTTTTTATGGGTAAATTTAAAAAACAGTATAAAAACTTGCTACTAAATGAAGTCGCCTAAGTTGGAATCAGCTAATAATGATTGCTTCTCTGGGCTGGGTAACCTTCAGACAGTCTTTGATCATTGTGTTTTTTGTTTGTTTTTTTTTTCTTGTTTTTTTTGGGTATTTAAATAAGAAGGGAAAAGGGAAGAAAAGGATAAATAGAGCTATGCTTTTCTAAAAATAATTATGTTTTCGTTTGCTGTATGCTTGACTCAGCAAGTGGTTGGCCCATGTCGCATGCTCTTTTGTGACGCCGCAAGGTGGCTGCTTGACTCGAAGACCTCACGGTCACTTCGCAGTCACCTTGTTGTTACCATTTCACTGTATGTATGTTATCTGCTGATATTGTGTTATTAGTAGTGACAAATAAACGTACTGAAACAGATAAAATTTCCGCTCACCATAACAAACTCCCAGCGGATATCCAACCACTAGGCGACCGATGATGAAGGCTTCATATGAACCAGTCAAACCAGCTCCCAATGACATGATTGCAATAGAGAAAATATTGATGAGGTGAGCTAATTGCAAGACTCGATTTGAAATCATGTAATTGAGGAGCAATTTCGTCGTCACTCCTCCCAAGAATGCGCCCACAATTGTGGAAGAAGAAGAAAAAGTTAGTAAAGTCGTCCATAAAGTATCAGAAAGTGAAGTATTGTGGCGGCTCTGCATTTAAATCGTTTTATATCTTTGTATTTAAAATAACTGATACAACATTGCATTACAAGCAGGAACGAATTGGAAAATTTGAAAGGTAAAATATCAAGCCGCTACTTGATATCAAACAACCACGAAAAAATAAATTTTCTTGATTTTGCTACTTACCTTGAAGCGACCAGCCTCTATTGATCACCTCTTGCACTGAATCTATCGTACAAGTCAATTTTCCTCGCCAATAGTTGACTACTGATTATCCGAAATAAGCTGGTGATTAGCTGCTCCAGCGAAAAACAATTGCACAATAAATTGCTTTTGTGGGCGAAGCGTTTGCAGTTGGCAACGAACTGACGTAGAAAACATTTTATTTAGTTGCATAGTTATTCTCCCATCACGAAAAATGCTATAACGAGCTCGCTTAGGAGTTGCCAGCCACCTGCTTACCACTCTAAGATGGGGGAATTGCGCCAAGTGCCTTTCCCAACGGCACAACTAGTAAACTCGCCGGCTTGTTCTCCGTACTATCCCTTTAATGCTGAGCGTCAAGCAGAGAAAATCACTTGATTGCAATCACATGGACAATATAAAGATTCGAAGAACCTCCCGAAGCTATAGAATTCTTCATTCTGT
The DNA here is from genome assembly GCA_964006365.1 of Trididemnum miniatum. NCBI lineage: Eukaryota > Metazoa > Chordata > Ascidiacea > Aplousobranchia > Didemnidae > Trididemnum > Trididemnum miniatum. The sequence continues at coordinate 20,784,862 of OZ023246.1, forward strand.
CGCATTGTCGATGCATTCGAGTGCAACCAGCGCCATGGCCTAGTGGTTAAGAGCGTTCGCCTTGGAAGCTGGTAAACTGGGTTTTATTCTCAGTCGGGTCAAACCAAACACTTTAAAACTGGTATCTGCTGTTACACTTGCTAAACGCTCAGCAATTAAGTGTAGCGCGGAGGATGAAACAAACAGAAAATAAAAATACGTCAGTGAATTCTTGACAAAATTGAGTCCTGGCGCTAAAGGACCTTAGTAGTTATAAAGCGCCATAAAACCACACAACATTTCATTTCAACCAGCGCCATGGCCTAGTGGTTAAGAGCGTTCGCCTTGGAAGCTGGTAAACTGGGTTCTATTCTCAGTCGGGTCAAACCAAACACTTTAAAACTGGTATCTGCTGTTACACTTGCTAAACGCTCAGTAATCAAGTGTAGCGCGGAGGATGAAATGAACAGAGAATAGAAATACGTCAGTGAATTCTTGACAAAATTTAGTCCTGGCGCTAAAGGACCTAAGTAGTTTTAAAGCGCCGAAAACCACACATTTCAGTTTGCGACTCAACGTGTTGTAAAATTGCTTTTAGTAACAAGTCTCGGACAATCACACAATGAGCAGGCACAGAAACATTACGAACCATGTACGTGCTGTTGTAAACAAAACGTAACGAGTTCGACATCGGGTTGACGAGTGAGAAATGGAATCCGACCAACCACGGCAGCGCGGAGACGATCGTAATCAAGCAGAATTTTCCGTATTTTGAATTTTCCTGACGAAACAAAAATCGAAGTGATTTGCGATAGGCAAAGCTTTTATTTTTTTGATTGTGTAAGCTACGCACAACGGTTTAAGCTGTGGATAATGTTAGAAAGTAGCTTATTACTACCGTACGAAACATAGATGGAAGGACTTTCGGCTAGCAAACTCGAAGTTTTTAACCTGGGTCTCAATTAATTATTTTGAAGTTACTCCAAGATTTTTGAAACTTTTGCTTTTCTACTTTCTTGTGACGTGTATAATTTATTCGCACACAAGTTCTGAAAATTCGAGATTGATTGAATTAGGGCAGGGGTGGGCAAACTACGGCCCGCGGGCCACATGCGGCCCGCGAGATCATTTCATGCGGCCCACGGGCACTTACAGAAAGATGAACCTTGTACCCTAGTGAAATCACACGGAAAATAGGACATTTGCGGTCGTGATGACCATAGGCGCACGCAGAGGGGACCACGGTGCCATGCCTTCCCTTGGCCCTGTAATAAGGTGCTAAAACCTAACTTTCAATTTATAATATCTCAAGCTAATAATGGTTGCAGCCTCCTTTTGCTTATTTTAGCCAAGCCTCAGCTTTTAGACATAAGCTGCGGAAATATTTTTGCAGTGTCCATAGTGACTGCACTCACTGCATGCCCTTTTTCGATAAAAAAGTGTGCTAAAATGAGTGTTCTTTATTATGTGAAAATCGTAAAAATTCGTTGGCGGCTGGGGGCTACGCCCCCAACCCCCTTGGTCTCCAAAGGCTGGGGGTTTCACCCCCAGGCCCCCCGTTGGAGCCTCCTCCCCCCCTTTGCCAAATCCTTGGGTACGCCACTGGTGATGACCTTTGTTACTTTCCTTTTCCAAAGCAGTGCGGCCCTCGGCTTCAAAATTTTTTCCAATGTGGCCCTTCATGCAAAAAGTTTGCCCACCCCTGGACTAGGGTAAGTGACCCAAATCCTCAATTATTTAAGAATACCTACAAAATTTAGTATTATTAGGTACCACAAATAAAAATATATTTTGAATGTGATTTATACAATTTGGAATATAGTAAAACTTGCAAAGTTTAATAATACTACAAACCACATATAGCAGGAAAAGCGCAATCACATCAGTAGTACCAATTGGACGCTTTCATGATAAACACCCACCAAGTAACGGGCTAACATACAAAGACGCCGCTCTTTCATACAAACAAGTTTCGCTTGACTGATTTCTCGATGAAATTGCAATGCGATTGGGCTATTTTATGTTGAAATACGTTTCTTTCGCTGTATTCTTCGAGAAAATTGCAAATACTTAATGCCAGGTATAAGGATATAGAGAGTTTCAAATCGGAATATAGAGACATAAACGGCTTCAGTTGCAAGTGCCCCAAAGTTAACGGTTTTTTGTGAATTGAATAACACTTACGAAAAACCCACGGGTAAGTTTAATGTTGGTTTCATCAATCACTTGGTTAATTCGTTTGTAATTTCGTATCTCAAAGTTGAGTTCTTTCTACTTTAATCGACGGAGGATCACCAGGTTTAATTCATAAATTGGACTACCAGCACGTTCGATTATTCCCATAAACCCTGAAAATAGTGTTAAAATATTATTTAAATTTATTTCACGATAGTCAATCAAGTTTTCGCTTGCTTACTGTAAATTGCATAATATAATACTTTTTGCTTCGCTGTTTAGGCCTAATTGCTAAATTTATGTGTTACAACTTTTAAGACAGAAATGAAAAGTTACCGAAATGAAATATTTAGCAGTGTCGCTATATTGACTGAAACGAAAGTAAATTTCGTATTTCCACCGGATTAGTTGTTGATGCATAGACGGGCACAGCATCGCGATGAAACCTATCTTTTTTTCAGTGATAAGGTAAAAATTTTTGGGTTCTAGAGATTAACTTTCGTTAATAATTTGTTCCGCTAATAACTCGCGATCCGCTAAACTTTTGGGCAAAATCATGCAAAAACATGATAAATTTAGCAATTAGGCCTAAACAGCGAAACAAAAAGTATTATATTATGCAATTTACTGTAAACAAGCGAAAACTTGATTGGCTATCGTGAAATAAATTTAAATAAGATTTTAACACTATTTTCAGGGTTTATGGGAATAATCGAACGTGCTGGTAGTCCAATTTATGAATTAAACCTGGTGATCCTCCGTCGATTAAAGTAGAAAGAACTCAACTTTGAGATACGAAATTACAAACGAATTAACCAAGTGATTGATGAAACCAACATTAAACTTACCCGTGGGTTTTTCGTAAGTGTTATTCAATTCACAAAAAACCGTTAACTTTGGGGCACTTGTAGCTGAAGCCGTTTATATCTCTATATTCCGATTTGAAACTCTCTATATCCTTATACCTGGCATTAAGTATTTGCAATTTTCTCGAAGAATACAGCGAAAGAAACGTATTTCAACATAAAATAGCCCAATTACCATGCAATTTCATAGGGAAATCAGTCAAGCGGAACTTGCTTGTATGAAAGAGCGTCTAAAATTAACCATGCGTCTTTGTACATTAGCGCGTTATTTTGTCTGTGTTCATCATAAAAACGTCCAAAGAGTTTCATTTTGTGGGTAAGAAACTACTTTCCTGCTGGAACAAGTTTTATTAACTTGCTTCAATAAACTTAGATGCTATAGCTAAAGTCATGCACCCCGACTAAAAAAAAATTAAACAAAATCAAGTTCAAGCTCAGTTATCATAACATCATAATAAAATAAGTTTGAAATTTTTTTGTCCAATATATTTCGCATCTTTTCTTCTTTCGCTTAAGCCCAAAATGAGAGCTCTACTGCGACTATAAACGACTAAAACTACTTTTATAAGGTAAGTAACTTGTTGTGCCAGCTCAACGATTTCACTCTCTTTATCCCCTCATCCTAGCCACACCCACCACCCCTGACCCGGCAGAAATCTGATTTCGTGCATGATTTGAAGTACTTTAAACGATAATAGGGATAAAAATTGGTAAGCTTTCAGCTAGGCCCAGACCTCTGGGCTGCCGGACTATTTTTTTGGTTCCATAATAATTTCATTGCAAAAATTTGGTAATGACACCGCTTCATTGAAGATCAAGAACTCAGTAGGATCGATCTCTCAAAAGATGTCAAATGCTTAAAATAACATTGAAAAGCTTGCCTAGGTATCTATTCCAAATTGACTTGAAGGTAGGATCATATATGCCAACTTCCTAGTTACTCAGTCTGCTAAGAGGCTCACATCTAAAGTTACTCAGGTTGACATGATTTGGGCAAACGACTTGGAGAAAAGCCACAAATAAACTGGCTAGAGAATCAATTTGCCTAGGCTAGGTCAAAAATACGGTACTCCACTCAAGCAAGCCCCACCTCTAGCACCCACAAAGCCATCTACCCAAATGCAGCTGCAGACGCGTTTCGACCTTTTTAGGTCTCATCAGTGCAGCATGGCAACAACCCCCCTCAAAAAAGCAAATCTTTCTTTCTCCCCAAAATTTCTTGCAACCATTCCTCTGCTAAATACTCGCTACTATCTTAATTGCTAAGATCCAAACTAAATTCTTGCCATCATCCCCTTCCCCAATTTTAGACTGATTTCCTGTTACCATCTCTCCCCCCGAAAAAAAAATCACAACAAAACTAACTCCCTGTTATAATTCCACTGAAAAAAGCCTAGTAATTTCGGGACAAGAGTAAAATCCAACATTTCATGTTTTTGAGGTTCTATGACGTAAACAGAAGCAAGTAGATGGCCTTGAGGGGGCTAGAGGCGGGGGTTGCCTGAGAAACAGAAACAAAAGAATGCAGTAGATGACTTTGTGGGTGCTAGAGGTGGGGCTTGCTTGACAGGAGTACAGTATTTTTGACCTAGCCTAGGCAAATTGATTCTCTAGCCAGTTTATTTGTGGCTTTTCTCCAAGTCGTTTGCCCAAATCATGTCAACCTGAGTAACTTTAGATGTGAGCCTCTTAGCAGACTGAGTAACTAGGAAGTTGGCATATATGATCCTACCTTCAAGTCAATTTGGAGTAGATACCTAGGCAAGCTTTTCAATGTTAATTTCATTGCATTGCGAAATTCAATGCAATGAAATTATTATGGAACTGAAAAAATAGTCCGGCAGCCCAGAGCTCTGAGCCTCTGGGAGGTCTGAGCCAGCCTCTGGGAGGTCTGGAGAGGTCTGAGCCTCTGGGCTGCCGGACTATTTTTTCAGTTCCATAATAATTGAATTCAGTTCCATAATAACAATTGAATGACTTTAACTTTCTCCGCAGTAATGCAGTAAACCAAAGCATAGCAACATTTTGCATGCAGCGTCAATGCCATTAGTACAACTGCATTATTTTTTGCTTGGTTTGTCGCAAATCTCGAGGGCGTTAATGAACGTTAGGAAGATTTCCACTTACATCATGTAGCGGAAGCCCACTCTGTAAACACAGCTTGGCGCTAGTTTACTATGTAATCTACCGAAATTCGGGTAGGAAAAGAGGGCTTTAAAGAAAAACAACTTGGATGTTTGAGAAGAAGAGAGAAACCTGGCAACTAAATTTACGCTAGATTAGATCATTTCAAAGAAATATTTTACTTCATACGGTATTTAAGTATGTGTCACATGTTTGACGCTCTTCGTTCAGAATTTATTTATGTGTCATGTATAGGCCTGCATGTTTGGCAGGGGCAATTGAATGACTTTAATTTTGCCAGGCCTCCTTCTACACGATTATCAGTACTTTTTCGTGTTTTTGAAGTTCCCGCATTTGTAACAGGCAATTTCTTAATTAATAATATACTTTATTCTGAGCAGAAAAAAAAAGTTTGCTGTATAGCGTACTGCATAATTCAACCCGATAGCGTGCTTTCAGTACGTTAGAGCCGAAAAAGCGTGATAAGTTTGAGTTAAATCTGAAAACATAACAGAGAATGGAAAAAAACGTAAAATTACAACAACGTTCGTTTTCAAATGACGTCATTGTCGCTTTATGAGGTCATCAACCATTGATTTTCATGGAAAGGTAAAGTAAGATTAAAGATAGTTTAAAAATAAAGTTTTGATTTTATTTTAGTTGCAAACGAATGAGTGGTGACAAATTTGAACAGGTGTCTCCTATTATCCAATAAAGGGGTTGCAGAGAGGCCTTTTGCCCCTCAATTTTCATGCTTTCTACGGGTCTGCTCATTAAGGGATTTTTTACAGCGAAAGAACCAGCTACTGACAAGGTTTTGAGCTCCCAAAGTACATCAAAAAATAAAGAAGAGACACAGATAGATCGAAAAAACCACGCTAAAATTGCATTTAAAGTGACGTCATCATCTTTACTGTGTCGTCATTACCCCTCGGTATCCATTTTGAAACATTCTTGTATTGCTTAAGGTGAACGCAAAGTTTGACGCCTTTATCTGCTCTTAAACATACCTTTCTACAAACCATGCTGAAAATTTGGGACCCAAGTTGAAAACCCCGAGTTTGCAAGTCGCCAGTCCTTCTACTCGAGGCGTCTATGGTACGAAAATTCAGGGTCACCATATTTTCAACATCAAGAGAGGAACCCGCTTCGACGAGCCGGGCTTGCAATGCAGATGAGTTGCAACGTTTCTTTAAGTTACTTGTGTCGTTCGTTCTTCCGTTCCTCCGAAACATTTACTCATTTGTTACTGAAACTCGCATGGCAAATAAACAAACAATCGAAAGTCTTAAAAGGACTTCTCTAAATTTCCCAGCAATTTCAGGTGCTAGCACTTTAACAATGAGATGGTCAACACATCTCAAAACGTCAACAAAAAATGCTTTGCCTTATTTGGGTGCAAGTATTCCAGCAAAACTTGTGAAAAACTCCAAGTATTATTTATGCTCCGAAATCGTTGATGCTTGTGAAAATTACTATCTGCGCAAGCTGTGACATGATAGATCTACTGTGAGCATAGTTGGACCCTGTGTGATAATTATATTTAGTTGCATATTTATCCTCCTATCACGAGAAAGCGATCAAAGCACTACAACGAGCTCACGTAGAAGTTGCCGGCCATCTGTCTACCACACGAAGATGGGGAAACCCCGCTTAGCGCCTTTCCCAACGACACAACATGTAAACTTGCCGGCTTGTTCTCCACACTGTCCCCTTAATGCTGAACGTCCAGCAGGGAAATAGGTAGTATAATAGGCTATATCCCCGTGTTTTGCTTAGGGAACAAAAGTTAAGCCGAATGGGGTAAGAGTTGACACCACTGCAGATAGGGGTACAAAAATAATAGCCCCTGATCCACGAATTCCGTAAGTTGGCCATTTTTATGACGAAAACTTGAGAATCACCGTTCTCAGACTTATTACAGAAACTTTGTTTTCTTGCTCGAAGTAGCGATAACTACTTCAATGCGATTTGATTTGATCACCTGCTGGTGTTAATCTATCGAATGCAAGTTTTGAAATGTAGATTTAAGCAGTAAAGAAGAAAAGTCAAAATACTTATGAGCTAAAAAACGTCAAACTTTAAGTTGAAATGTAACAGAAAATGTAAAATATAAAAACATCAGCAGAAAAATGAAATTTAGAGAGGATTAGTTTAAAAATTCATCACGAACCTTCTAAAACACTTGCTGCTAAAACTGCAAACTATTGAAAGAAAAACGGTCAGCTACTTTGCAATTTTTACTAGCGTGGCATTTTTAACAAAAACAAGCTTATAGGCCAGGACGGTTAACTTGCAACTTTCGAGTGCGAGCCCGGCGAAAAGGACCGAGTTCAGCAAGTTCGGGTTCGCAACCCATGTAGGTTGTGACACAAAAACAAGAAGATCAAGTGAAAAAATCAAATCTCCATAAAACACGCGGTATGACGCCGAAGCATGTGAGCAGGTCTGGGGTCCACATCCGCGACTTAGCGCCTGGATTCAATTCCCGCGAGGGTCAAATTGGACACAGTGTTGCCAACGACTCACCACCGCTGCGGTGTTTTTTCGGAGCTGGGTCGGCCAGGCGCTGAGCCGCGGAGATGTCTCCAACATTATTTGTTTTAGCTGTAGAAATCTAGCAATCTCATTGAGACAAAGTCCTCTGGGAGGGGTTCTCATCGGTGATGTGGAATATAAAACTTCATTATTTGCAGATGATACTCTAATATTGCTGAGAGGCGAACTGAGAGACTTTGAACTGGCTTTGCAGTGCATCGAAACATTTGATGCAATGTCAGGTTGTAAAATGAACTGGCCAAAATCGACAGTTTTGTACATGGGGAGCCTGAGGGGAGAGATCTTCGACCTATGGCAGACAAAGGCCTCGCGTGGTTCCCTGATGTTATTAATTACCTTGGCATTAAATACTCGATCGCTGGGCACCTACAACATCAAATAATTGTTCTAAGTTTTGGTAACAATCTTGCAAAAATTAAAACGATAATTAATACCTGGTCCGCTAGACACTTGACCCTCCTCGGAAAAATAACTGTCATTAAAAGCTTAGTGATACCAATACTAACCAACAAACTGAGTTTTTTGCCGATTGAGATCCCAAAAAAGTTCATTCAAGAACTAAACAAAACCTTGTTTCATTTTATGAGGGGATCCAAGTGGGAATGAAAAAGTAGACTAAAGCTGTGTCGCTCTCTAGGTGATGGTGGAGCAAACATGTTCAACATTGAGTTGAGTCGTATTTGTTAGCCTTGCGCCTTAAATGGGTGAATAAAATTTTTACAAATGACAACACAGCGTGGAAAAAAATAGAAAACCTTTTTTTTTGCAAATTATAATTATGTTGCAGTCCTCCTTCAGTCTACCAAAAACCTCTTTAACAAGAATATGCTCATGGAAATACCCTTGCGCTCAGTAAAAGTTACCTACAGTGCCCTCAGACAACTAGCGGAAATTTGTTTTGGAAGTTCCTTTTCATACCGACAAATTTGTGGTTGAACAATCAATGAAATATACAAAAGAAACGTCAGCTTTCGCAAAAAAACTTGCTTTAAACGGGATCAGCGATCACATACACTTGTTAGATACCGACGGAAACTACCTGATTTACTCATGAACAAATTTGGCATAAACAAATGTAACAAAGATTTTACCCTTGACATAAAGTTAATTGCGAAGCTACCAGAAAGCTGGGAAGATTAAGAAAACAACACGATATCGCAGACCCCACAAAACCAGCTAATTTATGAAGAATTAAAAACAACATTAGAAACTTTTAATGGAACCAAAGCAATCTACCAGTTTATTTAACCACAGGTTTCAAAAGATTTTACGGATAAACAATGCGTTAGATGGGAAAATGAGTTAAATGTTGATAATATCCCGTGGTCCAGTGGCGTACGCACGGGGGGGGTTTCGGGGGTCAAAACCTCCCCCTTTTCGATTAGAGATGCAGTGAAAACTTATCTTTTTTGAAATGATACGCCTTTTGTTCGCCCTTCCTTGGAGCTTGCAAAAATTTCCGACGTTTCGTCTGTTCCATCCAACTTTCTTATTTAATCTCGAGATACTTTGATTGTGATGTAACAGTAGCGGTGGATTAACTTTTGCGATGCGTCGCTTGAACCGCATTTTTGTCATTTCTGTTGCTGTGAAGCAGTAAATAAATAGGAGTTTCCTTTAATGGCATATAAGCAGTGGCGTACGCACGGGGGGGTTTAGGGGGTCAACCCCCCCGACGACGATTAAAAAAATAAAAACCTCTCTTTTTGAAACGATCCGCCTTTTTTCATACAGAGTTTGCCGAAATTGCTGTCATGTTTTTCTGTGCTATCCAACTTGCTTATTAATCTTGAGAAACTTTCATTGTGATGCAATAATTCCGTTGCGCTTGAACCAACGACTAACACAAAATGCAAGCCAGGACAAAGTCAATGGGTATTGTTAAAGCTGGAGTTGTGTTGTAATGTCATGAAGCGATTGTTTTCAACTGCTATCAAGGCTGGACAACACAACGTTCCAGCGCAGGAAGTATTCTTGGAAAAGAATGGTTGCAACGTAGGCGGATGTTCCGCTTGCAATGTCATAACTTTGAGTTTACCTAACTAGCCAGTTGGGGTTAACCAAAGACATCGCTATCGGCTCGGGAGGTTTTGGGTTCAATTTCTGGGCCGGTACCGGTCGTTAGCTTAGTGGTCAAGCGCACAGACTATCGGTGCGAAAGGTCAGGGGCTTGATTCCCGGGCCGGTTAAATCGGCACAGTGTCGCCAACAGCTCGCCAATGCTGCGACATTTCTGTGTTCCTCAGTCGCTAAGTCGCGGAGATGACCCCTAATGGCGTATGCAAGGGAGGGGGCCGAGAGTCACCCCCCTCGACAATTGCAGAAAAAATTAATTCTTACTTAATTTTGAAACCGGTGCTTGGTGTATCGGTTAAGAGCGTCGACTTGGTAGCCGGTAGACTGGGGTTTTATTCCCAGTCGGGTCATACTAAAGACTTTAAAAATAGTATTCGCAGCTTTCGCGCCAGGCGCTCGGTACAAGCGGAAGTGCGAAGGGTTTTGTGTATGTGTTGTTCGTCATGTTATGTCCCTTAACAGCGTTCAATCATTCGTGATTGAAAATTGTAATGGGCCGACAATTGAAAATGGCCTAAACAATGTGTGCTTGCACCCGCTGTCCCGTACCTTTACCTTTTACTTAATTTTGAAACAAACCGACTTTTTTTCGTGCAGAGCTTGCCGAAATTGCTATCATGTTTTTTCTGTTCGGTCCAACTTTCTAATTTAATCTCGCGAAACTTTCATTACGATGCGATATGCAACAATACTGGTAGTCCAACTTTTCTGATATGTTTTGCTTGAACTGCATTTTTGTCATTGATGCTGCTGCTGTGAAGCAGTTGGTAAGTAGGAGTTTTCTTAAATACGGTATCTCTGCAGTAGCTATGGCTGCACACAAACTTTTTTTAAATCAAATATTCACTGTACTCGTTTCATTAAACTCGCTGCAGTACCGAAGCATGGTACCGAGTGGCGGGGTCCGACCCCGCGTCTTGGCGCTTGGGCAACACAGGTCCGAAGAAACGTCGCAGCGGTGCCGAGCCGTTAACTACACTGTGTCTGATTTGACCGGCCTGGGAATTGAACCCCAAATCTTCCGCATCGATAGCGACATCTGTAACACTACGCTATAACCGTCCGGTTTGATAAAAAATTATTATAAACGTTAAAAATCTAAATTGACACTGCCAGTGACGTCACATCGTGATGACGTAGTATTACGTAGTATTTACGTCATCACAATGTGACGTCACTGAACCCCCATTGAAAAATCCTACGTACGCCACTGCCGTGGTCTATCCCAGGGCCGAAACTAGGCAATGCGGGCCCCCCCCGAAATCATCATTAGGGGCCCCCTGAAAATTTTTTCTTGGATGGTGATGCAAAAGAGCGAGCTCGGAAGGGGCGATGCCAAGCTAGGGGGTTTGGAGGCATGCCCCCTCAGAAAATGCTGCGGAATTTGACCTTATTTTGGAGGCTTTTTGTGCGTTTTGAGCCTTTAAAATTCCTCAGTTTTAACAAACTTTAGTAGTCTGTTTAACTACGTCCCTGCCAAACCCACTAAAATAATGCTGCAAGCAAACCCTACTTTAACATTTCGCTACCTATGCGAAGGAAAAAACGTTTTCAAGGCCTATTTTTCCGCTTTTCACTTGAGAATGAGGAGCTCTTGGCAGGAGCGGATCCAGAAAGTTTTGGTGGGGGGGATGTGATTTTAAATTAGGTTGAATGTTAACTAAATACAAAGACGTGTAGACCCGAAAACGGGCGTAAATATGTCCTTTCAAAATGTTTCATGTCAGGGGCGTAGTCAGAATTTTTTTCTGGGAAAGGGCGCCACATTTCGTCACTTTTTCAAGCGCAATCTTTTCCCGGCAAAGTTATTTTAAGCAACTTAAGTAACAAAAACGACTTTAGGGGGGTCCGGGGGCATGCTCCCGAGAAATTTTTGAAAATTTGCATACTGTAATGGTCATTTTAGCGCTTTTGGAACAATTTTCGGGCAAAGTTTGTTCATATTTTTGGCCCCTACCTTTGAATGCTTCATCAAATATGATGCATTTTGTAAGCACAGTTTCGATTATGCGTGCTTAAGGCGACTAAGGTTTATTGTTATGAACAAGGGTGCAAATCTATGTTGAGCATTGGGGGAGATTATTAAGCAAAATCAACCATTTTTTGATATTGGGGGGGATGATTTAGCAAAATTGACACGTCTGCAGATGTCCAATTTTTTGCCCACAATGAAGTGAAGACCAAAAAAACAGGTCATAACGTTCCCAGATGCCTAATTTTTGCCCAAAATGAAGTGAAGACCAAAAAAAGGTCTTCACCTTCGCTGATGCCCAGTTTTGGGACATGAAAATATTAAGGGGGGATGCTGCCGGATTATTGGGGGGGATACATCCCTCCATGGATTTGCACCCATGGTTATGAAGAGGTTCGAAATTATAGAAAAACTTTATTTATCCAAAGCATTGTTGAAAATGACTGGTGAGGGGTGCACCCCCACACCCCCCCTGGATCCGCCCCTGGTCCTTGGTATGCCACTAAACGTTTATTTTCTAGTTTTGCGACTGCTATTTTTCGAAAAATTTGCAGGGGCCCTCCATGGCCAAAAGCATAAATAAGGTATGGGGGCCCTACATCGCGCGAGTTAAGACAAAAAATATAATGAATATTAGAATAGGCTTATTTAAGGCACCTTAAGCACGCATAATCATAGGTTGATTAAATAGTACTACGTACTGACTATTTACGGGGCCCTCTTTTTGTGCGCCCCCCCCCCCGGTTGAGGGTTCGGGGGGCGCTAGTTTCGGCACTGGTCTATCCTTAGAACTCTTACGCTAAATTCCACCCGGGAAACTAAATTAAAGGCATTTCAAATAAAATTAAATTCCAGGGCTATCGTAACAAATGTTGCGCTGTGTGATTTCTCCCTAGTGCAGTGGTTGTGAACCTTTTTTCTTTCGTAGCCCATTTTTTGTTGCACAAAATTTCTGTGGCCCATTAATTTTTTATCCTTCCTGAACGAGTATTCATCCCCAGGAGCGGATCCAGAAAGTTTTGATGGGGGGATGTAATTTTGAATTAGGTTGAATGTTAGCTAAATACAAAGACGTTCAGACGTTTAGTCCCGGAAACGGGCGTAAATAAGCCTTTTTAAAATGTTTCATACCAGGGGCGTATTTAGAAAATTTTTCAAGGGAGGGTATCAAATTTCGTCACTTTTTCAAGCATAGTTTTTTCCAGCAGAGTTGAGTTCAAGCAACTTAGGTAACAAAAACTACTCTAGGGGGGTCCGGGGACATGCTCCCCTGAAAATTTTTGCAAATTTACATACTATAATGGCCATTTCAATGCTTTTTAAGCAATTTTCAGGCAAATTTTGTTTATAGTTTTGGCCCCTGATTTTGAGTACTTTACCAAATACGATGCATTTTCGCCCAGTTTCGATTATGCTTGCTTAAGGCGACTCAAGCATATTTTTATGAAGAGGTTCAAAATTATGGCAAATATTTATTTATCCAAAGCATTGTGGAAAATGGCTGGTGGGAGGGAATGCATCCCCCACATCCCCCTGGATCCGCCCCTGTTTATCCTTTCAACTTGCAAATTCCACCTTAGGGAGCCAAGTGGCTCGCTTTGAGAACCACACTGTAGTTGTAGCCGCTTAAAATTTAAGTCCATACATGACGCGATAGAAGGCATTGATTGCATCACGCCACCAACCCAACGGGAAGTAAGTTCTATTACGACAATCGCCTATTTTAGTTTCACAATCTTTCCACGAAACTACACACTATTAATTGAATAATTGGAATGAAAATTATCTCTCTGTGGCAAAAAAACAGCTGCGTCATTCATTGTTACTATCGTCAAAACTACTAAACAAACACAAAAGTGTAAACTTAACCATAGTGACACAAATGAAACAGAATTTTTCAATAAATCTAGCAATTTTTTAAAAAGTTCTATGGCCTACCTCAAAATGTTTCCATGGCCCACTGGTTGAGAACCACTGCCCGAGTGGGATTAGAAAATTGCACCTTTTGCAACCAACATAGAGAAACTCATGTGCATCTATTTTGCGATTGTTCATGTGTGCGAATTATTTGGCAGGGTTTACAATACAAAACTGGCTTTCCAACAAGCTCGAAACCAATTTTAATTTTACGAAAACCGATTTGTTGTTTGGTGATAATCTGAGCTGTAATAATGAAATCCTAAATTGTATTTTACTATGCTACAGATTTTATATTTACAGGTGTAAAACCGCAAAACAGTCCCCAAAATTTGAAGAAATATTCGAAATAATTAGAAACACACAACGAATAGAAAAAATTATAGCAAACAAACAAAACAATATGAACAAATTTAATGAGAAATGGAGTCCGTTAAATTTATCAAAACTATAGACCTATCTTTTATGTGATTAGGTATCTTGCATTGAATTATTTTGGAATGTAGGAGAACGTGTGTACTGTGCCTTATGATAATAGTGTGATTTAATTGTGTAATTGTTTTCATTATTTTGTTGTTACAAATATTGTTAATAAAAAATAAGCCGCGGAGATGGATCCCGCCAATTGTTACACGCTAATTCGGCGTAATACCGCGAGTGTGATGAAGATTTAAAACAAGAAAATAACTCACCAATTTCACGTGTTTATCTTTCTCCATGATGTGTTATATCATAGAATTGCACGCCCGCCTAAATGATAAAAACTTAAGTGTCTGGATATTCTCTGCTGAAATCTGAAAATATTACATCAAAATACTTAAGCTGATAAATTCAAATCAACACAAACCAAATTATTTTGGTTCCTCTCAGATGCTCAAAACAATTTTTTTCGCCATTACTGCGAATCGTTTTATTGTAAACATACTTTGGGTGTTCAAAATTAATATCATTGCCGAAAAAATAACCAAAAAAATGTACAATCTTTGCTTGCGGTCTTATATTGTCTCCTGCAAACTTCAGCGCATTCAAAAAAAAAATAATCTCTGTTGAAAGAATCATAACTGATCGTTTCTACTCGGTAGATTTCAGCAAACAGCAAAAATTGAAGGGAAAAGTTTAGAAAGCAGCGTGTCTATTGAGCAAGATCTGGCTGGAATTCAGATTCATGCGCCTTTGCCATTTTCGTGTGACAAACAGTAAAACTCGTTCAAGAACACAATTTGATATTTTCAAACAAATTACCAACACTTTAAGTTGTAATTATTTGATGTAATTATGAGCATTTTGACATATTATTTTTTTAATTCGATATTTATACAAAATTTCAAAAAATATCACATACATATTACACATCATTAATCTCTAGTGACAACTTCAATCTAAACTAACTACTTTCACAAAACTTTTCCTTCTCTTTTGGTTCTGCACTTGAAACTTTTTCGTGGCAAACGATTTTTCATCCAGTATTACAGTGATCGTGTTTCCATTAATCACAATGGCTAAACCTGCAAGCTTAATGGATTAAAAGTTCAAAATTTGAAGTTCACAGTAGGATAAGTACGTGATATTTCTGCGCTTGCAGCGGCTAATCTACTCTCCTAACAAACAATGACAAGAACGCACTGCAAGCTTTATTGAAATGAAAGTCTAAAAAACTCAGAAAAAATTTATCAAAAATCTACTTTGCCAAATTGCATGTTAGCGATATAGGAAATGAACATTCACAAATGTGATGTGCATGTATTCTTATGATGAAGTCATGTTTCGGTTCACGTCAATTCCCGAATAGTTTTATGGAGAAATAAAGATTTTATTGTTTTTCTTTTTTGCAAGGTTGCAACGTCATCGCGAAGTTAGAGACATTACAGATGTGTACGGCAAGCTACGCTATGAATTCCAATGTTTTAGTTTTCAATTTCACCCAGTTGGAAATCAAACTCGCGTTTACTATTTCACTCGAAAACACTTCTTCCACTCTGCCATATCGCTCTCTACGATACCTTACCAATGTTTTCTTGATTAAACAGGCAAAGTATCGACAACCAGGGGCGTGCCCAGGTATTCTCCCAGGAGGTGGAAGGTGCGTGAAAGAGGTTCACCACAAAAAAGTTTCAAGTTTTTCTATGGTAATCTGGGCGGCGCAATAATCATTTGCGACGTTGATTGAAGGAGTCGTGAGGCATAGCTGCCCTCTGAGTACATCACTGAGGATATTCACTTTTCACTTCTACTTAAAAACGAGCCTTGAGGGGCGTAGGGCCACGGTTGAGCATTCCTGAATTAGAATGTGTTTAATTGACAAAATGAAATTGAGCGTTTTCAAATTATGAAATAAAATACAAAATTTCATAAAATTTCTCACCATTTTTTGATTTTACTTCAAGCCCAAGTTATTTGCAACTTTTTGTTTTTGACTAACAGTTACTATATTCTAACTGATACAAACCTTGGATGGCCTTCTCACAACTATCATCTGTTTAATTTATTCTGTGAAGATAATGTCTCATCGTCATCGCTCGTTTTGTTTATTTGCTGATTACACGAGCTGTCATGGCATGCACTCCACCTATGACCGTTGTCGCGTTTTGCTATCTTCCAGTCTGTGGCTTGCTCAACGCAGATGTTTATAAACTGCATGAATAGAAAATCTTTCAACGTTTTTAATTGCAGGAATTTTTTAAATGTTTGTTTCATCGACGTATTGTTGATGGGAGTACAACAAAACCGATAGACTGAAAAAAGCGGAAGTGTTTAATTGCTGCCTAGCACTGAAAATCAGGAAGTAACTCATGGCTAGGGTTGCATATAACTTCTGCAAAAACTTCGAACATTTCAGGGGAATGTGGGCTGAAATGCAGAACTTGATTAGCATTAATGCAAAAGCGCAAGCACGCATACAGAATTGCAGACAGTGAACACTGTTTCGACCTATCAGGTCTCATCAGTGCAGTTGGTGTGACCGACATTTACCCTAAGCAATATATACGTGAGAAGGGATTTTTTGCTTGGGGTTTATAACTATACCAGTTACCACAACCTGCAAAAAAACTCTCTGCCCAACCCATGCACCCGTGAAAAAGCGGGGCACAAGGCAGGCACTGTGTCTGTGCATGCAGCCCAGAAAACACAGTGAATGTCAGCGCTAAGGTCACAATTTGTAACACAGATGCAACCTTCACGGGCGCATGAGTTTGGCAGAGAGGTTTGTTTGCAGGTTTTGGTAACTAATATAGTTACAAACCACAAGCAAAAAATTCTTTCTCATCGGCTGGAGTAAATATCGGTCACACCAACAGCACTGATGAGACCTGATAGGTCAAAACAGCGTTAACTGTCTGGAGTTCTTGATTAAAAACTGGCCTGCTATTAATTTTGTTGCTCAAATGTTTAAACCTTTGCATTTCTGTTTAATCCTATTAAGTTCTAGATTATTAATCATAACTCAACTTCAAAGTTTTGAGGAAGATTTTGGAAAAACGCAAATAGCTGCAACCTGCCCAGCGGGGCATCAAGTCAGTGAGTGTATTCAGGTAAACCAGAAATGTGTCGGATGATGCAAATACGAAAAGAACTGGTTTTTGTGGACAGAATTCAGCAAGAAAAGCATGGTAAGTTTAGTTTCATAACAACGACTGAGCTAACCAGTCGGTTTACAAATTTCATAACAGAAAGTAAAGATTCATAGCAACATGAAGTGTTAAAAGTGGAAAAAAATCTCGCGCTGGTTTAGGTTTTGAATATTTATGTTGTGGAGACAGTTTTCAGAATCTGTTGCAGAGTAGCATTCAATGAAAATTTTTAGAACCGTCTTTCTATCTGACTTTGATTACAAAACTGTCCCAACTTATTATTGCCAACAGAAAAGCCGCGAAGATAAGGCTGGCTAGCCGCACTTTACTACCGTCGTTGCAGGTTTTAGTCACGGAGGGGAAACCGACTTGCGTGTAACTGCCAATTGCTTCAGTGGATGAAAAACACGAATAAAATAGTGGAGGTAGTGCTTCCTCCCCAGAACTCCTGTATTCTGGAAAAACCTAGTGCGCAAGTCAATTCGAAGCAATTTTGAGAAAAAGCAGTAAAACTGTTTTGCATCAGAATTAAGCTCCTAAAGGAAAATCGAAGTTTTTTTTCATCTTTGATGACGGTGCTAAGAAGTTTGTTCAGTGCATTAAATTTTACAATACTCATCGGCGTGATTTGATCGTAAACCTACTTACTGGGTTTTTCCTGATTAAACTTATTTTAAAACCGGAAGGTTTTCATCATTAAAAACCTATAGGATGTTATAATGTCAGCGCATGGTTGATTTTAATCGGTTCAAAACAGAAAAAGAACGAATAAAAAATAATAATGCGAAAGAAAAATTACTCAAATTGTTCAACAAGATTCGCATTATTATCATTCACAGGAATTTCTAACCCAACTTTGTTTTTAGCTGCAGGAAACGAGTCAGTCAGTTTGAAAATGTTTTGGCGTTTCACGCCAGGATACTTTTTGGTTGAGCTTTTTTCATCCTAGTAGTGTCAAGTCCGAACTTCGATTTTAAAAACTGAACATCTTAACAGTCTTCTTCAAAATGTAGCTTAAACTTCCTTGTTCCTATTTACTGACGCTGCCCGATCGCCTTGTTTCTGCCTCATCTTTTTTAATGCCAACTCCACCATCATTTTTCCTCGATGAGCCATTTTTAAACATAAATCATGTAAAATTTTCCAACAGCCTCTTGACTAAAACACTATGAGAACCGAATAACTCACAAAGTTTACCTTGCAAATTGTCAATAGTGATTTCCCAAGAACAGAATCAAAAGATTGGATTTAATCAACTGTTGCCGTGATAGAAATCAAAAAACTTGATTGGTTGATTATAAAATGACGCGCAGTCACGTGAACAATCGTCATGGAACTGCGGAAAAGCAAATGATGTACACAAACTGACCATTGGAAACCAAGCAAGTCAAAATGAAGAACCAAAGTAATGACGAAAAACAAGCGTCTCAAGTCCCTCAACTTGTTAGCCTTTTCAAAAATTTTTTAAACGTGTGAGCATTGGGAATGGTCTTCAAAAATATATTAACTGAACTTACTATGTTTATCCAGATATATTTTGCTTGTACGTACCGTACAGAAATACTGTATTATCTGAAAAAACCTAGCAACTTGACTTACTGTGTTTTTTCAGATCTTTATCGGAAAAGTTTCCAAAACGTCTCGACTTACTAGGTTTGTCCAGATCGAAACTGGTTACTGGAAACATATTTTCACAATTTTTTTTCGCAAAATGGTGGAGAAAAACATAGTAACTTCAAATTTGGGTGTAACTCAATTTCCGAAAAAATTGTAGTTACTAGGTTTTTCCAGATTACAGGAGAGAAGTCGGAACGGGAAATTTCCCGGAAAAATTGGGGGTTTGAAACTATTCCGTTTCCCGCGAAATTTTTTTACACTAGCAAGGATTTCAGTGGCATTGACATTTATCATTCCGACATAAAAAATGCGATACTGCAAATTTTTTTTGCTTATTAAAAATTATTTTTCGAAGTTCGCAAATTTTTTAAGGACGAAATGCTTGTAAGATCAAAATTTTTTCCTCAATTTGTCGAAAAAATTAAAAAATTCAAACTAAGTTTGTCAAAACAACGTAACAAAATGCTAAAAATTAGATCTGAAATGCTGAAAATCAGAAAAAATTGCTAAATAACCAAGCTCAGGAAATTACCCGGGAAATTTCCGAATCCCGTGGATTTTTGGTATTCCGGGAATTTCGCGGGATTGCCGGGAAATTTTTTGAAAGTTTGGAAAAGGGAAACCCTAAGTGGAAGAAAAATGCACTTGTGTAAGCAATTCATTGAGTTTTTTTTCTGCTCTGTGGAAAAAAGCATATTCTAATCTTAAATTATATCAAAGCATTTCGATTTACACCGCTTCATCTTCGATTTAATTCAATCGATATTTCACGGATATACACCTGAGATAAATGACTGAAGTTATTTTCAAATTAATGAACCGAAAATTCCACAGAACATTGAGAGATTCTACGAAGTGAGTTACACTCTTTGAGCCAACTGCACAGGTGTAAACGCGCCGATTAGCGCAGACCCGAACCCGAAGATGTAAGCCCCAACTCGAACTTGATTTGAAGACCCAAGCAGACCCAAAAAGGCCCTAAAGTTAACTTTGGTCTGAAACACTTACAAGCTGATATTAAACCCAAATAAACTTTAAATCTTGATAATCAAATATACCTCACAAAATTATACAGATTTAGATACCTGGCGCTGAAAAAGTGATCGTTTATATTTACGCTCGGTACTGGGACCGAAGTTTTACTCAAACTTTTCCCCGAGCCTCATCCGGCTACTGGGGTCAGCTCTCACCCGAATGTGTCGAATGCAATCGGCTCCAGTCGCGAATTGAACCCGTGACCAAGGAATAACTTAGTAGTTTCGCTTGGCCATGATCACTGCAAGTAAAATTAGTTTCGATGAAACACAATACTTTTTCACTTCGGATTTGATATTTTTCACGCTACCATACAAAAAATCTATACTTTAAGTTACACATCATCAGGGTTTTGAAAACTTGCACCCTTGTCGAAATTGGTCTCCGGCCAGTGTGTTGCGACGGCGAGACATGACATCACCCCTAAGCTCGTGTAATTGCTTCATATTAAAATTTTTGAACAAGTTTTTTGCTTTTCCCCCTTTTCACCCATGAACAAATTTATGCAACTCTTCTGCAGACAGTTAACTTTTAAAGTATAATGACATCGTCCATTACTACAAAACATAATGACCTTTTCCATTGTAGGGTTTCCTTTTTTCCCGGATTTTCGACTTCCCGGGAAACGAAAAATTGTCAGGATCCTGAAAATCCACAGGATTCCCAGGATTCGGGAAATTCCGGGTAATTTTTCCGAGCTCGATTATTTTGCCATTTTTTCTGATTTTCAGCATTTCATAGCTTGTTTTTAGCATTTTGTTATGTTGTTTTGACAAACTAGGTTCGAGTTTTTCAACTTTTTCGACAAATTGAGGGAAAAATTTTGATCTCACAAGCATTTCGTTTTCAAAAAATTTGCGAATTTTGAAAAATAATTTTTAGTAAGCAAAAAAAACATTTAATATTTGCAGTATCGCATTTTTTATGTCATGATGATAGACATCAGTAGCCTACCACTGAAATCCTTACCAACGTAAAAAAATTTTCCGGGATCCCGACATAAATTTACCAGAAAACGAAAAGGTTCCAAAACCCCAAACTTCCCGGAAGGAAACACTAATTCATCAGTACAAAACATAATGACATTGTTTATCAGTACGAAACAAAAAATTCTAATTCATTCTAGAAATAAAAGGTACGGTAATGCATCGACAGCAACAGTATGCGGTAGCCATGGCAGCGATAAACACAATATCATAACTTAGGGAAATGAAGCCACAGTAAATCTTAAAACTAGACATTTCGACAACATAGATTCAGCTTGCAGACACTGCTGATGATGACAGTGTTTACTGTGTTTTTACTTTTCCTCCTTAAGTTATTTTCGTCGCATATTTATTGTATTCCGAAATATTATAACTGTTTTTGCTTTTTGATTTTCGAAAAAAATATTCGTATATTTTAAAAGCATCAATTAATTTTCTCCATGTAAGAAACTTATGCATTCAGCTCTTACTGTGTAAGCAACTAACGCAGAATTACAAAATTTATTGAGCTGGTGTGCAGCAAACAAATTACAAGTAAATCCAAAGAAATCTTTTGCCATTTAATACCTCCTAAAATAAATGCTGCTAGTATAGATCTAAACTTAAGGTATGAAAACAAAACAATTACTTGTTGCAAATCATCAAAACACCTTGGCGTGACGGTTGATAATAAACTTAAATTCAAAGCTCATATACGTAACATTGAAGGTAGAATTGCTCGATCAGTTGGCATATTGACCAAACTCCGTCATCTCTTTCCTTCCTCCGCTCTTCTTCTTCTTTATTATGCCCTTATTCACCCTCACCTCTCATTTGGTCTTCCAATTTGGGGCAGCACATACCCAACATATATTCAAAAACTACAACGATTGCAGAATAAAGCTATCAGAATTTTATCCAATGCAAGTCGTAAAACTTCCGTTACTCCGCTCTACAAAAAATATGGTGTCCTCAAACTCGCTGACCTATTTAATTATGAAATGGCCAAAATTATGTACCAGTTTTCTAAACAAACTCTTCCCTCACATCTTAACTGCCTATTTGACCCGCTCTCTACCGTACATGAACGCTGCACTAGATCTAAAACTAAGCAAAATCTTTATATTTCTAAATTCTCAACCTCCCGGAGTCAAAATTTTTTTAAATATCAAGGATGAAAAATTTGGAACTCTGTAACCACTGATTTAAAACAACAAACTTTCAGAAAGTTCAAGATCAATTACAAAAATCTACTGCTCGAAAGTTACCATTAAGCTTCGCTTATACTTGTCTTTTTTTCTATTTTTGTATTGTCAATTATCAATTTTTTTAGCTTGTAATTTCGAATTGACGTGTCAAACATTGACAAATTCCAGGGTGGCTGCTTGACTTGAAGACCGTAAATGGTTCCTTCGCAGTCTCCCGTTGGTGATGCTATATTCATTGGATTAATTATCGACAAAATAAACTGTTCAGTCTTACTAATTGCCTGACAATTTCAGTGGGCAGAAATCGATTCGTAGGTCACGCGTCATATATCATGGTCAAAATGAGGCAACTATAAGTGTAATGTAAAACGTCACACTTTTGAAATCAAGAACATTTTCGAAATATTCAAAAAGCATCGCATTCATTCAACATTCAATTTTCGTTTCCATCAATGGTTTGCTTTTCCTAACGCAGTTAGTCGCTGATTTTGACCGAAATTTGTTTGGAATTTCTTCCGACGTCTTTCCGCGGATGTTGGGGAGACAGATTAACATGTATATGAGAAATGCAACGGCAAATACAAGCCATGGCGTCATCGCAAAATATCCAAGTCCTCGCTAAAAACAAAAAAAAAATTGTAAAAGAATATGTATTGCTAACAACAAAAGTCGAACTTGCAAAAAAATGCAATAATTTCAGTTAAGATTTATCTTAGTGTTGTATTGTAGATGTGTATTGTGATATGCTTTTTTGTAGTAAAGAAACACTAAAAAATGCGACGCAAAATAAATAAAGAACTCAAATTCCCTGTCGTTTTAATGCCAGGGTATTTTTGAATCATTTAGTGATTATTTTCTTTGGAATTGACTGTGGTGCTATCACGCAAAAATGACAAGTCTTGTCAAACAATGCGATCTTCCCTTCATCTATGTTACCGTAGCAACATACCTGCAAATACGGAGTTAAAAAACTGACGAGAAAGGAGCAAATCCATAAAGTGATGTTAGCGTAACTGATGCAAGTCACTCTGGTGGGCGCAGTAGTGATGGCACCCACCACAGCAAAAGTGGCGAGATTGGTTCCACCCGAAAATCTGCAAAAACACAAAAAACCAAATCCTCATTACACTCGCGATATACGCCGAAGTGTGTAACGATTTGCGGGTCCATCTCCGCGGTTTAGCGCCTGGACGAGCCGTCGGCGACAGTGTCCAATTTGACCGGCTCTGGAATAAAACCAAAGACCTTCTGCGCCGATATCGGTGATTTTAGCCACGTGCTAATCGGTTGGTATGTTAAAGCAAGTGAACCAACATTCAATGAGTGAACTTTGCAAGTGTACTGCAGGGAAGATACGAGTTCTACAGAGGTTTAATACAAGTATTCTTAACAGAACCAGTTTTGTCGCCACCCGGAACAGTATTTCTAAATAATCGTTGTCAGAGATAGGTATTTATAGAAATAATTTATTGGCGATTGTTAGGCCTATCGGCGATAACTTATCATCGATTTTCGTTATCACTCAAAATAGTTCGGATTTATCGATTACCGATATCGCTTTTGCAATAGGCCTATATTTTGTTATCGCCGATAAATTATCTTGATAAACGATTCTTTACGTACACAGTGTGCAAAAAGTTAGTAAGTTGGCGCTATGGAAAAGATAGGCCTACGCGCTGTCCATAAACTACCATTACAATGTAAAATAATCTCTCTTTGTTTTATTTAATGCCAAGGCAGAGTCCGTAAACTGCTCTCTTTTCCTGAAAAATCTACTAAAACATTTTTGCATTTTGACTTACAAAAAAACCTTTGCCAAACACGTTGAAAATTTAGCGCAGCATCTATCGGAAAAATTTATCGGCGATAATATATCGATTACCGATATCGCTTTAAGAATCTAAGATTTATCGATTAATTATCGATATCGCCCAGTGCTTTCTGGAATTATCGATTATCCTTATCGTTATAGTTCAGAAAAGTCGTTCATACGTTCATAGCCTATTTTTGTAATTAAGTTTCAGCTGTGAAAAGAAATTTGTCCGAGTACCAGAGATGGGCAAGATCACTATTCCATGGGTTCGAAGATCAAAATCACCCGAAAAGTAGGAACTTAAAGATCGAAATTAGATCAACGAAATCGTGACTTTCAAAATCAAGCTCAAGATCACTTCTAAGATTACTTATCAATACAAAGAATACTAAAAAATGGCTACCAAACAACAATAAATACTGGTAGGCCTATTGTACTTGTAGTTTGCTCATTCTAACTAATCATGTAGTAAAAGCCACACCCTGCTCGTACATTACACATAAGCTAACGCATGTGGAAACTTGTCACATCTTTTGCGTACAACTTGTCACTGACCAGCAACTTTTGATAAGTGGCAGATTAGGTTATGATAAAGAAATGGTTAAATTGAAATTGCATCCATGTGAAAAAACACTTCTACAGTCATTGATACGATTTTGCTACACTTCAAT
This sequence comes from Trididemnum miniatum, assembly GCA_964006365.1. NCBI lineage: Eukaryota > Metazoa > Chordata > Ascidiacea > Aplousobranchia > Didemnidae > Trididemnum > Trididemnum miniatum. Next base: position 20,809,408 of record OZ023246.1, read on the forward strand.
TCAAGCCAGTAGGCCTACATGCTAAAAGCTCAGATGGCCGAGTGGTAAGAGCGTCCGCCTCTGGAGCAGTGGACTCGGGTTTGATTCCGAGTCGGGTCAAACCAACGACTTTAAAATTGGTATTTACAGCTGCGCTGTTTGACGCTTAGCATTAAAGGGACAGTGGGGAGAACAAGCCGGCAAGTTTACTTGCTGTGCCGTTGGAAAGGACACTTAGCGGGATGTGGTAGACAGATGGCCGGCAACTTCTAAGCAAACTCGTTATTGCGCTTTGATCGCTTTTTCGTGATAGGAGGATAAATATGCGTTATGCTACTAATACTCGCATGCTGCACCACCACATACTGCCGTTCCAGAGATTTGACGCCATTGAAACGGAAATCACGTGCTTCGACCTCGAGACTTTTGAAATCGAAGACGAAATCCTTGCTCCATTTTGCTACATTTTATGCTCATGAAGTTTAAATTTTATTTTTTTACGAAACGATTTTTTTAGATTAAAATAATGCACTAAAGATCTAAACAATGTGTTTACAGCCCATGATCTTATTTTAAGGTTAAGATTATCCAAAATTTGTGATCGGATCAAGATCAGATCATCAAATACCTCATCTCTGCCGATCACTAGCAAGCTCAGATGGCAGAGTGGTAAGAGGGTCCGCCTCTGGAGCTGTAGACTCGGGTTTCATTTCGAGTCGGTTCAAACTATTGACTTTGAAATTGATACTCACAGCTTCCCTGCTTGACTTTGTGCATTAAAGGGACAGTGTGGAAAACAAGCCGGCAAGCTTACTTGTTGTGCCGTTGGGAAAGGCACTTAGCGGGATTCCCCCATCTCGGTGTGGTAAACAGGTGATCGGCAACTCCTATACGAGTTCGTTACAGCGCTATAATCGCTTTCTCGTGATAGGAGGATAAATATGCAACTAATACAAACACGCCTGTGCAGTGGTGATGTCAGCAAGACGAGTTTCAACCGGGGAGGTAGCAAGTAAAAACTTTTTTGGAATCGCGTTGCGCTGTTTACATGATACACAATCGCGTTGCATTTCTATGTGTATCATGAGTAACAGATTTCACTCACGTGATCATGTAAATTGCAACTGAAATGATGGAAACAGTCGGGAAGACATCCGGAGCAAGAGGAGCGAGTGAGTTTGCTAGGACGAAAATAAGCAGTGCAAATGTAAGAATAATATTGCTTCCAATGCAAACGCGTGATCCGCCAAATTTGTGAACCAACTTCGACTGAAATGTATGATGCAGCAAAAACAATGAGCGCACACAAGAATTTTCAAGTCGACTCTAGATTCAACAAAACGTAAATTTTGATACCATGTGCGTTATGTGATACATCACATCAATCGAACTGTTCATGCATATATTTTTCATAGGCCAAAGAAAAACCGGGAGCTTTCCGCATTATTACCAATTTTTCAGTAGGGCACCATATGGCAGGACAGCGCCGTCTTGTGCCGTGAACCCTCATCAGCCACATTCAGGGAGAGGTATACATGATCGACTTTAGACAAAAAAAACATCCCTCAAGATCAGTGGCGTAGCGAGAAATTTAAAAACGGGAGGGGAAGCATAATTGCATAATTTCCACTTTTTTTTCGGCTTTTTGTTTTCGGCAGAACAAATTTAAAGCTGATTGAGAAGCAAGAACAGCTCTAAGGGGATCCGGGGCATACTCCCCTGGAAAATTTTTGAAAATTTACATGCTGTAATGGCTATTTTAGTGCTTTTTAAATAATTTTCAGACAAATTTTGTTTAAATTTTTTGATCCTAATTCTGAGTGCTTCGCCAATTATGATGCATTTTGTTCGCAGATTTTCGATTATGCGTGCTTAAAGCGTAAGGCTAATTGTTATCAAAGAGGCTCAAAATTACGGAAAAATTGTATATATCAAAAGCACTTTTGAAAAGGGCTGATGAGAAGATGCATATACTCCTCACCCTACCCCTCTGTACCCGCCCCTGTCCATAAGCTACAGAAACCATAAAAAGAGCCTGACATATTTCAGTTACTTGGCACCATTAACTTTGTTCTATTTACTGAAAGGCAGAGTCTAAACAGGGGCCATGGCTCAATGGCCCCCCTTAAATACGCTCCTGCTCAAGATTTATATGTCCAAGAAAATTCACCGTTTGTAGTACGTAAATTTCCACGTCACACTCCAGTCAAATTTCCTCCGTGGCCAAGGTAGAGACAGTAAAGAGTCAGTAGAGAATGAGTATACCTTTGCCTGATTGCTGCTGATGAGGGTTTATAGTCTGAAACGGCGCTGCCCGGCTCTATGGTACCCTATTAATGAAGCTGTTTTGCAACTGTCGGTTATGGAGGAAGTTTTATCATCCGATTCTGCACGGGGAAGCTGTTGCAACATCCCATTCAGTTGACCAGGAAGGACGTCAGTCTTACTGCCTTGCGTGCACTGCTGATGATGACAGCTGAATGTATGCTGTCGAAACGTCCAGTTTCACGAACTTGCTTGGGCTTTGCTTTTTCTTCTCAAGATGTGAAATAATTTGGTGCTAATGCTGAAGTGAAATTAAAAGTGAGAAGAAAAAAAGTTTAAAAGAAATGGAGGAAAGTACAAAGTAATTGTAATGATACTGTAGATCCACCACTTTTTTAACTTACTATTATCACAATTACACAAAAAATTCACCAGTAGTGTATTACATTCAATTACATTTCCAGTAGTAATTGATCCAAACTGTTGCTGGCAAACTTACCCCAAAACAAGCAAAAATAAATTGCAAACCAAATATTCCCATCGTGGCAAAAGCTGCATTTTCATCGCTGAACCCAGCGTTGGTGAAGACTAGAGTCGAATACAAGACGATGCTGTTCACTCCGACCAACATCAAGTTCGCGAAGAGAACGTTTACACCGATAAACTGGTATCTACAGCATAAAAAAAGTTTAAATGTCAGCGCGGAAATTCAACTAATCAGCGCATATGAGTTTTTGAAGTCTAAGAAACTTTTCATTTCGAAAAGCGGAAATGAATAAACTTTTAGTTTTTGCTTCTTAAACTTGAGTTTGCGATTTGGGAAAACTTTCATTGTAGATAAAGCAGATATAACTAAAAAAAAAGAGAATCAAGCGCCTGCGTTTCATCTTTGAATTTCAATGCAATCAATCAAGAATTTCTTACCAGCAGCACATGAATCTATTTCTAGCCACGTTTATTACAATATTTTCCGCGTATTAACCAGGCCAACTTTGTGGCGCTTTATGTTAATCATGAGCTCACGTAGTTGGTTGAGTAGCGATTGTCGTGGATGGTGAAGGGACTTTACACAAGTAATTAGAGAAAAGTACACCCTGCCAAGATATTTCGTGTTGTACGGCGGAGGGCATTTAGCGGGCAGTGTTCACCACTCGAAAAAGGGAGAGAGGGAAAAGTCATATAAATTCAAAAGCTTTGTAAGAAAAAATAACTTAAGATTGAACGGCGTGATTCTTCTAGATGCAATGCAAGGTCAACACGTGTAGGGGACGTTCAGGTTCTGCCAATCACCTGTATTGACGGACTGAAAGAATTTCGCGAATATCCAGTGTCTTCTCTGACAAGTTCATTTCATTCTCGATGTCTTGTAATTCACCAACAATGTCTTCCTATTAAGTAAAACAACATCATAAAACGAACATCACTGCATCATGCTTTGGATTGACATTATTATCTAAAGATAACAATGATAAGTGAGGAATGAGACTTATTCACTCAGTATATGATGATTTGCAGGGTTCAAATAAAAAACGATCGAATCTTTATTGTGCTCGAGGCAGGGTTGGGAATCGATACTCAAAAAAGTAAAGAAATAATCGATATTCGATAGTTCACCAAAAAGTAAAGAAATAATCGATTTTGATGGTAGTTTAAAAAAGTAAAGAATAAAGAATATTGTTATCGATATTCGATATTACACTGAGTGATTTTAGCTTGTTCGAAATACTGCAAACCTAGTGTTGACACCAAATGCACTTTTGCAAGCAAAGTTACTGGTACTCGCCAGAATCACGAATTTTGTCAGATGCAAATTCTCAACTCTCTGGCAACTCTTCCATTTTGGCTTTGCAATTTGCTTTTGTCCACAGTTAAGATTGAAAGAGAAATACGATAGGTCGGCAGCGTGGCGTAGTGGCTCGGAGCGTCGTTTTTACGACGACCATGATCGCAAGGTTGATGGTTCCACTCCCAACCTAGTCTCGTTGTTGCGTCCTTGGATAAGATGCTTCACGATGATTATCTCTGCTTGGTGGAATCTGGCAAGCAGCAAATTAAAGAAGTCAGAAGAAAATTCAACCGGAAAAACTTGGAAACAAAGGCAACTCCTAAGCGAGTCTGGATTCGTCCTACGCATAGCGCCTCCGTCGCTTTCTCGTGATAGGAGGATAAAGATGAAGAAATCAATCAATTTTGCTGGTACAGGTTTGCGGAATGAATATATTATTGCGCGCATTAGCGCCAAATAATTGAAATGGCAAAAGCAATGATGCTGATAAAACATTTTCAGCAAACGGATGGTTAAACATTTAAACCGCAGCAGTGACATTTTGGCCTTTAATCAGAATCGAACATGATGGACCCGAATAGTGTTTTCTTTTAATTTAAATGCAATTTGGTACACTAAGTGATAAAATTTTTCGGGTCTTCGCCCCATGAGTGCACTGCTCTTTAGGGCCATGTTCTTTTTAATCATTACTTATGGTCCCAGTAGTTTACCGGGCTTGCAAGCCTTGCATGCTGTGTAAAACATGTTTCTATGTACTATACGAGTAACTTAGTTACAATTTGTCATTTTCGCATGAAATGTTACACTAGTATGGAACTGGGTTAGTGCTTTGCGCACTGTCTAGATTGTCTTGAACATTTATCAATGTCAGCAACTATACGTATGGGTATCTATCTGCTGATTGATGTGCTTATAAAAATTGACTTGGGAGTTCTAAGGCTACGTGGAGATCGTTAAAATCTTTTAGAAGGGTAAATAAGCTTGTGTTCATACAAGCAGAAACCAGGCGCGAAAAAAATTTGTTCAAACGAGGAAGGTGTACAGAATATGACGTTATATGCTATTTTGCACTTTCATGCTGCTTTATTATTTTTAACACCAATTTATGGACTTTGCTGCAAATGAAAAAGTCATGAGCCCTACAGGCAGTGATGGAGTCGAGTAGGCTACTCAACTTCCGAGTACGAGTACCCCAAAAAACTTCGAGTACGAGTACAAGTACTGATATTGAAAAGTGTACTCGAGTACGAGCAGAGATGGGCATGATCTTGATCTTCAAGATCACGTATTTCAAGTGATCTTGATCTTCAAGATCAAGATCACCATCTGCTGTAAACATTTCCATTAACCCTCATACGGTAATCACGTTTTCATTCGCATAAAGTCGTTTGGGGTCAAATTTGACCCCAATTGGTTTTTCTGTAATAATGACGGTAAATGGACAAAACCACAAAAGTAGTAGTTGGGAAAGACAAAGCCACTACGGGAGCCCATTTTCGTTATTGGGCTAACGTTGAGCAATCAAGCTCGGGTTGCCAAACATCAGTCACTTTTCATGGTGTCAAGTTTGACCCCAATTGACTTTTAGGTAGGTGCTGCGGAAATATCATATAATATTATGATAAAAAAACATAAAATCAGAGAATACTTGATATAATAAACGTTGGAACATATTGATTCAGGAATTCTTAAAGCGATTTAGCATAAATTTTACGACCAACATAAGTTAAAAGTGTTTTTATTTTCTCGGGGTCAGATTTGACCCCAATTAACTTTTAAGTGTGAGCTGCAGAAATATCATACAATATCATGAAGAATCATAAAATCATAGAACATTTTGATGTGAAAAACCTTGAAACAGCTAGATTTAAGAATTCTTAAAGCGATTAGCGTAAATTTTAAGATTTTAAGACTAACATGAGTTTTTAGAGGTTTTAAGTTTCTTGGGGTCAGATTTTACCCCAATAACCGCTAAGGACTGTAGGCACTGAGCTGTTATATCTTTACCAAGGTTATGCGTTGCAGCCAGTGATGGGCACGATAAACTTTTCTGTACTAAAGCGATAACTATAATCGATAATTGAAAAAGCCCGGGGCGATACCGCTAATCGATAAATCTCAACTTCTTAAAGCGATATCGGTAATCGATAAATTGTCACCGATAAATTTTTCCGATAATCGTTGCGGTAAATTTTCAATGTGTTCGACAAAGTTTTTTGTGCTAGTCAATTGCAAAAATGTTTTTCTAGATTTTTCAAGAAGAGAGAGCAGTTCACGGACTCTGCGCCGTAACATTAAAGAAAACAAAGAGAAATTTTTTAGAAATTGCAACAAGACCGTGTATTTTTTCCATACTAGCGTCATCCTTCTAACTTTGAAATTTGAACACTGCGTGCATAAAGAATCGTTTATCGCAATGATTTATCGGCGATAACAAAATATATTACAAAAGCGATATTGGTAATCGATAAATCTAAACTATTTTGAGCGATAACGATAATCGATAATAAATTATTGCCGATAAATCATCGCGATAAATGCCCATCTCTGGTTGCAGCATAGTAAAATTGTGGAAAAGGATGAAAAAATGTTTTTCATATTAATAGAACTTCAATTATTTTTTATGATAACCTCAAAATGTCGTAATGTGCTACTAATCATAGTTGTTTTGCAGGAACAAGTTGTACACAAAGAATAAAATAATCAGTAACAAATTTAATCTTTTGTTTAAAAACTACTGAAAGGTAAAGCTCTCAATTCTCATAATATGTTTTTTGCTGCCTCAAACGTTGGATCAAGCTATTTAATTACATTAGTTATTGTTAACTTCTAAACCAATTTCTATTTAGTACGCCGCATAATAAGTGATCTTGGAAGTGATCTTGATTTTCAAGATCACCTCGTTTTGGTGATCTGATTTTGATCTTCAAGATCACGAGTTTTGGTGATCTTGATCTTCAAGATCACCATAACTCGTGATCTTGCCCATCTCTGAGTACGAGTACAGTAAAGAAGTTCGAGTACAAGTACTTTTACAAATTTAGCAAAATGAACAATTTTTAAGTTGTAGCAGCTCAAAGTTTGTCGCAAAAACATAAACGAATACGTTTTTTCAGTGTTTGGGCTATTGAGAAGACGCATCAATTTATTTACGCGTTTTCTTGGCTGTAGTTTGTTATCGAAAGTTCATCTTGTTTGTTAGTTTGTTACTTCTTGCGAAAGTCAAATGTACTCGGCGCTTTTTTGACCGAGTACATTGACCTTAGAGTACGAGTACTAACCGAGTACCAAGGGTTGCGAGTATGAGTACCCCAAAAGTGGTACTCGAGTACACGTACAGTTCTCGAGTACTACATCACTGCCTACAGGCCTCCTTAAAGCTCGTAGTGATACCATAACCCTTGCACACTGCATACCTGTCCCCAAGAGCTACAAACCCCAAAAATATTTTGCTCCCCAAAATTGTTAGACTAACTTGTTTCCATACATTGAGCACTTGACTGTAGGTGTCTATTATTAACAGTACACGTTGAGTGTGTGTGACTTTATTTTAGATGATGTCTTTTAACAACGTTTTTGGAGGACTCCCCTAAACAACTTTTTTGTAGCCCCCTCCCACCCTCCGGACGCGCCTGAAAGACCAGCTTCGGCTATTACTTTTTGCTCAACTTCAAGTACTGAGTAGTTATAGAGCAAAGGCCTCCCAGCACAATGACAGATTGAACAAAAACTGGAGTTTGTTAAACAATTTTATTGATAAATTCAATAGTCAAGCGGTCTCACTGCTGAGCTTTAAGCACTAGTAGCAACTCATATCAACATTGAGTTTCCGTCTACGTTACTTCTCGTACCGGTACTGGGTAGGCCTATGATTGTTTTTCAGGAAACCAAATTACAGCAGGCTACCAGCTGATCACTAATTCAGTAGGCCACCAAAAAAGCAGTAAAATTTCCGGTACCTATATACCTACACTATCACTCAACTGCTAACTTTGCTTCCATAGCGCAATACAAGGCCTAGCTACCTACAGCCTAACCAATTGAGCATTTGGCCGTATGCGCTAAGTCTTTCCTGGAATTTGATCACGATCACGCAGTAGCTTAAAGACAAGCACCGGACATTGAATGCCGGTGCAACCATAGATGCGAAACGACTTTATTCTAGCAACTCTGTTTTATTTTCAGTCGGGGTTTTGGCACAATAAATGAATATCAATATCGAATATCGATATCGAATATCGAATATCGATATCGAATATCGATATCGAATATCGATATCGAATATCGATATCGAATATCGATATCGAATATCGATATCGAATATCGATATCGAATATCGATATCGAATATCGATATCGAATATCGATATCGAATTCGATATCGATTCGATATCATTCGATATTACAATCGATTTTTTCCAACCCTGGCTCGAGGTAATACACCGAAGCGAGTGACAATATCCATCTCCGCGGCTTCGCGTCAAGGCAACACAGCTCCGAAGAAATGTTGCAGGGGTGGTGTGCCGTTGCCAACATTGTGTCCGATTTCATCGGCTCGGAAATCGAACCCAAGACTCCCACGCTGATGGCGATATCCTTAACCACCACGTTGTGCGGCCGATTACCAGCAAATGGCAAGTTATGCTGCTTTAATAAACATGATTCTTCTCTTGTCTTCTGGAATTTGCATTTCGTCTTTCCTCTGTCATTTTGGGTGACAAGGTATAGTAATTACTAGGGGGATTTTTGGTGACAAAAGTTACTTTTTTTTTTGCTGGCTCCAATTAACTCAAAAAGCGTGAAACCAAAATTTTACGGGTGTGGGGCCAGTATTTAAGAAGTTATAAAGTTACAAAAAGTTACTTTTTGTGTTTTTAGGTTACAAAGTTTTTTGTGCTATTTTTTGCCCAAGTTTCCTTTTTATCTTTTCTTGCACAATTGAAATGGATTTACAATCTGCATAATGCATCAAGGTGGTTATATATTAAACATAAAGCCCTACATCTTCCAGCAATGCAATGGTATTGCGATGTTAACACTTGAAATAATCAAACGCTTGATTAAACGACTTCATTGATTAGTTTTCGTTCAGAACAATACATTTTTTGAAGATTAGACTGAGTGAAAAGGTAATGGACTGGGGTTATAACATTCCAATGTTTATGACGCGATAGTGGCTTGTAAATCATAATGTCGTATCTACCAAAACCCAAATAGCTTTCACAGCCTACGGTAATAGGCTAAACACTTTATGTTAAAATTTTCTCTGATTTAAATGAGGGATTTATTTTAACATTCAATAAAAAAAGTAGCGGTAAAAGAGTCTCCTACACCAACTTTTGTCTATTTTAAAACCGAAGGGTTTCAATGAACATAATGAACATAGTAGTTGAAGAACTGGTTTTCAACAACGATTGAACTGGTTTTCAAAAACAATCAAACTTTTACGACGTAATCGCAGAAAACATAGAGATCATACAGACTCATAAATCGCAGTCCAACCGCAATATTTGTGAGCACATCATTCCGATGGTATCATTTTTTCGGCCTTTGCACGAATAAAACCGCCGAAACAGTGGAAAACAAAATATATCTGCTTGAAAGATCACGCACTTCCAGCAAAAACGCGAGAAACGTCGCGATTTGAACGAACCATTGTGTACACCATTTCGTAAAAGCGCTTAGGAGCTAAAAATCAGAGCCACCGTAGAAAAGTATCCGTCAAACCGAAATAATAAAACCACCAACCAACGCGATAAAATTACAACAATCGACAATCAACAGAAGAATTAGGAAACTGGAGAAACGCGAGGGTAAAGCAGATCGAGCATTAACGAACAAAACAAGATGATCTGATGGCAAACCAATAAGAAACGCTCATGAAACACTTAAAAATCAATTCTTAGGTTAACAACAAAAATTACGTTATGTTGCACTTTCCGAAACTAGCCAAAAAGAAAATCGCAACAAAATCGGTGCCAGGGGGGCTCAAGCCCTCCCTGGAATTTTTTCAGCCCCCACTGAACCATTTGAGCCTCCCCTGACAACTGGACAAATTATGCACTGAATGCGACGGGATTAAAGCTCACAACGTTCGTACCGGCACTTAATGAAGCAGGCCCACAACCAGTGGCAGTGCGGAACTGAGAAACCCCCCTGGAAAAATTTTCGCCCCAAGAAATTCAGTTACAATAACCTTTCTAAAAAATTTTCGTTCCCCTTGCAAATGTTTTTCTGCCTTCAAGCCTGAGTGGCCCATGGACCTCACGTTGTCAACCGCTGTTTAATAAGCCTATCGTACAATAAAACTGCAGACAGAAAAGCTACGTTCGGTATTTAGTTTTGACCAGGGCATCGAACCGCTTGAAACATCGCTCCGGTTTAGGTTCAGGTTCCGCAAAATTCATTTTTAGCGGTTTCCCTCCAGTTCAGGTTTTCGTCGCTTGATTTTGCAGGTTTAGTTCCGGTTAAAACTAAAGATGCTGTTCCGGCACAGCCATTCGATTTTCGAATTGCATTTTGGCTTGGGTTGGCTTCGATCCCTCACTTTGTTTTTCTTGGTTTTTCTGACGCGATTCCTGGCATCATGCTCACCACACCTTATAAACGTTAATCACACGAACTAGCGCCTTGCTTTTCAAAAATTTGCACCTCTTTATATACGCTTCGGTTTCCTCACCTAGTTCTTTTCAGTATTTGAGTTTGAAGACGCTGCTACAATTTTTGTTATTTTAAAGTTGAGTTGACCTCGGTAAGTTTTTGCTTCCTCTATTTTTAAGATTGATTTTAACTTCAAGAAAGTTGGGTTCAGATATTGAAGAACCTGAGTGTTTTTATATTTTATTTGAAAGAGGAAGTGAAGGTCTTGGCGCTCCGCCCGGGCACTTTAATGTTGGAAAGCAGTTTAGGTTCTCTAACATAAAGAAAACTTATCGTTAAACTTCTTACAAAAAAATTACTTGAGATATTTTAAAACTACTGAAGAATTTTGAACTTCCTAGAAGAACGTATTTGGCTTGAAAAATTCCTGCAGATCTCAAAATTAAGAATTGCTACGCTACTAAATCCAGATAGTCCTAAAGATTTGTTGTGGTTGCCAGGCTGCTGGCTTTGTGACGCCAACGTTAACGATTCGGCATAACTTTTGAACTTTGGGCTGGAAAAGTAGCTAGGTTGTTTAGAGTTCTCACACTGGCGATTGCTCGTGTATAAATCTATTCAAGGGCTACTGAGCTGAAAGCCGTGGTTTATGGTGGAAGTTCATTCCATCGATTCCATCTCGTGAAGAGGTTTCCGCCAGCCTGGGTTCCATCAGTTTCTTGTCGGTATTCGGACGAACTGAGAATTTTGATCACTCTTCTCAAGTTTTTTATTATTTGATAATTGTGTTGATATTACTTTTGATTATTTTTATTATTGGTTATTTTGAATTTGTTTTATATTTTGTTGTAATATTATGGCTTCTGGAGATGACCATGAGGTTATCGAACGTGGGGATGCTAGGCTTTCGCACCAGCAGGAGATACCAGTTAAGGATTCTCTCCCTATGTCAAAAAATAATGTGGCACCGGGTGGGCGTGGTTACACTGATTCTGATGTTGTTGACAGTGATGCGAACTGTCGCAAGTTGCTGACCCGGAGACGGCGGTTTATAATTGGTTTAAAAAATCTTACCGCTCATTTGCGATGCGCTACGAATTGCGAAATTAGTGAATTGATTTGTAAATTTAGTGAAATTGAAGTCGAATAAGGGGATTTTAAACGTGCTGTTGAAGTTATTATGGATAGTGAATTAGTTACTGAATTGTTATGGCATGGCTGAATGGCATGGCTGATCAATACGAGAAATGTCATTGTTTGCTTGAAGAGGTTAAACGCAAATTTTTTAATGACCCCAGGGAGGATGATGTAGAAGATGTGGTCCCTAGTGATAGTGTTTCTCACGTCGACTATTATAGTACTACATCTAGTAAAATATCAACAGCCTCAAGAATTGAATTCAAGCGAAAACGCTTGGAACTGAAGGCTAGGCACGACCTTGAGCTTGCTAAAGCTGAAGCCGAGGCAGCGCAAGCCAAAGCTGAAGCGGCACAGGCTAAAGCTGAAGCGGCACAGGCTAAAGCTGAAGCACGCTTTCTTATTGGGCATGCTAATCTTGAGGCTGAAGAGGAACTTGCTAGCTTATGTGGTCCTGGGTCATCGATCACAAATTCTCGAAGGGATAGGCATAATGATACCAATAAAAGGGTTAATGTTCATGTTAAACAGAACTCTTACCCCCTTAACCCGCGTGCTGAATTGGTGGAAAATAATGCCGGTCTGAGTGGGAGGGTACCTGAACTGCAGGGCTCTAGTAGACTACGTTTGACTGTAACCGACAACAAAGCTAAAGCATTAAATTGCGGCGGACGCACTGAGGAAATGTTGAATCCAAATGTCAAACCCTTTTTGTCTGCGCCGTCCCACACTGTTGTTACTTGTGACGAAAATCAGCCTTCCGAAACTTTTTATCGACATGAGTCGAGGGAAGTTAGAAGTAGTGGGTTACCTGGGGTTGTGCCCAGCTCTGGCTTAGCGCGGCTAAATGTTTGGGCGGGAGCTGCTTTCACTGCGCCTGGCAATGACAAATCAATTTTTAAAACGTATCTAGATAGGCAAGGTCGAAGTGAATATCTTAACCTCGCAAGCCAGATTGCATTTATTTTCTTTGAAAATCAGATACCACCTTGTGAAGAACAGGGCTTCTTGTGTGGGCCAGCCTCGCGAAATGGTTAATTTGTTTGTTGCACTCATGAAAAGTTTGTCAATTTCGCAACGAATCGAGATGGCTCTTGGTCGTTTGAGACAGCTTTATGGAGTGCCCGGTAGGCTTACCACATAACCAAAAATTATCGAAATCCGAAGTGGGTCTATGATTAGTTTTAATAAGGCCTCGCTAAAGCAATTTAATGAGGATTTGAATACGCTTGAAGTTTTTTGCATATGCCCACGACGAGTTTCAAAAACTATCAGGGCAATTGTTGCTAGATGTCGCTAATCGGCTACCGGGGACTCTTAAAAGGCGATATTTAGACTATTTGGTCCGTTGGAACCTTGATCTTAATCGCCCTGGTTTTGATTCCCTGCGGGATTTTATTTCACATGAGTTGAGCGTCATGTCATCTGATTACGCTCAAACGTTTTTCAGATCTGAGGATAAGGATAAGCCACGTGATTCTGGTTATGGGCGAGCTTCTGTACATGTTCGTCAAGTGGCGGTGAAATCACAAGACAGACCGTTAAAGGAGTCGGCTACTAAGACGGGATCCGGGATAGTTAAGTCACGCGGACCGAAAGTCCCCCCGCTGTGTTTTGTGTGCGATGATGCTACCTCGAGACATTTCTTGGGTAGTTGCACCAAATTCATTAACCTGTCAATGGATGATAAAAAGCAAATTGTAATAAACGCGAACAGATGTTTGAATTGTTCAGCTAAAGGGCACTTTGCTCAGAAATGTTCGCTTATTTGTAAATGCACTGTTTGTGGAGCTAATAATGTTCACAAGCATGCTACTGCTTTGCATGACGTGTTTGGTGGGATCACGCCTGCAGAACTTGGGGCCGCTGGCGTAGAAAGTGTGTGTGAGACGGGGTCATCTACAGAGAATGTATCTGGTGAGAACCCAATACAGCCTTCCGTCAAGAAATTAAGTTCAACTTTAAATGGGGTGTTGCTTCGCACAAGCGCTGTAAAAGTCATCAACCCCATAAACGGAAAATCCGCACTTGCCTACGCTCAGCATGACGCGGGGTCACAGGTTACCTTGGTGTCCGATCGGTTAAAAAATGAATTGGGGCTTGACGTTCGAGACGAATTGGTAGTAATTCGGACGTTGGCAGATCAGACCACTAAAAGTGGTGGCTTCACTCACTTTGACCTGCAGTCCCTTGTTGATGATCGGGTTTATCACGTTCATGATGCCCAAATTGTACCTGACTTTGCGGAAGAGAGCGCTTGTCTTCCTCATGCCGTTAAGGTGGCACACTTCAAGCATTTTCTGGGTGTTAATATTCCTACAATCCTTGATCGCAACAAAACTGATATCTTAATTGGGCAATCCGACAAAGAGTTACTTGTCGTTTTGGATGAGCGTGAGGGATCGAACCCAGAGGAACCCAATTTTGTTCTGACAAGACTTAGGCCTATAGCCAGTGGCGGCACAGCTGGGGAAAACCAATTTATGACACGTAGAGCATTAGTCGCTGATAAGCAGGCTACTTGTGAGTGTGAGCGCCTCAGAGTTGAAGTTTCAAATTTAAAAGAAGTTCTTCGCAGGCAAGAACTTGAAGACGAAATTATTCAACCGTCTAAAAGCGAAGAGCTTGCTCGTAAATTGGTAGAACCTAATGTTAAACTTGTTGACGGACGTTATGAAATTCGTGTTCCGTTGAAATCCGATATCGTAAACAATTTGACAAATAATTTTCACAGCGCTGTTGATCGCACAGCCACTCTTCGTAAAAAAAGCTCTTAAAGATGCTGGCTTAAAGCGAATTCTTGCTAATACTTTTCACGAATTGATCGATAAGCGTTGGTTAGTTCCTGTTGTTGACTCTGATTTTGATCACGATAAGTGCTGGTGTTTACCGTTTTTCGTGTCGAAACAAGATAAGCCAAGAGTGGTACTTGATGGCGCCGCTACATATCAGAGTTTGTCGTTAAATGATGCAGTTTTTTCTGGAGTTAATTTGTTAAATGGCTTAGTTGGTGTCTTTAATCGTTTTCGCTTGGGTAGGTTTGCGTGCATGGCAAATTTAAGTAAATGTTTCTTCCAGGTTGCTTTGCCACGTGAACAACAAGATTGGTTTCGTTTGGTGTGGTTTAAAGATAATGAGATTAATATTGGCAAAACTCAGATTTATCGTTTCACTAGGCATGTTTGGGGTATTAACTCAAGCCCTTATATTGCTGTGTTTGCTATTGAGCGACTGATCCGATGAAAACCCCACTTGTGCTAGCCAGTTGACTTTGACTTCGATAGAAAGTAAGCGTTACATGGACGATTTGTTGTTGTCTTTTGACTCGTTTGATGGTTTGAGGCTAGTAACGCAAGAGTCGAAAGCCCTTTTTGAAACTAAACGTTTAAAAAACCGATGTTAAATGCTGATATGTTGGAAAATGCTTTGACCGACATAATAAAGTACGTTCAGTCTCGGTGCTTCGGGGCCGCTGTACAAACACTAAAGCGAGACTCTGCAGACGCTTTTGACGCTATCTTGAAAAGAATTAATCAAAACGCATATAATGCTGCCGATATGAAACAGGTATCTCAACTGAAAACGTTGCGAAACTTAAGACCTTGTGTGGGCACTGATTCAATTCTTCGTGTAGAAGGGCGACTTGAGAATGCTGAGTTGCCTCTTGATTGCAAACACCCTATCATTTTGCCCGGAAGTCATGCCCTGACACGTCTGATTGTACTTCATGAGCATGTTCTCGCTGGGCACGCTGGTCCATCGTACACGCTTGTGAAAGTCAGGCAGCGTTTTTGGATCATCCACGGGGTTTCTAATGTCAAGCGCTTCCTTTCAGAGTGTAGCAGATGTGCTCGAAGGAAGGCTACTCCCACTCGACAGCTCATGGCTGACCTTCCCGTATGTCGAGTCACCGCTACCAATAAACCTTTTAAGTTTAGTGGGTAGATTATTTGGGCCCCTTCGTGTTTAGGCAAAACAGAAGTGACTACAAAGCTTGGGGGCTTCTTTTTACGTGTCTATGCACCCGGTGCACCCGGTTTACTTTACAGGGCCCATTGTCAGCCACATGGCCTAGCGGTACCGCGCGCAGGTGACAGATCCTACGTGACGGGTTCGATTCGCGGCTGGAGCCGATCGCAATTGACAAATTTAATGGGTGGCTGCTGACTAGAAGAGCGCAAGCTCACTTTGCAGTCTCCCTCAATTACCGTTGAATTTTCTGTTCAATATAGTTTGGTGCATTCATGTGGAAATCGTCACCAGTTTAGACCTTGATAGTTTCCTGCTTGCCTTTTCACGCTTTACCAACCTGAGGGGAGCTGTTGATACTGTTTATTCAGATAACGGGATTACTTTCAAAGCTGCAGCTGACAAACTCCCAGCTATACTAGGCTCTAGAGAACTTCACAACTCCTTTTGTAAAAAGTGCATTAACTGGGTTTTCATTCCTTTCTTATGCCAGCAGCCAGGAAGGGAGCTGGGAAATTATGGTTAAATTGTTTAAAAAGGCCTTAACGTCTGTTATTGGGGTGGCACGGCGTAAGCCTTCACTTATTGAATTGCAAACCTTTACTTCGGATGCGGTGCGCATCGTGAATGATCGGCCTCTTACTACTTTAAGTTGCGAACGTAATGAATTAGCGCCTATCACGCCGTCTTCGTTCCTGGGTCAGAATCTTGCACCGAATACACCGTTCAGTGCTTTTCATGATCGGGGTGACCTGCGCAAGCACTTCACGTACAATTCTACTTTGGCCCACCGGTTTTGGCTCTCTTGGATAAAGGGATACCTACCTACATTACAGGGGTGGAGTAAATGGAGAGTTGCCCGAGAGAATGTTACCCCGGGTCAGTTGGTTCTGGTGGGAGATGCCTCCGATATTTCCAAACGTGGCACTTATAGACTGGGACGCATTCACGCTGTTTATCCCCAAACTAGGAAAGGGAGGGAGTTTGTTCGCCGGGCTACCGTGGCAGTATTAATACATTCTGGGTCCGGAGAAATCGAATATATTCTCAGAGATGTCTCAAAGATTGCCCCCACATGGAGTTCCTACTGTGTCGTGTTATTTTGTGCGCCTTGTTTGATGTGAATTGAAATAAATATATTTTAACTTGTAGGTCTACCTTACCGAGGTTTTCATAATTTTGTGCACTTGGTCTATGATTGCGTTGAAATTTACTACCGTGTGTTGAAAGTTACATGCTGTGCTGTTTAATGTGTGTTTATGTTGAAACTTCACCTGTTGGTTAACTTTCAAGGGGCCGCTATGTTCCAGCACAGCCATTCGATTTCCGAATTGCATTTTGGCTTGGGTTGGCTTTGATCCCTCACTTTGTTTTTCTTGGTTTTTCTGACGCGATTCCCGGCACCATACCTATTCTAGCTACTTCCTGCTTCTGTCTTGTCCTTATATGGTAAAGTCTTGTGTTGCTCACCACACCTTACAAACGTTAATTACACCAGCGCCTTGCTTTTCAAAAATTTGCACCTCTTTATATACGCTTCGGTTTCCTCACCTAGTTCTACGGCTGTGCACCGGTGCCTTGAAAAACACCCCGATATGCTCTTTACAACATGCGTGCAATGAATTGCCACCGCACGTATGTTACTTGTAGCTTAGTTTACTTTACAGGGCCCATTTGCAATCTTTTTATGCTTATCCCACTCTATCAGTCATATAGGACAGTTGGTTTGATTGGCTTCCGGACTTCCCAAATTACTGCTCATTCAATTTGCTAACAAAAGATTTTTTTGCAGATAACTTCCTATTCACAAATTAAGTCTCTCATGCAACCCTCTCTGGAGCATTGCACCTTATCTCAGTTTATGTGGCGAAAACAAGTTTAACGAAGAGGCAGTCCGACAAAATTTTTTAGAACTTATTTACACAAATTATAATGACTTTTTACGTTTATACACAGATGGCTCGAAGTCAGAATTCGGCACCAGCAGCGCTCTTTATGTTCACAGGTTTCAGGTTAAACGTGTTATAAAAATTAATGATAATGCCTCTGTATTTACAGCAGAATTATATGCCATCGTGACAGCTCTGCATTGGATCTCTCAAAACCGGTGTGCAAAAAATTTGATTATTTCTGGTAGCTTAAGTTCACTAAAAGCCATAAGTTGCCACGAAAATGACTGCAGACATTTTTTGGTTGACAAAATTAAATTATTGCATTATTTTTTAGATTCGATCGGTGTTAATGTAACGTACTTGTGGGTTCCATCACATAATGGAATTCAAGGTAATGAAATTGCTGATGATTTGGCTAAAAATGCTACAAGAAGAAACTGTGACCCCGGAATTTCAACCGTCAATTTGGATCTTTCTCTATCGGAAATAAAATCAATCATCAAACGTCATTGTCTCAAGATTTGGCAACAGCAATATATTACAAATTCTACTGGTGCATTTTACAAAAAATGTTTTCCCTCCATTTACAATCGAAAATTTTCCAGTTGTCCTCAAATTTTTCATCTTCAAACTGGCCACTGCCGGCTCAACAGTCACATGCAACGAATTGGTTTACATGACACCGGCCTATGCTCAAGGTGCAACGTTCCAGAAGATGTGATCCATTGTCTTTTTGTGTGCTCAAAGTACAATCACCAAAGATCAATTTTGATAAAAGAATTAAAGAAATTAAATGTCAAATTCACACTCCAAATTTTATTCGATCCAAAAGCGACTTTAAGTCTTTCCACTTTTCTCAAAACATCTGGTGAAGTTATTTAATGAGACAACTATGCTTTTTCCTATTCTTTCTCCATTGGCAAAATTTCAATGCATAAAATTAGTTAATGTGTCATGATGATTCTCCAATCATTTTACCTATGCTTAATTTTTGCGTCTTTTAATGTTTAGATCAACGCGTGCATTGTTTTGCTGTGTTTTTGGTGTATGCTTAATTCTTGTGTTTTGTGTTAATGTTTGCATTACGATATGTTCAATGTGTTTGTGTCTATGTGGATATCTAATTAAGGAGTTTTTTTTGTGCGTATTGGTGCAGGCCTTCACCTAAAAGCTATTAAAATTTGGTTTTCAAGTTTATATGTTTTTTTTTTTTGGGGGTAGACCTATATTTGTTTAATTGTTTGATATTTACGTTGTGTCACTCATTCATTTATATATGTTTTTTTTTCCTAATATTAGTCCTGGCGCTAAAAAACATCCTTAGTTACAAAGCGCCGTAAAATTTCCTAATAATAATAATAATAATAATAATCTTTTCAGTATTTGAGTTTGAAGACGCTGCTACAATTTTTGTTATTTTAAAGTTGAGTTGACCTCGGTAAGTTTTTGCTTCCTCTATTTTTAAGATTGATTTTAACTTCAAGAAAGTTTGGTTCAGATATTGAAGAACCTGAGTGTTTTTATATTTTATTTGAAAGAGGAAGTGAAGGTCTTGGCGCTCCACCCGGGCACTTGAACGTTGAAAAGCCAGTTTAGGTTCTCTAACAGATGCTTTGAATTATCGGGTTCAGGTTCGCCGAGGCAAAAATTTATAGGTTCCGATTCGGTTCGGGTTCAAGAATTTGAAACCGTCTATTCGACTTATTCTAGCACACAGCTACAGGCGCAATGTTTTTCAAAAACACTTGTTGTATTTAGGCTGATTGTACTTTTTAAGATGCTACTGTAGCTCATACAGGATGTCCTCAGCGGCAGAAATAACCTTTGATTTACTTAAGATGTCCTTAACCGCTGTTCTAGCCACCATAAAAAGCATTCTTAGGAAAAATCTTCGTAAGAACTCACACGATTTAACGTAACGAATGCTTTTTGTAGTCCAAACTTTAAAAAGTAAAGCAACAAAACTTCCACAGACATTAAATTAGTCAGGGTTTAGGTTAGACAAAAATTATTTTAACAGTTCACATCCGGTTAAGGTTCAGGATTTTTGATGGCTTCGGGTTCAGGTTCGGTTTTTGCTTATTAAATTATAAAGGTTGCGTTTCGGTTCGAGTTCGATGAAAGGAAGCGGTTAATACTGGTTTTCGGTTTACGTTCCGGTTCGGTTTGACGCCCTGGTTTTAACTGTACGATCGGTGTTTAGTTTTGACAGATTAACAGCTACAACATAGTAAAGTCAATATTCACTTTTATACTAAAGATAATGATCCAGCTCAGGGAAGCCCAACCTTTTTCGACTAGGAATCTACTTTACTAAAATTTCCTCGAATTAAAAAAGTATAAGAGCTAGGCTACTAATCACGGGAATTACGCAAATTGTAAACGAAAATGCGATGAAGTGCAAAAAAACGGTCTTCAATCCTTCAAATGTTCCGAATTTCACCAAAGTCTATGTGAAGAGCTGAAAAATAAGTCTTCAACTGCCAGGACGCGATACATGAATTGGAAAAATGCTGGTGGCCAACCTGATATGTGTACATGCCAAGTCGGCCCGCGATCGACAGCAAAACATTCAAAGATCGACCGGTAGATCGCGATCGACTGGATGGGCACCCCTGATCTAGCTCTTATGAGCTTATACAAGTTCTCTTTTCTGGTTGAGTTTTTAAATGGTTTTGAACTCTACCTAGGCCTAATGGTTTTGATTAAATTTGAATAAGGCAATACTATGTACTGTACTAGGCTTGGTTTGAAATATAAAAGCTTGGTTATAATCATTTGTAAATAGTTTATTAGTGATTGCTAAAGTGTCTGGTGGAAAAAACAAAAAAGCAAGTGGGTTCCCCATCTCAATCAAGAAGCAATTAAATCTGTTGTGAAATCGGTTCTCATAGATTCTGATGTTTTAAATGAAAGTCTTGCTGAAAAAATTCCTGCAATCATGGCTTCTACAGAAATTTTTCATTATGATCTCGATAAGATAAAGACTGACCTGAGATTTATTGAATCAATTTCTGAGAAAGTATGTCAGGTCATTATGAACAATGATGATTTTAGGCAAGTCATACGTGACTCGGTATCTTTGGCAATTAAAGGTCAAATCAAGCAGCTTAAAAATTCTGTGAAGGAGCTACAACAGCAAAATCAAAATTTAGAAAATCAGATTGAAGAGCAAGCTCAGTACTCGAGAAGGAACTGTTTGATTGTCCATGGCTTGCAAGTTAGCCAAAATGAAAATACAGATCAACTTGTCAAGGACACTTTTCAACGTTACTTGGGAATAACTGTAAAAGCTGGAGATTTGAACAGAAGCATTCGACTAAATTCCCCCAAAAAGCCAATTATTATTAAATTTATTTCTCACAATTTGAAGCAATTTATCTACAACAACAAAAAGAAACTGAAAGGAACACAGACACTTATAACTGAAGCATTGATCCAGAAAAGGAAAGAATGTTTGGTTAAATTGGCATCAAGCAAAAAAGATGGAAAGGCATTATCTTACTGGACATATGACGGTAAAATATATTGTACCAAACCAGAGGCTCCCACCAAAAAAATTTTCTTGAAAATCAATATCCCCTGAGGATATCACCATTGGGTAACAATCTTACAGGCCAAGCTGGCATGAAAGAGATAAGAAGACTTTTAAGGTTCGTGTTAACTTGCTGATTGTTGCTGTTGTTACTTGTGCTAATTTTTTATTTGCTTTTTCGTTTTCTTTTTTTAATTTTTTTTTGCCCTTGAATAATTGATTTTTTCTTTACTGCTTTGCTGTCTGGGTTTCATGAGCCTAGAGTCGTATGATTGTGCAAATGGAGCTTCGGTCTCGAGTCAAGTTGCTGATCAAAGTGTCTTTTCTGCTGATTTCGACTTAACTGATAGCACTTCTGCATCTATGTTTCAAAATGTTGAGCCTTGTCAAATTGTAAAGCCTACTTCTGTTACGCCCACATATACCAGTGAAATGTTTTTATTGCATCTTGATATTCGCTCTCTGCAGAAAAAATTTGACAATTTTTACAACTTTTTGACTAGTTTACCAACCGCACCCTATGTCATTTCGTTAACTGAAACTAAAATTAAAGATAAGCCACTCTGCAATCTTTCTATCCCTGGCTATACCTTCTTGCACGTTAATTCGCTTACTAATGCTGGTGATGTAGGTGTTTATATCAATAATAATCTACATTTTAAGCAAATTCATCTCTCTGTAAAATGTGCTACTTGTGAAGATATTTGAATGAACATTACTTCCCCAAAAACTAACTCACAGTTCATTGTAGGTACAATATATCGGCATCTAAGACTTGTGTTACAAAATTTTTAGAATATCTTAATGAAATACTGATAGTACTAAACGCTGCTAAAAAGCACTATTTTATACTTGGTGAAATAAACAGAAATACCTTATCATCGACATCTACCAGCACAAACAATAACGCTGGTGTGGACTACATGAATTTATTAACATCTGATTGTGTAGCATCACTCTTTAACATACCAACTAGAGTAACAGCAACCACTGCTACATGTCTCGATCACATATTGATTAATAAATGTCGTTATATCCTTACTCCAGCTGTTATTGAATGTAATATTACTGACCATTATCCGATAATGGTTTTCATTTCTTGCAAACTAACTGTCAGCTCTACACAATCAAAATATGTCAGACCACTAAAGAAGCGTAGCATTGAGAATGTTAATACAGATTTACAAATAGAACGTGATTCTCTCAGTTTTGATATTTGTAATGCCACTTCCATAAACATAAATACTGTATTTGATAAATTTTTTCTGCAATAACAAAAACTATTGATAAACGTGCACCACTGCAAAAACTTAGTAGAGACAAAAACGCTTGCAAAGGAAACCTAGGATCACTAAAGGTCTTATAATTTTCATTAAACGGAAGCAAAAAATGCATAAATCTCATTTTATGCGGGGTTCTACTGATAATAAAAAACTCTACAAGCTCTACTCTAACTTGTTAACTAAACTAAAAGATCTAGCAAAGAAAGCACAATACCATCACCTTATTGAAGAACACAAAAGAGATCCCAAGAAAACATGGAAAATGCTTTGCACTCTCTTGCCTTCAAAACCTGCATCAACTACACCTGATATCATAACTTCCCATAATACAACAGCGTCAGACCCTATTGCC
Organism: Trididemnum miniatum; assembly: GCA_964006365.1. Lineage (NCBI taxonomy): Eukaryota > Metazoa > Chordata > Ascidiacea > Aplousobranchia > Didemnidae > Trididemnum > Trididemnum miniatum. Next base: position 20,832,205 of record OZ023246.1, read on the forward strand.
ATTGCGAATGAATTTAATCATCATTTTTCCAATATTGGAAATGTTTTAGCTAGCAATATTGATAATTCTGATGCCAATAGCTTTATTTCGTATTTGAAACATTCTTGTCCGTCAACAATCTTTGTGTGCCCCACTACTTACCATGAAATTATATCTCTAATTTCTGCTATTAAACTCAATAAAGCTGAGGGCCATGATGATATTCCTCCTTATTTTTTAAAAATTGCTGCAGAGATAATTGCCATTCCCTTAGCCATGATTCTTAATCTTCGCATGCAATTAGGTATTTTTCCCAATAAGTTAAAAATTGCTGAAGTTCTCCCAGTCTATAAATCTGGTGCAACTGAACATGTTACTAACTACAGTCCTATATCTCTCTTGACTTCTTATCTCAAAAATTTTTGGAAGAGTAATACTCAACAGACTTTTACTTTTTCTAGAACGCAATAATATAATAACCCCTACACAATTTGGATTTCGCCGTAAACACTCCACTTTACACGCAATGCTAGATTTAGTAACAGCTTGCTTTGATAACATTAACAATAAACAATTTTCTTCCTTAATATTTGTAGATATTAAAAAAGCTTTTGACTGTGTCTCACATAAAAAATTGATCAAAAAGCTTGACCATTGCGGAATTCGTGGCATTGCCAATAATTTAATTGAGTCGTATCTTACCAATAGAAAACAGTTTGTATCAATTAATAACACAAATTCTAATTTAGCGAGCATTGAATATGGTGTTCCTCAGGGTTCCATTTTAGGTCCTTTGCTGTTTTTAGTTTTCATAAACGACCTTCCAGCTGCCTTGAAAACAACTCCTAGGTTTTTTGCAGATGACACAGCTCTTTTAGCTACCGAAAAAATTTTCTCTGATTTAGAAAAGTTAGCAAACTCAGAACTTCACAAATTAATGGATGGATGTCAGTAAATGCTTTGACTGTGCACCCTAAAAAGACTCTCTCTCTAGTTATTTCTCCTTTCTTGCACAAACCCAATCCCGCTCTTAATCTTACATTTAACTATGAAATTATACAGACTTCAGAAATAGCTAAATATTTGGGAATTGCGTTTGATAATAAACTCTCATTTAAAATTCATGTCATGTTCTTGGAGAAAAAAGCAGCTCGATCCGTCGGCATTATTGCAAAATTAAGCTCTTATCTTCCTTCTAAATCTTTATTGACTCTTTACTATTCTCTTGTACACACTAATCTCCTATACGCTCTACCGATCTGGGCATCCACATGTCAAACTTACCTACTGAAGCTGAAAAGACTTCAAAATAAAGTCATACGAATTATTACAAAAGCTCCACTTAAAAGTAAACTAACACCCCATAATAAGAAGTATCAAGTACTGAAACTGGAAGACTAATATCTGCTAGAAATTGGTAAAATAACGTATTTGTTCTCCCATGATAAATTACCTACTCGCTTTTGCCACTATTTTTATTACAATGCAAATTCATATACCTATACCACCAGAAATTCTTCCATAAACTCACTATATTTATCCCGCTTTACAACAGCTCGAACTCAACAATCAATAAAATATATAGATATCAAAGTTTGGAATAATATTCCGCCAATATTAAACAAATAACGTATCAAAGATTTATTACTGCTTATAGGCAACAACTACTAGATCAATATATGTAAAGCCTTCATTTGAATGTGATAGCCTAATTTCTGACATTATTATAACATTTATTGCGTTTTTGCTCACTGTCAATCTCTTGAATTTCGTAATCAATTGTGAGTTCTCACCCCCTTTTTTTTCTAATCTACTTAATTTTAGTAAATAAGTCCAAACAAATAAAACAACAAGAATGATCTAATATTAGTAAGAAATGCCAAATTCACTTGCACGACCAATCGCAAGTGCTCCATAATTTTATTGTCTAGAACAAAACATATTCAATCAATAAGATCGCATTTATTGGCAGGCTCTGGCGGTCCGTTCTGCGCTTGTGCGATCGTGGGGGAGTCTTCTACAAATAGAATTTTATTTGAATGGGATTACCTGGTGGTTACGCGGGCGTGGGGCGGACTGTTTGAGTTTGTAGGTGGCTAATTATAAATTAATGTCATGTATTTTTGTAATTCTGCTGTAAAGAATTCAATATGAATCTATCTATCTTCGACGCAGAGACTTCAACTTAACCAGTTATGTTTACGACACTAAAGTGGTTTACACCAGTAAATGGGCTGCTGCTTGACTCGAAGACCATTGGTCCCTTCGCAACTGCCTGTTGCGTGTATCACTTGTTTATTCATGTGCCATACTTGCTGTAATGTACCTTGTGATTGAAGTAACAAAATAAACGTTCTGTTATGTTTAACGAAGCGGCTAAATTACTTTTTCCAGTGTAACTGTAGAGCAAGAAAAAATCTAAACGTAGCTTTACAAATACGCGAAAGCCCGTACGTATGTAATTTAGTAAAATAGATGATTGGGTGCTAGTTTAGTTTGTGATCTAACAAACCTTTCATCCTTAAGCAATAACGTGACACTTACTATCTTATCGCATCGAGATTCAAGATAACGTAGATGAAAGAGATTAGGTTCCGATGTTCGGTAGATCACATACTAAACTGACACCGATGATTGTTATTAAAACTAATAAACTAGCACGCCTATATACATACAGTAAATGCCTATAGGCCTAGGTAGCCTACACGTTTCATTATGTTAAAAAATGGTTCAGTGCTTGAGTTTATTTTGATGTGTGTTTTCCTTATGTTTAGACCTTATTGGGGCATTGTTTCTTGCGTGTAATTCTGATCAGTAGAGCAAAAAGTTAGATCGGACAAATTTAGTATAATCCATAAAATGCTCAAGGATTTCGTGGATTGAACTAGCTTTCGTACATAGCCGAATTTAATTTCGTTATTAGAAAAAAAAAACTAATCATTACATTCACAACACATCGCAAGTATGTGTAAGTAGCATACTCAGCAATCATGAGAAAATGCGCAACCCCGCTGCCTATCCCAAGTACACTGCGACGTAGACTGTCCGTTTCATTGCAAAAAAACTAAGTCTCTAAGCAGGGGGTCAAAAAATCAGCAGGTCAAATTGTACAACCTCGCCCAACCAACAAATTCTAACCATGATATAAAATTAGTTTGAAAAAATTCCGACCACTTCAGCAGGCGTGCAATTGAAGTCTTTCAAGACAGGTTTGCTGGTGTCCTGGTCCTGAAAACGTACATTGGGGAAAATGGGGGTCTGGGGGGCTTCGCCTATTACCATTTTGAGCCCCCCTGTCCAAAAAACGTTATTACCATGTTGATACGATATTACCATTTCGAGCCCCCCTGTCCAAAAAACGTTCCCGCGTCACCGATATCACGTGATTGCAGAACAATCCAAATGTGATTTTAACTGCATTTTGAACAAGAAAATACGCAGCAGTTAACCATGAGGTAACATGTTTCACTACCTGCGTGAACGTTAGCTTGATCTCAATACGCGGCGAGTGTTGTGAGGATAGCGGAATGAACTTCGGAAAAACTTGCGCTTAACCAAACCAAACATGCCCCAGAAGAAAAAAATTAAATAAAAGCAGGGCTGCAGTTATTTAAATAGAAAAATGGAAAAGCTATAAAAGCAAAAAATCTATCCTTTGCATGGAATGAAATTTTTACATAATTTTTCGTTTCGCAAGCATACGTGGAAGACTCAGCCAGGTACCAAGTGATGGTTAGGAATCCATAACATGCTCGTACGTCATCCACAAATTGTGATCAGTGCACAAATCATTGCACCTGGAAGCAATTAACCGTACTTTAAGGCAGAATCTACTGCAGTAGATTTAGAATCACTGCTGTGCAGAGAAAAGTGATCTGCTGCCTGTGCTGGTCGAATAAAGTACAAATAATATTTTGCCAACACCTACTGCGTGAAACGTAGCCGACTTTTATCAAATCATCTTATCTCGTGATGAGCAATTGTCTAAGGCCCGATGAATGCCGTCATCCTCTTTTTTCCACACTCATTTTCTGTGGTTTGCATACCTGGCCTAATAGCGCATTTATTAGCAGTGTCTAGAGAACCGGCAGACGTTTTCTTTTGAAATCGCTATTTGTACGCACCAACCCCAAAGTTACGTTAACTTTAGGTCTCTAACCTTATCCACAGTATCTTTACCCCTAACTGTACTCCAATACCATAAATTCTTACGTTTGGAGTTACTGCTAATGACATCATACCGGGACACCAACGTCATGTAAAGAAACAAACAAACGGTCTGGTAACAGTGGCGTTTTCGCAATGGAAACCGGTCCAGTGTTCTGTAGACACTACCATTTAATTGTCACTGTCTTTTGACGCGTCTTGTATCAGACAAAACCTTCTTACTACGGAACTGCTTAATCTTTCCAAGAACATTCGATTCACGGCATTTGACATGTACCGGGTGGCTGCTGACTCGAAGAGCACAAGCTTACTTCGCATTCTCCATAACCTGCTGTTGGATTTTCTGTTCAGTAATCTGAAATAACCTCAGTTATCTAGTTTTGCCATAGCTTCAATTTTTGATCATTTATTGATGAAATCAAATCTCATTATACTCGCGGTATTACGCCGAAGCGTGTAACGAGTGGCGGTTCCATCTCCGCGGCTAAGCGTCTGGGCAACACAGCTCCAAAGGTACGTCGCAGTGGTGGCGACACTGTGCTGATTTGACCGACCCGGGTTTGAACCCCAGACCTCCCGCACCGACAGCGTGTGCGCTAAGCAACTGAGCTAACGGCCGCTTCATTTATTGATTTTCTTCGTAATATTTGTGAAATAGATTTTCCTTGCAGCAACTAACCGAGAGCAAGTATTTTCAATATTTTCAATATCCATTAAATGGGCTTCTGGCTCGTTTTCAAACAAGAAATAGGTTCCGAGATGCGAAATAGGTTGAAGGGCAGAAGGGTCTGCGATTTCTCCCACGATCTATACCTAAACGCACATCTTACTTCTTTTCCTTTGCGCAGCTTCTTCAAAATATTGATTGCTTGTAATTTATTCCCAGATTTCAAGATTCGGTACGGAGATTCAGGAATCTTGGTGCTTGCTAGAAGTGCGAAGACAGACGGAAGAGCTCCCAGACTAAACAAAACTGGCCACAAACTCTTTGATCCCAAAATCTGTCAAAAGATGTTACCATAATATTTAGTCGAATTGCTAATTCATTGTTGAAACTACAAACTTTTTCATTGTCTCGTCAATTCGTCTGAGAGTTTTAACTAACTTCTTGCGTAAACGAAGAACTAGCTCAAAGCTCGAAATTTTTATTGATTGCGATCGTGGCGAGCGCGAGAGGTCAGGCCGGATTACAAGTTCGATGGACGTGGGGATATTTTGTGATTGTAGGCCTACATTTCGGTTCCTTCAATGCACAATAACACACTGTTAAACAAAAAAGTACACAAACATGATTTTCTTAACTACGTTGAGTGCCAATATCTCATGGATTTAGACAAATGCGAAGCAGTTCGTTAAGATGTTTCTAAAATGTTGTATTCAACGAAAGAAAAAGTTAAAGATTACAACTTCTTCTAATCCATAGACAAACGCCCCTCAATTCCACAGTATTACGGCAACAGCGTACATGAATTTCACTTCAGTCAGGGAAGTATTCAAAAATGCCTTTAGAGTGAGAGAGCAACATTTCAAGAACTTTTTAGACGCTGTTTCCTTCAGTGTGATTCGAAAGAAAAGTCAAAGTGGAAGAGTAAGAAACAAGAAAGGTTTCATTTCCATTAGGGAAGCTAGCTCTCCCGGATAATTTTTGAAAAATTTTATTCGGCAATTGCGATTTTTAATGTCTTTCGTTCAACTTTTAAGGCGATGATACTTTAAATTTTTACCCCTGATTCTGATTCCATGCTTAAGTGAAATGCATTTTGTATTTATGCGCGTTATCGTTTTATGTCTAGAAATATGGACAACAAAAGAGTTCAAGTATCTGAAAAAATAATTATTTGCGGTTTATTTCTGATTATTCGCGTTACCCCAGGCCCCCTTCCCACTTGGACAATCACTGGCGGCAGTAAGTGGGAACTCAGCCCCCATCTAACACCTTTTTCGCTCTGTAATATTTCTAAAAAAGATCATATTAATTGCTTTTAATAACTCGTTATTGGTAGGTATATTTTCGTAATAGGCCTGGGGCTGCAGTCCCGTCACCCCTTGTCTTAGTTTGACTCTGCGACACCCTCAAAATATCCCCATGAAAAATTTATGCAAACCACTGGCTTGCTCAGGTACAAGACTCTAACTTGTCCGCAATATTCCCGATAAACGCGGTAGTAAGCGAATCTACCTCGATAACTTACTGCTGTGGGTCACCAATTAAAACTTTTTGTTCGCAAAAATATTAAAAAACTTTTGACGGCAGCTGTACGTTGGGTGAGTGAGCTTTACCACTGGGAATTAAAACTAAAGCTGTTGATTTATTTTACAAGGTTTTACCAGTGGGTGAGCCAAAACCGATCCCATGAAGAGTGCCAAGCTCATAACGGTTCCAAACATTGTTTGCCACAAACCCTGGCTCGATTTCTCACTCATCTCAGCAATCAAGGCAGGTACAATCACTGAAAAACAAATCAAAGTCACTATATTCAACTTTAATTTAGCCACGAAAGAAAGATAAAGGAGGTGTAGAGAAGTGTTTAAACAACGAATACCGAGGTTTAAATATATTCGGGCAGCCAATACATTTTAATGCACAGTTTGCTTTTTCGTAACTTTTTAAAAAATAACAACAGCGTAGGCTTATGTGGTAGGCTGTACCTATGGCCACTGTCTTTCCGATACTTTCGCATGAGCTGCACCCTCTACAACAAGCATTTCGTTATACTGTATTACTACGACGGGTGAACCGTCTGATCCCGATGCAAGTTCATCTTTCTTTTTCAGAAGCTACGGCTGTTGTGCAAGTAGTTTGTCGTCTTGGTCATAGGAGTTGCCGGACACTTGTCCATCACTTTTATATAGGGGAATCTCATTAAATGCCTTTCCCAACAACACTTTCCCAAGTTACAAACATGTACATTAAGAACAACACTTTCCCAAGTTACAAACATGTACATTAAGAACAACACTTTCCCAAGTTACAAACATGTACATTAAGAACCATTTTCACAAAAAGCTTTAAAAACAAAGTCAATGTGTTTTAAGTTTTTACTCGGAACTAGGTTGCTGCTACACAGTAAGTAATTTTATAACGCGCAGAGTAATATTTCATTCGCAGATGAGCCAAGACAATAAGCAATTTATTCTGTAGCGATTGTTACTCACCATAACAAACACCTAAAGGGTAACCAACTATGAACCGACCGATGGTGAAAGCTTCATATGAACCTGTCAAGCCAGCTCCTAATGACATGACCGCGATGGCCGCAATGTTGACGGCATGAGCGATACGGACAAGTTGATTAGAAGTGACGTAGTTGAGCGCTAACTTAGTGGTTACCCCACCGACGAAAGCGGCCGGGATGATCGCAGCGGCAGAAAAAGTTAATAAAGTTGTCCACAGCGATTCAGGAATGAAACCATCGTGCCGACTCTGCAGAGAAAATTAACTGTCACAATGCAGCATAACTTCATTAATTTACAATCGTCATTGCTTTAAACATCTGTGCTCAACTTTATTTTTCTATATAACAGTTTTTTATCGCCTTCACTGACGGTTATTATTTACTACGTTTATAATATTAACTAAATTTTGATTAAACTCTAACCCATGTTGGATTTTCTCTTCGCACAAACAGCTGCTTACAGAAAGTTTCTATTGATTAGAATGCAAAACGTGGTAATTTTGCCCAACACCATTACATCGATATTGGGCAAATATTAGAGGATTTGTAGAACACTTTGCAAAATATGGGTGGTAGCCAACAGCGTCATTTTGAAGTTTCACATCCAGTAATGTAAAACGTGAATCCAAACTTAGTTTAGCAGTTTTAAAAAGTTTCCGCTTGGTAGCCGGAAAACTTAGGTTTTAATCCCAAACGAGTCGCACCAAAGACTTTAAAAATTAATATCTGGTCCGCCATGAACGGTGGATAAGCGTGTAGTGTAACGTTGAAGCGCAAGTGTGCTGTGACTTGCAGCGATCACAAAAATCCCTTAGTGGGTAGACATTCATAATGACGTACTCAACATTTGTGCTTGCATCCTTTGTCTCGCTGCTTAAGAAAAAACCTTCTAGCTCTAATAGTCGAATCAAAACCTAACGGATTGCTCATATGGTCGAGTGAATACAGCGAGTTTGTTGCTCCGTGCTACTGGATGGTTAAAATACCATCAAATTCACAGCCCCCATCTACAAGCATGAAACTTGTATTTTGTCGCATATTTATCCTCCTATCACGAGAAAGCGATCAATGCGCCACAACGAGCTCGCTTAGGAGTTGCCAGTCATCTGTTACCACAGCGAGATGGGGAAATCCCGCTAAGTGCCTTTCCCAGCGGCACAACAAGTAAACTTGTCGGCTTGTTCTCCCCACTGTCCCCTCAATGCTGAACGTCAAGCAATGAATCTGTGAATACGAATTTTAAAGTCATTGGTTTGACCCGACTCGGGGTCAAAATCAAGTCTACAGCTCGCAAGGAGGACGCTCTTACCACTCGGCCATCTGAGCTGCTTACTGCAGCAGCGATGGAAGTCAGCGGCTGCACCGCACTTTCCCTACTGAATACTATACTGTACATATGTACATTAATTTATCAAAACACGTTATCTCCCAACCGCCGAGCTTTTGATAAGACAGCTGGTTGGTAAAAGATTAATGAATACACATAGGGCGCGTTCACGTATAGCGGTTTTCGCAACCAGACACCAAACTTTATCTTGTTTTTGCGAACGCTATTTTCAAAAATTTGAAATTTGTTTCAGCGATTCATAAACCAACATTGTTCACATTTTCAAACTACTGAAAGAGTTTAAAAATCTTCAAAATTGCGTTCACGATAAGGAGCTTCGCATCTGGTTGCGAAAACCGCTCTGTGTGAACGCGCCTATAGATACCAAGTAAGTTTCGTTGTATAAATCCTGCAAGGTTGGAGCAAGAGGATTGATGAGGGAAAAATGAAAACCAACCAACCAGGGCAATGGGGCAGAAATGGAAATCAAACAGAACTTTGCAAAGTTTGAATTTTCCTGAAAAACACGAACAACTCGACAGGAAAGAAACTGGTCACATTGAATCATCTCAGGACAATGCAAAATAATAAAGTACAAATTGTTCGCAATTGTTCGCTTTCTTTGCTGTTTTGCTATAACAAATGATATCGCGTTGATAAATACAAAGATTGGAAACGAGGTGATTTGATAAACCGAATGGAAGCCCGCATTCCGCGGAGAGTTCTGCGGTGCACATATGAATTCTGAATTTCCCGCCCCATGCATTATGTTGGAGCATAATTTTTTGAAAAAAATATAATTCTGCAACTACACAAGATAAGACATGAGCCATTCTGTTTCGGGATTAGGTCCGTCATCTGTGATAACAATCAGGGAGTACCACATCGAAAACTACAAAATGAAATTACTCAATCTGCAATTTGGGCACTCGATATAGTGAAAAGGATAGCAGTTGCAAAAGGCAAAAAGAAAGAACTGGCAAATAGAGTTCATTAGATTAATTCCAAAAGAAACAAAGACAACATTATAAATAATGTTGCTGCGGCTGTAAACAGCATTTATGCTGTAAACAGTAATCAAGTATTTATGCTGCTGCTACAAGAGTTCTATTGCGTGTTACCAACAATCGCTACTTTTTGACTACTAACTGCTCATCGACATCGCAGACAAGAACTAAATTCGATCTTGATAAATACATTTTCATTGACAAGGTTGGTGTGTTCGATGCGTTTCTTACCGACGAGCAGTGAGAATCTAGGGCGCTCACCAGGCTGTTTGAAGATGAAAATATTTCTGAACTTTCATTCAGTCCATGCTATCCACCGCATTTTTTTATTACTTGGGAGCTACGAGGTTGATCGAAAATTCCACAAAACTGCAACAACCTGCGACATTCTTGACTCGAATTTTTATTCTCGCTTTACTTTTTCGTTTTGTGACGTCAGTTAATAAACGATTATCCGAAATGTTTCCTCAACAAATGATGTATCTTGTTCTGGCATTTACGATTGGTATGCGCGAAATCGGATAATGGGGTATGCAGTTAACCGGACTGCTTTGCGTACCGCCATTCCATCAATTACGTAACAATAAGGCCAGAAAAGGTGAAGTTCGAATTCAAGAGATGCGGAGTTCGCATTTGCGTCATAATAATAATAACGTTTTTGTGCAGCGCATTTAATTTCCCCATGAAAATTCTGATCAAAATCGCTCAGCAAAATAAGTGTAGCAACTTTCCATACAACGCAATGCCAGTGCAATCCTGCTGCATTACTGGTGGCTCCTGTTCGTAGAAAATAACAGGGCGGCGAGCGCCGTGGATCGCAATCGGTGCGAGAGGTCTGGCTTTCACGTCCCAGGCCGTTTTAACTGGACACAATGTCGCCAACGGCCCACCACCGCTGCAACGTTTCTTTGGAGCTGTGTTGCTCTGGCGTTGCACCGCGGAGATCGATCCCGCCACTCGTTACACGCTTCGGCGTAATGCGGCGAGTGTAATGAAGCTTTGATTCATTTGCTCAATGCTCACTTCTCCACCGACTTGAAAAACGTATATGGAAATGCTCATCAGGTTTTCCGAGCAAAAAATCAGGTTTGTCACATAAACGATTTTGTTTGGATCTTTCAAACAACTTGTTTACCAAGTTTGCAGATTCGCCTTCCGTCATTTTGATGTTCGTCAATCTTCTTCTGCTGTTGCTATAATCTTGCGAAAAATTCAATCACTTGGTTGCATCGAAAGAAACAAATTTGTGTTTTAACCTATCAGCAAAATCAAAATTTTCTGCGTAAAATAAATTTAACCGTAGCAACGTCTGCAATACATTTGCAACGCAATGCTGCCCATGCGAAGTTGAATTCTCCCTGAAAAATTACCAGCTTTGTTGAGTCTGTTTGTTCCGCTACGCAAAAAACAAAACCTTGGCTTATTTGCGAATGTGCGTCGTAACATCTGCCTTCAACTTCTTGTGATCATTAAAACTTAGAAAAAATGTTTTGTATCACGACCACAACTGCGACTAAAACCACTTAGAAATACTGCTACTCGCAAAAATTCAAGTTTTTCCGACACTTAACACAATGCTCGACACTGTTTGCTGGTAAGCAATACAATCGTCGAAGGTCAAGTAGTGAAGAATGGTTAGCAAATCATTAACTTGCGAAGTGCATAAAAATCTTCAAGATAAATCTCGTCATTCAAATGCTGTCTTCGTGCTTGCTGCAATGTTCTTGCTGATTTGCTGCAGCGCTTGATACTGATTTCAATTCTGCGCAAAGAACGTGCTAGGGAGCTGCCAGCTCGTCACGCAATGTAATCGGGGACAGGCATCTCTGATCAGTTCCGGTTCGTCGTTTTAAGTTCGCCTTTTTTCACGGCAACATTAGGGCGATACCAGTATAACATGCATGATGACGCAAACAAATGTCATTAATTTCAGATGTTATTTTCACATTTCCGGTGTAATCAATAAGTATTACTTCTACGAAATATGCATGTAGATTTCTATGAGGCAAAAACACCTGGAAACTTGCACAATATTCAGAATAAATAAGAAATGGCAACTCTAAAAATACAATCACTCTTATAAGCAAAGTTTTGTACTGCCTTTCTTACACTCAGGAGCGTATATAGGTGGAAAGCATTGTGCCATGGCCCCTCCTTTTGACTTTGCCTTTTAGTAAAAAGAACAAATGGTGCTAAGTGACTGAAATATGCCAGACTCTTTTGATGTTTTCTGTAGCTTATGGCCAGGGGCGGATCCAGGAGGGGGGAGGATGAGGAGTATGCATCCTCCTACCAGCTATTTTCAAAAATGCTTTTGATGTATGTAATTTTCCTTAATTTCGAGCCTCTTCAATAGCGATAAGCCTCACGCCTTAGGCACGCATAAATCAAATTGTGCGAACAAAATGCATCATATTTAGCGAAGCACTCAGAATTAGGGTCAAACAATTTAAACAAAATTTGGCTAAAAATCATTCAAAAAGCACTAAAATAGCCATTACAGCATGCAAATTTTCAAAAATTTTCCGGGGGTGCCAAAATTGGCAGAAATCAATGGCCAAATTTTTGCGCGTGCCAACTAACAGGTCGTGAGAACCTAGGCCGGAGAAAAAAGATCTTCACGCCCTCAAATGTCCTGTTTCCACTGAAAATATCGGAGAAGAGCAAAAAAAAGATCTTCACGCCCTGAAATGTCCTGTTTCCACTGAAAATATCGGAGAAGAGCAAAAAAAGGTCTTCACGTACTCAGATGTCCTTTAAAAAAAATTAAATGCACGGTATGTTGGTCAGTGAGACTTCTGCTGCTGCATTGCTTTTGACTCGTTTCCGTGGCCTCGTACGCGTGTCAGATAAACAAGCTGGCGTGCCAAGTTCGGCTCGCGTGCCAGGGGTTGGCCATCCCTGCCCTAGAGCCTTTCTTGTTTCCCAATCAGCTTCAAACTAGCTCTGCTGCAGAAAGCTACGATTGAAAAAAGAAAAAACGTTTGAACTTATATGCCCCCCTTTAAAATTTCTCGCTACGCCAATGCTTACACTCCTGGTGATGACAGCTGCATCTATGTTGTTGAAACGTCTTACTCTTGTAAGAGTACTCTACAAGTTTTTATAGAAAATTTGTCAGCAAGCTGAAGAAACTGAAAGTTTTCTGGCTGCATGTTTGTTTACTAAAACTAGGGAGAAGTTTGAAGCATTATGCTTCCAACTTTCTACCTAACTACTAGTGTCAACATACCGTCCATTGTTAAAACTGTAGAATATGGAACACTTCACGATTTTGCGTGTCATCCTTGCGCTAAAGCTTGCTTGGGCAGCACTTGCCTCTGCAGTACATATAATGAAATTGGAACGATACGGAGAAGATTAACGTGGTCCCTGCCGCAAGGAAAGCAAGCAAAATTGTGAAGCGTCCCATATTTTTCAGTTTTGAGCATCACTGTGACTTCATTTTTTCGCCTTAAGTTAGTTTCGTTCCATATTTGTTGCATACCCCATTACCCCATTGATCTTTGCATTTTGTATAGATCACTCAACTTCAAATTTATTCGATCAGATAAAATTGTCTTTCCTTCAGTAACGAACAAGTGCAACAGTATATCTGACTCCAACGTTATGTTTACTTTAATCAAAATACAACCTTACTCGAACGGTACCTTATTCAAGTAGAATCACGTTAATCACAACAATAACAAATAACGTAACAGATAACGTTGAAACATCTGCTTGCTATTACAGGAAGGGTTCGAGATCATAACTCACGGAGATCTTATGGACCATGTTAACTGTTCGGCCTTCAGTTTATGATTGAGAGGACGTACTCATAAAATATCAGTTTTGGATTTGTGACCCGCAATGCAGGCGGAAAACGACAGTGATGCAGGCGGAAAGAAATAGTGAGAATTAAGCCAAAGGAAGCTAGTTATGACTGCAAAACATAAACTCAGTGTGAGAAAATATATATGATGTTGTTGTAGTCACTATACTTCTTTCTTAAACGTAGATAAGAATTTACCCACCTTCTATAAACTAAGGCTATAGCAGCACCACAGGATTTATCGTCAGTGGTAAGCAGTAACTATAGTTACTTTTGTAACTTGTTACCGTAACTAGTTACTTTTTTGGTAACTGTGATTGTAACTACAGTACGTTACTTTTCTGCAAAAGTGACGGAATGTGTAACTGGTTACGATTTAAGAACCTTTAAAGTTACAGTTACTTTTATGGAGCATCTTCGTCCGCTAAAAAAACGGGAAAAAATTGTTAATTTCACTCCATTCACAATAATGAGCTTGGAACTTTTGCGAGCCCACTGAAACTGAGGCCGAATTGAAATGAAAAGTGATTAATGTATTAAACAAGGCAACCGACAACGCTATAGATTTTTCGACAAGTAGTGACACAGACAACGACCGTGATGCAAGCTGAAGTGACAGTTTTTTGGCTGTTTGTTCGCACAATCAAAGCGACGAAGATCTAGCAATGTCGATATAGTAGAGGAGTTCTTTTTCGCCCCGCCCTCACAACAGGCTCGCAGCCAGAAAAAAATGCTAAGGGGGCAATTTTTTTTTGCAAGAAGGTCGAAGAATTTTTCGGTAAGCCTACTGGGAAAACTGGTTTAAAAGAACTACATCCACTCTGTTCCAGACTAGTGTTCACAATTCCATCACACTTTCTCAAAACCAGTTTCAAAAAGGAAGAGTAGCAAATTGCAAATAATTTTACAACCTATCAGAGAAATTTGACAGCGTATAGCTTTGTTGAAGGTTATTACGCTATAGCCTAAATTAATTAAATTTACGTGTAATTCAAAAAAATGACGAGCAAAGTTTTAGAACAAAAGCAATATTTTTAGTTTTAGTGCAAAAGCGATAGTACATTATCGGGTAGCGGGTTTGGCGGTTTCTTTTTGACAAATGTTCTGCACCAGAGCCAATGAGATGAAGCGGATTTTTACTTTGTAAAGCAAAACACGCACCGGCACTCCGGTTGGCCTGATAAATCGCCGAAGAAACAATTGTATTTATCCTTCGGATAAGCATGTAGTTTTGGCCTGGAAGGAGCGTATTCTTGCAAATCATCCCGATCCTGATGCCTTTGCGATGAAAAAATCGATGTCGCTGGGGTCGAGCTGCTCTTCAGCGAGCTTCGCGATGACAAAGGAAAGCACGAAGCCGCGTTGGAGGAAGATCTTGCAGAGGAAGGAATTCTGGTGACAAACTTGTTTATTTGTTTGTCCAATCCAGCAATAATCCACGAAAATTAACCTCGCCAAGCAAGGTTATGCCTAGGGACGAAATTTTTGCGATGTCGGATTATAACATCATGGATAAAAACCGAAGAAAAACTTTTTTCTTGACGTAGGACAATACCAACGTAAACGCTCATTAACAGAGGTAGCATAATTATGCAGCAAGGGTAAAGGGTATCGAACTCTTAACCTAACAACCAAGAGCCGATAGCTCTACTGCTACGCCACACAGAATCCACTTTTTTCTCTACAATACTTACAGTGACTTGCAAACAAGAGTGCAATGCAAAACGAAGTTGATTTTTTACGCCAAATGATTTGGTGACTGTGGTGACACCAAACCTGAGCAAACATGCAGCCTTCAGACCTTGGCGATTAATTGTAATTCAAGCAGCTCTCATTGGTTTCTGTATCAGGATGTGAGAAAATACCATATTAAATGGGCGAGCTTGTAGGTAAATCGACTTTTTTTGAGAACTGCGGGTTCGCTTATTTCAGTTAATATTTTATACAAACAACATGAATTACATCGTACCACACTTTAACTAGTCACTACCTACGCAAAACACTGGGCAAAATTTTTTACGCACTCCTCTTGTTTGCAGGTCTTGAAGAGAGTAATACCTACATGCGGAATGAATTTTTGATGCGACTTGTTTATGGTAAAAACGAAGAATAATACCCCAGTTTCAGGTTACGCAAAGAGAGTTTCTTCACATAATTTTTCATCACGCACTCAGCAGATATTTACCAATTTTTTCCGTGTTTACTACACAATGAACCAGGGATGGAAGTCTCGAGACAAGTCTCGGTCTCGAGACCTGTCTCGAGACCTAAATTTTAAGGTCTCGGTCTCGAGACTGGGTGAAAAATTCGGATCTCGGTCTCGAAGCAACTGGATTTCGGTCTCGCAGCAGAAATTGCGTCTCGAGTCTTCTTTTATCGGCACCGCACTTCAGTTGTTTGCATCATGTCAGCGAAGAAGTCGCGCTTCTATGTTGATTACAGAATCAAAGCCAATCTCACTATTACGTCATTTTCTATCCGATGCTGACCCGTGAAAATGTTTTCAATAAGACGTTTGCCAGAATTACTTGCTCTTAATTGATTTCAACTATTCTTCTAATGATTAAATCTTATCAAAATCTGTTTGGTTTCAAGGTGTTGAGACTTGAAAATAGCGATCAAAAAGTTTAATTCATTTTATAAACTGGAGGCGAAAGAAAATTAACTTGCGTATCTGGCTTGTGCCCTAATTACGCAGCTATGAAATTGTTTGATAGTGCTTTACTTAATTTAATTAATTGGATTACGTACGATACGTCAGTACACAGTTTCGTCTCTGACTGCCACTGTAATGAGTCATCACAGCCCCTAACTATTTTCCAGCATTAATTAATTGGATTGTTTACGTCTGTACTAGGGTTGGATTGAATTTGAATTTTTAATTTGAACCCGCTCATCATTTACTGATAATTTTGAATTTTGGTTTTCCAAAGTAGATAGGTTTGAATTTTAACTTTTTTAAGTCAATGAATTTGATTTTTCATTTCCGAAGTCAGTCTTTTCGTTTTGCAGTTTATAATGTTTAACTTGTGAAAATCGACAGTTTGTCGCTGGATCTGGTTTTATCTAGCTAAGTTCTCAGATGCGCTTTGCCTTTTACAAATGGATTTCTAATTGACGCATGTGGCTGCTCGGTTTCAAAAGATAATGACTTCCTAAAACATTTCACAACTTTAAACTTCGTCGAATTTGTACTTTGCTATCAAAAGCGAGGTGTCAACTGTAGATCAAAGAAGTAAAATGCCTTTAAATGGCATAGTGCAGCTGCAAACCATGCAACTGGTGCAAGTGGCAACTGACAACTTTGTAAAAGAATTAGATGAGAAATTTGCTAGGGACAAATTAATGTTTCGACTATAACAAAAGTCTCGTCAGCCTTGCTACGCACAGCCAATCCAGGCTAAACTCATTCCAGACTGTAAAGACTCTTTTTTGCATTGCTTTACCTGAACATCTCGACTTCATCTCTTTCCAACAACAAAGCCCAATGTGTCAGGGTAAGAATAAAGTTTTACTCCTTTCATATTGCTCTAATTTCACTCTACTAAAGAGTCTCTTTGCACAGTTTTGTCTGTGACTGCCACTCACAGCCACAAACTTTCTCAGCACATATTACAATAATATGTTTTATCTGTCCTCATTTTACTAACTTTGTTACTAGTAGCCTAGTAGTTAGTATAAGTTTGTTCTATGTTAAGTTTGAATAGTTTATCACAGAATTGCAAGCCAGTCGAGAGAGTTGTTTAAAATTTTGGAAAGAGCATGCAATACAGTATCCCGAACTTTCAATTCTAGCGTTTCAGGTTTTGTGTGTGCCGGCCACTTCTGCACCGGTAGAACGAGTTTTTAGACAAAGTGGTTTGCTTTTTCGGCCACATCGGGCCAGGCTATCATCCGATTTGCTCTCAATGTTTGTTTATTTAAAGTACAACAAAAACTCTGTTTAATTGTAATTTTTGCGTTTAGTGTTCCATGTTCAATAAAAAAAATTTCGATTTCAAAAATTTTTTTTGTTTTCGATTAGGTCTCGAGTCTCGGTCTCTCAACTGTTTCGTCTCGGTCTCGACTAAAAGGTCTCGAAATTTTCGGGTCTCGATCTCCGTTTGGAAAACAAAAAAAATTTTTGAAATCGAATTTTTTTTATTGAACATTGAACACTAGGTCTCGATCTCGGTCTCGGACTGAACAGTCTCTACTACATCCCTGCAATGAACACCAATATATGCACGTAGAAATAGCTGATTTTCTCATGGGGAAGGGGGGGGGATAAAATTTTTCCAGAAAGGCAGAGCCCCTCGCGTCCTTCTCCCCCCTGGCTGCGGGCCTGCCTCATAAACTGTTGATGCAAACGCTAAATGCATGAAGATTGAAGAACTTATGGAACTAATTCATTACAATACTGCTCTTCCTTCTAAGGTACCTGCGCCTAATAAGGCTCTGTTCCTAATAAGACCCACCGCTTGGATCTTCTTTACGGGAGCAAATACAGTCGAACGACTTTTGAGCATTGGAAAAGACATTTTAAAGCCGAAGCGTTGCGGGCTTAGAGAGAATCACTTTGAAATGTAAGCGGTTTTGAAAGACGATAAATGTTGTTATTGCTGCAGCGTTTATCGTATCAGAATCGTCTTTTTGTGTGTGTGGTTTCAACACAATGATGAATAACTTTGGTTTATAAATACACACCATGGAGCTCTACACGTTAAAAATTGATCGTGTTTTGGTTTAGCGGCATGCGCGAAAGTAACTGTAACTTGTAACTGTTACTATTATTAAATATTGCGCACCTTTTTGTTATCATGTTTTAGAATGAATTAGAGTCACGTATGTTTGCACTGTTACCGTTGTTACTGCGTTTATATGATTAACTGGTTATCTGATGTAAGCTGCGCTGGGAGTCGAACTTGCTTGGTAAAATTCATGAATTCTCTACTGTGTTGATAGATGTAAGTCACCTTGTTCTCGACACATCACACATAACTGCTGCTTTCGTCTTTAATTGGTCACGTGTTGTAAAAAGCAGTGTATAGTCAACGCACTGCCTATTGTACTGTTCAAACGCAAATGTACAGTAAGTGCAATGTTGGAGATTTTGCCGTTCCTAGTGTACAAATACTATTGCTAGTTAAGTTGTAACTTAAGAGTGAGTTTTTACATGATGAATCATACAGTAAAATGTTATTTATAGCAGACGTTGAATAAAAGCGGCGATATTAGTTACGTGCAAATACTTCAAATGACTTAAAATGTATATGAATTGCAGATTTGAGATTTTAACGGTTTTTAAGGATTTTATGTTTAAAAATGAGTGTGCTCCTCGTCAATTTATGATAACGCATCCGACCGTGGCTTTGTATCAAGGTATGTACCGAAGAGCTTATTTTGTGAACATATTGCATAAGTGAAGTCCTAATTGTCGTTATTAATCTTACTGTGTTTTGTTTAGACGTTTTGCCAACTTTAGACCTCGTTCGTGTGTTGTTGCAGTTCGGGCTTGAAACAATTAGGTAATGATGCTTTACTTTTATCCGTGTTATGTGCGCCAGCTCAGCTGATTGTTAACTTGCGAATTTTGTTTAATAGAAACCGTTTGACGTTTCATGATTGACACTTGATGCTTGATGTTTGGTGCCTTGCGTCGCTGAATCTGTGTCGCGAAGCTCGCCTGAATTAGAGAAGTGACAGGAGACGAGCGGGAGAGCTAACTAACGCGTTGCTGACTAATCCCTGTTGACGTAGAAGATTTTCCCGAACAATCTTGTTACTACGCAACATCTATCATGTTTTTAATGTTCGTTTTTAAAAGTATAACTTGCCCACCACTGTTTATCATACGCGCTATTTCACTTTTCAAACGTTTTCGGCGTTTACGTTATACCCTCATCAGGATTTAGACCACATTTATGCAAAGAAAATTAAGTCCTACCTCAAACTAGAGTCAAAGAATCTTGAAAATACTAGTTAAAAACAGGCTACATTTTTTACTCTCAGCAGGTACAAGAAGCATTGACACTAAAACGCTAAAATCCAAAATTAAACAGGCTCCTACTCGCGAATGAACAGGCTCCTACTCGCGAATGAACAGGCTCCTACTCGCGAATGATGCTTCAATTCTGTTAAATATCTACTAATATAACTTCTTTACATGACGTTGGTGTCACGCTGTTATGACGTCATGAGCAGTAACTTCAAACATTAAATTAGGGGTATTAGAGTACTTTTAGGGGGGAGATTGGAGATAGGGTTAGAGACCTAAAGTTAATGTAACTTAGGGGTCGGTGTGTGCAAACGCAAAGAGCCAAGGCCGTATTTAGAGGGGTATGAGGTGGTTCAAATTTCACCCCCCCGAAATAATGGTATAAGTTTGAACCAAGACGGTTCCAGCCTTGCAATCATTAAAACATAGCATAGTACGCGAGAGTAGGATGTAACATTTTGACCTGCAGGTCATTGTTGCGTTATGCGTTCCTTGATAAATCATAGAGGTCAGCGCTCCAGGCGCGGGGTGCCGTAGCGTTTGGTATATCTGGCATAATCAACGCCGTATTTAGGGGGAGATGTGGGGGATCAAACCCCCCAAAATGTTGTTTGTTCAGATGAACTGTTGTTTGTTGAATTGATTGTTACTACATTAGCGTAAAAGGAGCAAGCGTCTGGCTTGTGGTGAAACCAGGGCTGCGAACTCGATCGAATTTTATTTTAAGTTCGAGCTCATCCTATTTTAGCAAGTACGAGTTCTCTAATTTATTTATTTACGAGTTCAACTGCGAGTTCGACAAAAATAAGCTTTTTCGAGTTAAAGTTCGAGTTCAGGCAGATGAATATCCAAAATCGAGACAATATTTCGCTCGTGCAGTAGGTTCAAGACCATACCTCAGCTGCTTGGTACCATCGAAATTGTCAGTGTTGTGGTCACAATTGAACAACAAACTATTATTTCGTAGTGATCTTTTATTTTGTTTTTTCAACAATTTAAATATCGCTCTAATGAATTCGAACTCGAACAGTTTTATATGAATTCAAGTTCGAGTTCAGAAAAAATATTTTTTCGAGTTTAAGTTCAAGTTCAAGTTTGGCAAAATGATCAAGGTTTTTCGAGTTCGTGTTCGAGTTCAAGTTCGAGTTCGCAGCCCTGGCTGAAACTGTCGCCGTATGTGCACTACCAATTTACTGCAAATTTTACAGTAACGTTATGTTCAACTATTAGACAGCTTTAATTATGAGTCGGATGATACTGCTTGCTTGAAAAAGAAGTCACATTCTGCATAATTATGCAGAACAAAGCTTGATATTTACGATTATTTTAGTGGGCTAGTGCAAATAGAAACGTATCAAAGGTGCAAACGTTACCAATAATTTGCTTTTGTATTTTTTAGGAAATTATCGTATTACAAAAAATCAGTGTTTGCTCACAGAACAGGATATGAGTTTACATGAATGCGAATAAGAAAGTGACAAAATATCCCCCTTACTCTTTTTCGAAACTCGTTAAATTTTTCTCATTTTGGACTCACAGCTGCAGCGAATCCTTTGCAGTGAGAATTAGTTTAGATACCGTACAAATACGGTGATCTTGAACCAAGGGTTCCTGCAACCTGCATGAATGCAACAAGCTAAGGGTCTGTGGGTCTGTTCCAATTTGATTTTAGTCCTACGGTATATGAAAATTTAATCGTCAGCTTAGTAAATGCCTGCCACTTCCTGCGCAGTACTTCTAATTTTGCTCTGTAGCCCACAGAAGCTATATATTCGCTTTCTCTGTATGTAGTTGTATTTGCCATTACTCGAGAAGTTTTGGTCACATGAGAATAGTTTTACTAGAAATATACGTAATTTTGGCAAAATTTGCGCCCCAAGGTTTGGAAAATCGCAGAATTGTAGGTTCGAATCCGGGCTATGACTTTGCTGGAGTTTACAGCCCTAATATAATAACTAGTAACAACCATTCATACAAGTACAGCAGTAACTGTAGTGCATGGTGAAATAAGGTAGCCTCACTGCAGTGGCGTAGCGAGAAAATTTTAAAGGGGGGCCATACTTTCCGCATTTTTTGGGCGTATTTTTTTTGGCAGAGCAAATTTGAAGCTGATTAAGAAGCAAGAAAAACTAGGGGGATTCGGGGGCATGCTGCCCCGGAAAATTTTTGAAAATTTACATGCTGTAATGGCTATATTAGGGGTCCTACTAAACACCACAAAGGAGCGACAAAGGACTGACTAAACACCGCAAAGTACAACAAAGGACCTGATATCCCCAAGCCTAACCCTAGTTTAACCCTAACCTAACCCTAACGCTAACCCTAACCTAACACTAACCTAACTCTAACCTAACCCTAACCCTAATTTAAAATCCTTTGTCGTTCTTTATTATGGTATAATTCCAAGTCTATTTTTGTTCTTTGCGGTGTTTAGCAGATCAATTTGAAGTCCTTTGTCGCTTCTTTGCGGTATTTCAGCCCTTTGCGGGGTTTAGCAGTACCGCTATTTTAGTGCTTTTTGAATAATTTTTAGCCAAATTTGTTTAAATTTTTGGACTCTAATTCTGAGTGCTTCGCTAAATATGATGCTCTTTGTTCGCACATTTTCGTTTATGCGTACTTAAGGCGTAAGGCTTATTGCTATCAAAAAGGTTTGGAATAATGGAAAAATTATATACATCAAAAGCATTTTTGAAAATGACTGGTGGAAAGATGCACACTCCTCACCCTACCTCACTGTATCTGCCCCTGGCCATAAGCAACAGAAACCATCAAAAGAGTCTGGCATATTTCAGTCACTTGGCACCATTAATTTTGTTCTTTTTACTAAAAGGCAGAGTTAAAAGGGGGGGGGGGGGGGGCTTGGCCCAAAGGTCCCCCCGTAAATACGCTCTTGCCTCACTGCAAACCAGATCTTTACTGTGAGCAACGCATAGCTCACGCATTTCTCACGCCTTTGATGAAAAATACCGTGGGTGCTTTTGATTGGTTTTTATATCGGGTTATGCACACTGGACCACGCAAGTTTAAGCCCAGTGGCATAGGCGCATTCAGGGAGAGCCACGGTGCCATGCCCCCCGCTGGCTCTGTCGTTGTTATAGGCTATACAACACAAAATTACACTTCATTCAATCAAATGCGCCAAAGTTGCATCCTCCTTTCATTTATTTTAGCCAAACTGCTGATGTTAGACAGAGGCCTACCAAGGCTTTTAGGTAGGCCTAATAAAATATTTTTGTATTGTCTATCACGAGACTGCACTAACTGCAGGCACGGTACCAGAACCGGAGGCAGAGCAGTCGACTTAGGCCAAGCGTTTATTGTTGGGTCCAAAGTTTGAAAATAAGTACAAAAGCCGCTGTCTTCAAAAGAGTAAGCTAGTTGATTGGGGGGCCAGGCTCCCCTGGCTAAAAATCTGTTGGTGGCTGGGGCCTCCGTCCCCGACCCCCGGTTTTGCACCACTTCGCCAAATTTTCGGAGCGCCATTATACAGCGGTAGCAGTGACAAAAAAAAATTTAATAAGCATTGTAATGTTTATGCCAGAAACGGTTAATACAGCGTACACAACTTTGCAAAAATTTACTTTAAAAATTTTCCTATATCGGTAGTGAATATTCATACCACCCCCCTCCCAAAATATTTTTCTAAATACGGCCCTGCAAAGAGCAGTTTTAAAAGAAAAAGACCGCCGGTGCTCTAGACCAGGGGTAGGCAGACTTTTCACTCGAATGGCCACATTTGAAAAAATTTTGAAGCCGAGGGCCGCACTGATTGGAAGAGCAAAAAAAAGGTCCACACGTCCTCAGATGTTCTGCTTTCTACTGAAAATCGGTGAAGAGAAAAAAGAGGTCTTTATATTCGGTAGGAGCTTATATTTCTGTAAGTGCCTGCGGGCCGCATAATTGGTCTCGCGGGCCGTAGTTTGCCCAATCCTGCTCTAGACACTACCTTTTTTTTTCGATTCGAGTTTTCTTTTTTTTATTACGTCATTTTCTAGCCGATAAACTCACATTAACGTTATCTCAGTTTTAGTTTTTTTAAAATTTTTCTTAGTGTGAAGTCAACCTATAGCTTATTGCATGAAAGTAAAAAGTGTAGCTTGTTTATTTACCAATATTTTCAACATTCTTGGAGTCTAGTTTAAGGTAGGCCTAAGACTTAATTTTCTTTGCATATTGCCGTATGTAGTCGAAATCCTTATGAGGGCGTAAAGTAAACGCCGAAAACGTTTGAAAAGTTAAATAGTCTGTATGATAAATCCTGTGGTGCTGCTAGCCTTAACCAGGCCCGTAGCTAGCCAATAACGTTTGGGGGTGGGGAGACGAATCATGACTAGATCAAAGGGACTAGCTTGTCAAACTCTATCGAAAGTTTTAAGACCATTTGTGCGAGGTATCTACAGGAGCGGATCCAGAAAAGTTTGGTGGGGGATCCAGTTTTGAATTAGGTTGAATGTTATCTAAATACAAAGAGGTTAGATGTTTAGACCCCGAGAAGGGCATAAATAGGCACTTTGAAAATGTTTTATGTCAGGGACGTATTCAAATTTTTTTCTGGGAGGGGGTATCAGAATTTGACCTTTTTAAGGGTATTTTTTCGGCAGAGTTGATTTGAAGCAAATTGATGGACAAAAACAGCTGTAAGGAAGTATGGGCGCATGCTCCCCTGGAAATTTTTGAAAATTTGCATATAGTCCGGTAGCCCACCACCCCTGACCCGGCAGAAATCTGATTTCGTGCATGGTTTGAAGTACTTTAAACTATAATAGGAATAAAAATTGGTAAGCTTTCAGCTAGGCTCAGACCTCTGGGCTGCCGGACTAATACTGTAGTGAGCAATTTAGCGCTTTTTAAACAATTTTTAATGTAAATTTTATGTAAATTTTCGTCACTAATTCTGAACGTTTCACCAAATAAGATGCATTTTGTTATCACATTCTCGATTTATGCGTCTTTATGGCGTAAAGATTAGTCATCGGAGATTTAAAAATGCAGAAAAATAGTATTCATCAAAAACATTGTTAAAAATGGCTGTTGGGGATGTGCATCCCCTCATCTGCTCCTGGGTATCTACGTGCAGCTACAAAAAAACTTAACTAAGTTACGCTGTCGTGGTCAGAGTTGGATAAAAGTGTTTTTGATGCGAGTCCAAGTCCAGCAGTGTCTAGTCCAAGTCCACGGCATGAAAAATTTTCGAGTCCGAGTCCAAGTCCACTGAATGAAAAAATTAAGCCCTCGTCCGTGTGTGTTTTATGCATGACCTTTTTTGAATTTTTACGGTCACAAAGCTCAGTTCCAGCACATGTGCTGGAAGTGGGACACAAACAATTCTTTGAAAAAGACGTAATAAAAACGCATTTTGTAAAAGTTACGTAAATACAACGCACAAATTTTTGCTTACATGTTACAACAAATTAACCAAGACTTTGGTATGATGTATGCTGCTGCAGCTGCTGACTTTGTCATAGATAGAAAAATCAAAAACCTCACCAGTACTTGCATCACTTTTTCACATCATCGAAATCCAAGACTACAAAAAAAAAAAAAAAAAAGACTCGAGTCCAAGTCCAAAGTGAAACTTGCGAGTCCGAGTCCTCAAAGTATGGACTCGAGTCCTACCCAACACTGGTCGTGGTTGCACCAATGAACGCCGTCATATCAGTGCTAGTAGCTCCTCAACGTCTGCTGATTTCTGCTTTGAAACAATTATTCAGCATTTGCTTAAAAAAAAATATCTCTAGGCTCTTTCCCTCACCAAACTCCCAATCAGAATTAAATACCAATGTTCTTATGAGACGAGCGATGAAAAATAATCCAAGTGTAATTGTTAGGCATCCATAGACAAAGACAATCAGTTTCACAGCTTATCTGCCACAGGCCAGCACAGTGGCGACTCCAGCTATTTATGGTTACTCGGGCTCGACATAAACAGTGTTAACCCTTAGATGCAGGAACCTCCGCACACACACTAATGCAGAAACCGGGCCCGTGAGACCCACTTTTTCTTCATGGGTAGTTTTTGCGCTATAAGATGAAATAGTAACTTTTTTCTGTGCGATAAAACGTTGCTATTTATGTCACTAATGTTGGAGTTACATACTGAACGAATTCAGCTGTAAAAATAAAAAACAAACTGCTTTACCACTTGAGAAGAACGAAAGAAAAATTGTTTTAAACATCACACCATTCAAAAAATACACAAACTAAGAATTTTACTGGCAGTTTTTACAAATAACATCACTGTGTTCTTTGCAGACATTGTTGTGGCATTTCTTGCGTGCTACAGAGCTTTTTCTGTCCTTTTTCGGGGGACAATAATGACAACGTTTTATTGCTACAATTCTTGTCGCTGAGAAGGAAGCAGACTCAGCAGCTTCTTTTCTGACACCACAGCGTTGCATTGCCTCAGTAACACAGTTTCGGAGGTTTGAGGTCACCAGTAGTCTGCGTTTCATGTGGGGAATGACCAGTTCTTTGGCCAGTTCTTTCAAGAAAAGACGTCGCTTATGAGACTTACCACTTTCATATTCAGGGTGTTGATCTGTAAATACGACAAACGCGTTCAGAGCTGCAACGTCCAGCATATTATACCACATAATCAAAGGCCATCTTCTCGTTTGTCGTTTGCAAGTATACGTTCCTATCATCTGGTCGAAAGTATCTACACTGCACTTCGTTTTGTTGTAATAAGTTATCATCGCTGGCTTTTTCTTGCAACTCTCTTCATCAATTGCTCTGTCATGGTGCATAGTACTCAACAAAATTACTGCTTTTCCTTTCTTAGGAACATAGCTTGCCATACTAATGTTTCCATTAAACTCAAACTCCGTGCTATGCAATTGTCGGCTTTTAGTAGCTTTCATTATAGGTGGTATGTCTGGCTTATTTTTTCGAAGAGTTCCAACTAGTGTTAAGCTTTTCTCCAAAAGAGATTGAGCTAGTTGGACTCCAGTAAAAAAGTTATCCATAGTCACATTGCAACCACTGTGCCTGAGGGGAGTGCATAATTCTTGTACAATGCTATAACCCACATTTCTCCTGACTGCTTCACCTGGTTGCCTTCCAGTGTAAACAATTCCATTGAAGCCATAATATGTCTTAGAATCACAAAGCCAAAAAATTTTTATACCGTATTTTCCTGGCTTGCTGGGCATGTATTGAATGAATTTACATCGTCCTCTGCAAGGCACCAGTTGTTCATCTACAGTGACGCATTCACTCGGGTTGTACCATTTGCTACAGTTAGAAATAAACAGATGCCAAATGTATCTAAATGCAGCCATATGATCTGTCTGCAAACGAACCGCTCTCGTTCTTTTGTCATCGAATCTCATGAAGCGTCGAATGTCTTCGAATCTTTCTACGGACATCGTGGCTTTGTAAAAGGGATTTGAAAATTCATTACCAAATAGCTCGCGAGTTGGTACATCCCACTGCCTCTCACAACCGGCTAAAATAACAAGTCCAAGGTACGCTGAGACTTCCTCCTTAGACAAGGTTTTCCACTTCTTGCGTTTACTGGTGGCAACTCTCTTTCCTTCCAAATTTGTACATCGGCATACTTCCTCTATGATCTCTTCAGTGAGAAATAGTTTGAAAGCGTCACGTGGCGAATATGTTTGTACTCCGCTTTTTGTACCAGCATTTTGTCGCAAAATATTGTGTCTTTGCGTTCTACTTGGAGGAGGCGGATTTTCACTCCAGTACGTGCCATTGCGACCAGTCCGATTTGCAGCTCCCCTAGGCTCCTCACTGTCATCATCGGAATTCTCAGATGCAGAAGATAACGTTCTACTTGGAGGGGGATTTTCACTCCAGTACGTACCATTGTGACCAGTCCGATTTGTAGCTCCTCTAGGCTCCTCACTGTCATCATCGGAATTCCCAGATGCAGAAGATAAATTATCTTCGCTAAACTCACTTTCACTGGATGATGCTGTTGATGCTAAACCCTCTAGTCGTACACTATAAGTAGGAGCATCTGTCGATGTCATTGTTTCAAAATCTTCATCTTCTGAACAATCCGACTCTTCATCTTGATCTAAGACTTCCTCGTCTACCACATCCTCTATTTCCCGAAGATACGAACCATCAGATTTTCGTTTTGACATTTTTCAGATAATATGGCCTAGCTATCTAACAATAAATAAATAATAATAAATAAATGAAGTACTGTATGCAAATCGGCGAGCTATTGGACAAATGCTATTCTACGGATGCAAAAACCTCCGAGCTTTCCTGCTTTTAGGAGTGCTTGACTGTTGGACTTATTTTCACATATCACTGACAACCTTGTTACTGTATTACGGTACCAAAAATGAAAAGCTATTAGTGATTATTGATCGTCAGACTATTGACGCGACTTATGATGCAACAATACCTTTTTTGCTGGGGTATTGTTACAGTTCAGCTGATAATACAAGAAATAATTTGATTGAAGCAGATTAGAAATCCACTATACATTCACGTAGGAGCGAATCTCACATTTTGATGTGTTCATATAATACTACAAAATGCCAGCACAAAAGATACAGTCATGGGAAGACTCGAAATAAATTCAGCCTCCATTCAGCAATTCATCTAAAAACAATAGTACCGCATAAAGCAGAACTAGCACCCCGGGCCTAGGAGGCCCGGTTACTGAAAACACGGGGTAATACTAAATAATTACTGTTTTCTTCATCATGCATGATATTTTCTCAAAACTAAATGTGTAAAACACACCACTATGAAGCTGTGGAAGATAAATAGAAGAGTCAAAAGTAAACCTAAAAATGTGTTGAAATTACGACAAAAATAAAATCATGCCGGGACTATCTGACCCGTTCCTGCATCCAAGGGTTAAAACGGTAAAAAAAGCAATAACATAACAATTTACACAACCGTTAAATTGTTGCAAAACACTTTCATCTATACATAAAGTCTACTCTTCTTAATTTGATGGCAAACTCATACAAAGTTTGTTGTGTAGCTCTTCGTTATCAGCTAACCATTTTGAGCCAGAGAGGAACATACATTTACGACAAAACAAAAAGCCTGCATTTACTACATGGCAGTATGATGGCAGACGTCCTGCATAATCTTTTTTCTATTCCTCTCTCCAATAGCTCGGGCTATTCCTCGTGGGCCCGAGTTCCACAAACAAGTTAAGGAAAGAATTGTGTGAAACTACGTAACAAACGTTTGCATTGTCTGACTCAGGCAAGTGCGATCGTGCCCGAGCAAGATTTAATAGGAAAAAAGGCTTTTGTCTCGTTTCTTTCTCTCTTTTCTCCGCAATGCGGCTGGGGCAATTTTCCTCTAGCCAGAGCTTCTGAGCTAGACAAATCATGGAGCGAAAAATGCAACTGCCACCGCACTTCGGTGTTTTTTACGACGACTGTTTCTTTCAATGAACTTGATACGAATTAAGTTTAAAAAGCTTTAAGCGTATTTTTAAGAATTTAAATATAACAAGCCTTCCATCATTTCGTAACTTGGGCTCAGCCCGAGTGCCGGAGTTGTCTCTGGGCCTGCATATTTTGCAGAATTTCGCAGATCAGCTCAGCTTTTAGTTCTTGTGTCTTACCTGCCTGCCGGTAAAAAAGCACTGTTATGACCTTAAATGCTCATTATTTTGCAGATTTCTTTTCTCAAACGCAAACTATTTTTCGGCATGGCATCAACAAGAATATGAAGTGGACAAACAAATTTCTAATTCACGAATCACTAGCATCCTCATTGCACTGAGTTGGATCAACTAGCAGCAGATGAAATAACCAGAAAAGTTTTCTTTTCTGTAAAATCCTTTTGACAAGTCAGATTTTCTCAGGGGGGTTGGCAGCAAGATTTTTATTGGCTACGGTGGCGAGCCGTTGGCGACACTGTGTCCGATTTGACCGGCCAGGGAATAGAACCGCAAACCTCTCGCACCAACAGCGATGTGCTTAGCAACTGAACTGACCGAAGATGCTAAATATAAAATTAATAAATTATTAATAGTTATGATATTGATATCGACAACAATAACAATAATAACAACAAACCGGTTCAGCTCAGAGGTTATCTGCAAATTAATCCTGTAAAAGTCATTGAATTCCAGTAAATTCGATATTCGGCGTCGAGACCGCGATGACGCATCAAGTTCTCATCCGCTGTATCAGTGCCGTAGCAGCTCAACTTTGGTCCCCCGCCCCAAATTCTTTTAAGGGCCCCTACTAAGTTTTCGATATAGATTGTTTTAGTTTTTTCCAGGGGTAACAGCTCAGGCTCTCATCACAATGCGAATACTGTGATAAAACAGATGTTGTCACAGTGAAAAAATAAAAGGTATGATTTTAAGACAACTTTGTTACACCCATTCATCCATTACCATTAAAATTCTCTGCAGCGGCTTTTTCGTTCGCAGATGCTTTTACGACAGCATCATAATCTGGAGGTCGGGCGCATTAACTTTCGATTGACAATATGGCCAGTGAAGAACCAATCGGATGACCGAGTAAATAGAGCGTCTACTTCTGGATCGGTAGACTGATGGTTTGATTCCGAATCGAGTCAAACCAATGACTTAAAAATTGTATTTACAGCTTCCCTGCTGGACATTCAGCATTAAAGGGATAGTGTTAAGCAAGCAGTCAAGTTCGCTTGTTGTGCCGTTAGGGAAAACATTTAGCGGGATTCCCTCATCTAAATGTGGTAGACAGATGGCCGGCAACTCCTACGCGAGCTCGCGTAGCACCTTTTCGTTTTCTGTGAGAGGTGGATAAAATGTCAGAAAATAAAAAGTAATAGGGTAGTCTGCTATCTGCCATACTAGATCTGTTAAACGTTTTATTAAGTTTCAGTTTTCTGAATCTTTGTTTAGCACTGGTTACGGTAACAACGCATTTTCTAAATTCGAGGAGCAAGACAAGCGAGCGCTTATTACAATTGAATTAAAAGTTCAACGGTATTGAAGGGAGACTGCCAAATGTGCTTGTGCCGTTCGAATTAGCAACCACCCGGTATATAAATCAAATGCAATAATAGGCTCCAGCCGTGAATCGAACCCGTCGCTAAGGATGTGAAGCTGCTGAGTGTAAACAGCAACGAAAAGACAGAAGCGACATCACACGTCAGCTTAAAACGTTCTAGTATCGACGTAATAGCCTGGTCCATCAGTTATTTAGAAAAGTTTGCTTTGAATCTCTTTCTCAAAAGCAGCGCTACATGTTTAACATTTGCATCGTAATTAAACATTCTCTTTTTCTTTTTACTTCTTGATTGAGGAAGACAGGACCAATGTCCAATTCCTGCGCAGAAAGCAGACGTTGTTGAACTAGCAAAACCTTTTTTCATGGACTTTTGTATTCGGTATCAGATTATGGTTACTTACACAGAACTAGGGTAGGATTGAATTTAGTTTACCGATCATATGGCCGAGTGGACAGAGCGTCTGCTACTAGATTGGTAGACTCCGGTTTGATTCCGAGTCCGGTCAAACCAATGACTTAAAAGTTGGTATTCACGGCTTTCTTGCTTGACGTTCAGCAGTAAAGGGATAGTGTCAAGCCAGCCAGCAAGTTCGCTTGTTGCGCCGTTGCAAAAGGCACTAAACGGGATTCCCCCATCTAAGTGTGGTAGACCGATTGTCGGCAACTCCTAAGCGAGCTCGTATAGCGCCCCGTCGCTTTCTCGTGATAGGAGGATAAAAATGCGAATAAATAAAAAATAAAATTTTAAATCCGCTCACAAGGTGTTAATGAATTTGAATTTAATTTTTTTAAAAGTAATAAATTTGAATTTAAAAATTAAAAATGATTGGATCTAACTCTGCACTGGTCTCCTTTTTCAAGTACTACGCACACTCTTACTCACAGCATTCTTTATGACATCAATTCGCAGTTTATGACGCTATTTGAAAGGAAACGATAGCGAAGAATTTCAAAACTGAAATATCGAATCTGAGAGCAAAAAATCCCATTCAACGCGATTCGCAAAGCAAAATTTTGTTTTTGAATTGATGCACCTTTGGGCCTTTCAAGACAATTTGGGGCCCCTTTTGGGCAGTGTGAGCCCCCAATTGGGAAGTTTGGGGGGCGTCTGCTACGGCTCTGCGCTGTATTATCTGACACCTCGCAGTTTCTCTGCAAATATTACTCAAACATCGATGCAAAAATAGAGTTGTTATCACGTGATAAAATCGCGTTACTTAGCATATCGAAAAGGTTAAATGGTTCTTACTGTAGATGCAATTGAAGTTTCTTAAATTGAATGATAGAATCACATATGAGAATGATGGAACCAAATCACAGACATGCGTTTGCAACTTTTGAAATAAATTTTAAAAATCTTGCTGAGCTTACGAGTTTTCAAATGAGTCAACAGTTGTCTTTGCTTATGCCCGGGCAACACAGCGGCTTAGCGTGGCTTAGCGCCTGGGCAACACAGCTCCGAAAAAACGTCGCAACGGTGGCGAGTCGTTGGCGACACTGTTCGATTTGACCGGCCCGGTACTCGAACCCTGGACCTCCCGCACCGTTAGCGTGCGCTTAGCAACTGAGCTAACGGCAGGTATGGCTAGACCAAGAAGGACCTAAATCTCCCAACAAACAAGTTAACGCTCGAACCACTCAGCAAATCAATATTTTTATGCCTAAACTGCGTTAATATAATTTCATACAAATGCATGACCAGTGAAAAATAACGAAGCTGAAAACAATACGCTTCCTCTTGCAATAGTTTGACGCGTGCACAAGCTGCACATTTCTGGCATCAATTTCGAGCCAGAAACATTCCGGTTCGACGTATCTGCTGAATTACAACTGAGCTACTCCTGCGTCAGTTCCTGTGCGGCTTGTGCGCATTCGATAACATTGAACTTTATAAAAAAGTTGTAAATTATAATGCAGAAATACGATAGGTCAGGGGGTTTCTCAACTGTGACCCTCAGCCGCCGAAGAGGCTACGGAGTGTCCTCTGGGAGGGAGAGGGGCACGAGCGTAGGAATAAATACATTCTTATTTCTAGACCGGTATTTCAGCATTACACTCAAGGGGCCACTATCTTTTAGTGTCACTGTCAAGGGGGTTAGGACTCAGTTACGGTTGAGAAGCAATACGATAATTTCATGTCGTTGGAACATCCGAAGGTTAAAAAAAGTATAAACTACTGGTAGTGCTTTACTCTACAACTTTATTTCGTTTCTAAACTAAATAAAAACAGATATTCACTTGATATTTCTTGCAGTCAAAAAAGCACCAACCCATGATGTACGCATGGATCACAATATTGGACCACAACATTTTTTAAAACTTGGATCTTACGAAGCAAAATTTGAAAGCTATCGGTAGCGCCTTCAACTTGAACTTTACCAAATTAATTTTGTGAGTTTAGGCCAAGAAGGTGACGTTTTATTGCTGCCTTTTTGGGAAATTCATGTAAAATTTATATATCACTTCGTCCATCCAACATATTAAATTGTTGACATTCAACTAAGTCATGACTTAGTTGACAGTGCACTGTTGCTGGTGGACGCAGGAATATAACGCAGTGACGATCGGTGGGATCATGATCTTGAGCAAATTATTTTCAAAAAAATTTTTGCGGTTGTATTTTTTTCCAATTTTTAAAGCTTTTTTTTGCCACATAATTGCAGCATAAGTTTTTATATTAGGAAAGTACATGCATCATGGGAGATGACCTGGTTGGGCAACGAACCCCGCGAAACCAGTTTCGCAGCCAAATGCGCCAACCACTCTGCCAACTCCAATTTTAAAAGTTTTTTTTTAAGCCACATAATTATTGCAGCTTGGGTTTTACTTGAGTGAAGTATATGCATCATAGAAGATGACCTAGCTGAGCGTCGAACCCGCCAAACCAGCTCCGGAGCCCTACGCACCAACCACTTGGCCAACTCCATGTGCAGCAATTTTAAAAGTTTTTTATTTTTTATTTATTTTTTTCTTTTTTGCAATTTTAAAAGTTTGCGAAAGCGAATGCAACCGTGTAGTATAGCGCCATCTACCGGTAGGAAATTGTTGCTCTGACTGACTAAACGCTTCTTTCATTTCTTTCGAATTTTGAAAAAAAAACCCACGTGATCATCAACGTACCGTATCATCCAATCATGTCGCTCAAACGTCATGACCTGTAGGGTAATCAACATTAGAAACAGGACCGCAACCCAGAAAGAGCAGGGGGCAACGTCAGCTCAGGCAAAAATTTTGCTCCTCCCCTAGCATTTTTCAATTGATTTTATGTATTTGAGCAACGCTTTAGCACCAAAGACATTAAGCCCACGCGCAGTAGCTTACTTTTGGATGTCAAAATTAAATTTCTAACCAGATTCTCTCAAATTAGCTTCCTGCAATGATTTTTCACAAGCTCGTCGTGGATGTGCAATCAATTGATTAAGTGGATGGCAATTAACGAGGAACGTCTGATTTGGAGCATCTAAGCGGCCCACAAGCACACTAATATACTTTTGTTTAGCAACCTCTGCTTCATCCACAATCAAAGAAATTTTTTTGTCACGAAGTAATTCTTGAATTTGTTCCTCTTTTTGGGATGCCAATTTAGCAACATATGCCCGGGCTGCAGTCTCCGAAGGCAATACTTTTCCCATTCTAGCAACAGAGACTATAAAGAAGAATGGTCCAATTTATGAAGTGGGATATCTGCAGCTAAGAATGAAGAAACAACCTGTTCCTTGAAGTTTACTTGATCGAAATGTAAAAAGGTTTGCTTACTCTGAGATTTGCTCTTCGTCTCCAATTTTCCTTGGTGTTGCTTACTTTTTCGGTGGCTTTCCACAAAAAACTTTTTGTCGCTTTTGACTAACACGTCGCAAAGGTTGCATCGCAAGTCGCCGGCAGGAGTTGCCGAAAACTCATCCGGATATTCCTGGCAAGTTTGCCTAACTTTCGCTATAGAAGATTTGGCTTGTTTTGGCATTCTTTGCTTTGCAAGCTACAACTTAAAAGACCACGTGTAAAGAGCGCAAGGCTTTTATAGGATTAGATTAATTGTCCAACATTTATGTATTTATGCATCAACAATGAGGTTTCATGCATAATAAGTGCTATTTCCTTCTCAATTACCGCACGCATTATTGTGACGATAGTGCAAATATTGCAACTATTTCAAAAGTTTAAAATCGAATGAAACTGCACATAAAATTTTAATAGCAGCTCAAAAATTCAAAAAAATATTTAAAAAATATAAATTTGTTCGTTTTGGTAAGAAAATTTTTGATAAAGACTATTTTGACAAATTTTAACTTTATGCAAAAAATCTACCAAAACAGACTCCTGAACACCTGAAACGAACGTTAGTACACATTTGATCATGCAACAAGGTCCTGAAAAAATTTTGACTTTATTGACTTTAGCGGGCCCTAGTCATTACGCTACTCTTTGCGTGGCGTAGGCCTATTGTTTTGTTTGTTTTTTATTAACGTATAGCAAATTAAATCCTAAGGTGCAGCGACCATGCAATTTTTTAAAAGTTGTATTTGTTTTTTAATTCCTGCACGATTCAACGTATATCGTTTTGTCGCTGTAACCTGTTTTTCGGCCGTTGTTTTTGCTTGGTGTTTTTCTGGTCGTCAAATAAAATAAACTACTACCGGTACTACTACTACTGCTTTTCGGTTCGCTTACATCAAAAAAGTCAGTCATTTTTTTGGATTTTACTTTTTTCAGCTTGTCTTCTAGATATTTCCTTTTCCAAACTGCTTTTATACTTCCTCGTTTTATTTTCAAATTACTCTAGCCGACATAATTTTCTACCTTTCTAGCTTCATACTAGAATCGACTATCGATGGTATTGGAATCATAATCGCAAAAAACTGACTCCGAATCCGCTCAGAGTCAAAAGACTTAAACTCTGAATCCGCTCCGCAATCCTGTTTGTCGACAAATTTTAGAATCCGAAACCGCTCCGATTCCAAAAAATGCAGCCGGACTCCGGCTCCGCTCCCATCTCTGACGGGTACCTTACCTGCTCGCTTCAGTTAAAGGGGGGGGGGGGGGGCTTAATTGCAACTTTTTTTTCAGACGCCAATGAGCCCCTATTTAAATTATGCTATGACTCCGTACCATCACAAAAATACAAAAAATTTTGCTATATACCTTAAAAACCCTTGTTCAAATGAAACATGAAGATAACTTGGTATTAAACAAACTTATCGCATTGGATGTAGCTTAATCAGTCCGTAAGCATGGTGGTATACGGTAATAACAGCAATTATTAATACACTGGTTAGTTAGTGTTCACTTTATTTCTAAGTATGTCAGAGCCGAATTTCTTTCTTTTTTCTTTGAATTGCTCTAATAGTTTGTTGCTTTCTACTGATTTCGCACGTATAAGGTAATGACAGTCCAAAACCAATCAGCATCGTTACTATGCCAATTCATCATCAGCTTTATCAAAGTCTTCCATGTTGCAGTAGATTTCTTTGATTCAGTACGTTTTCAAGTTCTTGGCACACACAGCTGTTTCTAAGCGGAGGTGCTTTTACATCAAACGAAAAACTTCATTAGATTTTGAAAGAAATACCGGTAAACAAGTGTCTTGAGCAAAGCGAACTTGGTGGTACATGACTTTTTTTTGGTGTCAGCTGTCACATCGTTGTTAAGAAATAAAACGATATACATTTTCTGCTTGGAAAATGCTTAACCGAAGTTTTAAAGAAACATTAAGTTTGTTGATTATCGATTAATGACTAACTTTTTTTGGACGAAAGTCCCTGTTTCAAGAGATCATCTGCGTTTCATTTCATATTCTAGCAATTTTCGAAATGATTTTAGAAGTTTTGTAATGCTTTTTAAATCCGTCTTTTGATTGAAGTTCTGCCAGATCAACTAGCAGGGCCGGCGCCAAGAGGGGCCAGGGGGGCCTTGCCCCCCCAATCGACATGCTTGCCTCCCCAATCAACAAGCTTGCTCTTTTAAAAACAGTGGCTTTTGTGCTTAATTTCAAACTTTAGCCCCCCTGATAAACACTTGGTACCCTTAAGTCGACTGCTCTGGCGCCGGCTCTGTCAGCTAGTTTAGCTTTCACATAAGACTTGCTGCTGCACGATCAACTGCTTTGTTCCAGGGATCTTAATTTGTACTTGATTGTGCCAACATCTCTTTCGTTATCCAAGTTGCATGCTGGTGCCAAATCCAAAACAGGATGCGAAAAATCGAGCTGATGAGTACCTTCATCATTTCCAAACAATATGCAGATGATGTTTGAGGAAAAGCGAGATGGTAATCTTAAGAAGAACGGAAAGAGCCTTGGTGAAATCAATGTGTGGAGCACTGTTCCCTCTAAGTTTTTAGCATGTGCGAATTTGCCCAAATAAAAATTGTGATAAAAATTTTGCCTAAAGTTTTTGGGAGATTAAGGGAAGATTGATCGAATTTATGCCTCAAAGTTGTGTTTCCAGAGTATCAAATGTTTGTTTTGTTTAAAAATATTGAACGCATTAATTCAAATTCGGCTAAAAATCACAATTCTAGTTAGCAAGCTAAAAGAAAAATTAAAAAAATTTGCCCCAAATTTCTCATTTTTCTCAAATTTCGCATCTTAGAGGCAACAGTGGTAAGGAGCGAAATTAGAGGATAGAAGGAATGATGAGGAGTTGATGGAAATGCTGGATTTGAAGGAAACATTTGATAAAATGGCAAAGGTGAATGGAGTATTGTGGTATGAACATGTGGTTAGGAAAGATGATGGCAACGTTCTCAAGAAGGCATTGATGCTTGAAGTGAATGAGCAGCGAAATCGAGGAAGGCTAAAGCAGATATGGAGGAGGCAAGTTGAAGAGAATGCAAATAAAATTGGGTTGGAGGTGGACAAGGCTCAAATCGCACAAGATGTGAAGAGGGAGAGAGCGATCGCTAAAGGAATAAGAGGCATCCAGCCACCCTTGATCTAGACCAACCACACCGGATTGAAACTGATGATGATGATGATAATGCCCTCTTTGTTTAACAAAGTCATCTACCATTCGGTGAAGAGTTGCTTGCAAGATTGGAACAATTCAGGTGGTGCAGTTGAACGAACGCCTGAACTATCACAAGAACTTCCTCAGGCAAAGAATTGCATTGACCAAATCTATGATTGCTGATGTAGCTGAAAGCAGATTGAATAAAATCTAGCAAATTTATTGGGTTGCAGTAGAGTAAATTATCATAAAGCACATGTATAGTTAGAATCAACTCCCATTATCCCATTGGGTCAAAGTAACTAATGTTCAGATAAAGGTAAATGAGATGGGCGGCCTCAACACCACAAAAAATGGAAAGAACCCCAAACTAGCAAAATATCTTTCTACACAAGTCCGTGTATTGTTGGTAAATGATGCTGATGAATGATGATGATTTCTTATCCTCCTGTCACGTGAAAGCGATGGAGGCACTAAACGTAAGAAGAATCCAGACTCGCTTAAGAGTTGCCTTTGTTTTCTAGTTGACTTTTGCTTCTGATTTCTTTAATTTGCTGCTTGTTAGATTCCACCAAGCAGAAATAATCAGAACTAGATGGCAGCTGCAAGCACCCGCTTATGGCTTCCCGATCAAGCTTACTAGGGACCCAAACGTCTAAGGGAACAGCAGAGTGACTTCGCTTTTACAACTTAAAAAAACAACAAATCCCTGCAAAGTATAGGTGGGCATTATCACACATTAGGTAAGTTTACTTTCCTGCAGCCTGTGCTCCATAAACTTAATAATATTGTAACGACTTCTTACTTTTCTGTAATACAGTCATCGAAATCTCAATAAAACTATTATCTTTAAATTTCGTCACGTGTACAGTGATAATGCTGCACAAAAAATCAAATCTTCATTATACTCGCCGTGTTACGCCCAAGCGTGTAACGAGTGGCGGAGCCCACCTCCGCGGCGCAGCGCTTGGGCCACACAGCTCCGAACAAACGTCGCAACGGTGGTCGCATTAAGTAAAAGTACTGTGACTGCTTCAACAAAAACTTTGACACTGATCAAAGGTACAGCCAAACCGTTTTAAATTTGACCAGTTACCCAATTGCATAAGGCGTGAATGAAATAAGGCAAACAAGTGCTAATTACAACCAATTTCGCGAAACCACAAGCCTGATTATGTGATAGGGGACTATGCTAGCTATTACTTTAATAAACTCTTCGCCGCAATGCGAACACAGTTTCAATGCGAGGAATCCACAAAGCTAAGTCATGAGTCCAATGCACCAACCACTTGGCCAATTCCCATGTGCCCCTTATTGCTGCTTAAAACGTCAGTTCAACCACAAACTCATACGGCTCACTCACGAATGAAAAAGTTTTAAAGGAAAATAGCTGAAAAACATGTTACCCTACTGCCCTCTAACGGATTACATAAATTTGCTTGACTTTCATGAGGTTTCCTGAAATTTCACGTTTTTTGCTTTTGACTCCAAGTCAGGCGCTCTGGAGTAACCCTTCATTTTATTGATATTTTTGTTACCCACATTGAGATTAATATCCTCCGATAATTTGAAGGTCCTAGCTGTTGTCATTTAACAGTTATGAGTTTGTGAATATTTTCCTATTATTGACTTTTGACCCCAAACCACATGACTGCCACCCCCCGCAAGTTGTGAGACACAAATTTATGTCGAGGTCTAACATCCCTGAACATTTCAAGCCTCTAGCATCAGCGGTTCAAATGCCCTAGACTGCGCAAGATTGGCAACATTTATCGGTTTTTTGACTTTTGATCCCAAGTCACCTGACATAGAGCGTTCATAGTTGGTACACTGCAAGAACATATCAAGACACACCAACCCTATTAATTTCAAGTTCCTATGTGTTTTCCATCAATAGTTATACGCCAAACGACATATTTGCGTATTTGACCTTTGACCCCAAGTGACGTCACGCAAAACCAATCATTGCTGGTGTTTTTGTACCCTGGTTGAGATGCATCTGCTCCGTTAACTTGAAGGTCCTACCAGCTGCCATTCACAAGTTGTTAGCGTTTGATCAAACTTTTTGTCAATTTACTTGATTGACGTTTGATCTTTAACCTGTTGACCGCCACCCCCCAAAAGCTGTTAGGCACAAGTTCACATGAAGGTCTATCATCTTTGAGAATTTCAAGTCTCTAGCATCAGCGGTTCAAAAGCCTTAGGCTGCACAAAAATCTGTTAAGATTCGTTCGATTGACCTTTGACCCTAAGTGACGTCACAAACAGGTTATTGGTTTGCATAGTGTTGTTTCCCGCATTAATATGCATATACTGTGAAAATTTGAAGGACCTACCTAATGTCATTCGAAAGTTATTAGGTTTTGGTAATTTTGGTGTTTTGACCTTTGACCTTTAACCTGACGACCGCCAACCCCCAAAAGTTGTTAGGCACAAGTTCCCAATAAGATCTACCATCCCTGAAAATTTCAAGTCTCTAGCATCAGCGGTTCAAAAGCCTTAGGCTGCACAAAATTTGGTGTTGAAAAAAAAAAAAAAGAAAAAAAAACTAGATGGCAGCTGCAAGCACCCGCTTATGGCTTCCCGATCAAGCTTACTAGGGACCCAAACGTCTAAGGCAACAGCACAGCGACTTCGCTTTTACAACTTAAAAAAACAACAAATCCCTGCAAAGTATAGGTGGGCATTATCACACATGAAGTAAGTTTAATTTCCTGCAGCCTGTGCTCCAGAAACTTAATAATATTGTAACGACTTTTTACATTTCTGTAATACAGTCATCGAAAACTCAATAAAACTATTATCCTTAAATTTTTTCACGTGTACAGTGATGATGCTGCACAAAAAATCAAAACTTCATTATACTCGCGATATTACGCCCAAGCGTGTAACGAGTGGCGGAGCCCACCTACGCGGCGCAGCGCTTGGGCTACACAACTCCGAACAAACGTCGCAACGGTGGCGAGCCGTTGGCGACACTGTGACGATGTGGCCGACCACGCAATTGAACCTCACACCTCCCGCACCGATAGGGTGGGCTTAGCAACTGAGCTAATCGGCCGGCACAACGCTACACAAGTCTGCAGCAAAATCATCTTGTTTGTCTGACATTTCCAACAAGCTGGCAAATCTTGCAGTAAATTCAAACAATAAACGCCATGATTCTTGAAGGATTTGTGCAGATGCAAGGACGACTGCATTCACACAAAACGAAATTAAATCATGGAGCTTGTGCTCGTTTCTAAGGGCCAAGAAATCGCGGCATAAAATGAGATGTATTATTTTGATATATCAAAAAATGAAGTTGCAAAGTAAAAATTACGAGATTTTAAATAAACAGAAATTACGAAAAAAGATCTACATTTACTTGCCATTAACATGTTTTTTATTCAGAAACTCATTAACAACAATTTATTCAAGAATTTTTTGAAAAGGATGGCATACACCGCATTAAAGCAGTGTGAATAAATATAAAAAAAGAATGTTAGACTTTTTCGTCTTTCTGCCTCTCTCAACTAGGGCTTATTTTAAGGGTAGGGCTTACATTAAAATCATCCTCAAAAATCACGCTAGGTTTTATTTTGCGGGTAGGTCTTATTATCGGGGAAACACGGCAATTACAACCAATTTCGCGAAACCACAAGCTTGATAATCTGATAGCGGATTATGCTAGCTATTACTCTAGCAAACTCTTCGCCGCAATGCGAACACAGTTTCAATGCGAGGAATCCACAAAGCTAAGTCATGAGTCCAATGCACCAACCACTTGGCCAATTCCCATGTGCCCCTTATTGCTGATTAAAACGTCACTTTAACCACAAACTCATACGGCTCACTCACGAATGAAAAAGTTTTAAGCCAAAATAGCTCAAAAACATGTTACCCTACTGCCCTCTAACGGATTACATAAATTTGCTTGACTTTCATGAGGTTTCCTGAAATTTCACGTTTTTTACGTTTGACTCCAAGTCAGGCGCTCTGGAGTAACCCTTCATTATATTGATATTTTACCCACATTGAAATAAATATCCTCCGATAATTTGAAGGTCCTAGCTGTTGTCATTTAACAGTTATGAGCTTGTGAACATTTTCTTATTATTGACTTTTGACCTCAAACCACTTGACTGCCACCCCCGCAAGTTGTGAGACACAAGTTTACGTCGAGGTCTATCATCCCTGAACATTTCAAGCCTCTAGCATCAGCGGTTGAAATGCCCTAGACTGCGCAAGATTGGCAACATTTTTCGGTTTTTTGACTTTTGATCCCGAGTCACGTGACATAGAGCGTTCATGGTTGGTACACTGCAAGGACATATCAAGACACACCAATCCTATCAAATTCAAGTTCTTATGTGTTTTGAATGAATAGTTATATGCCAAACGACATATTTGCGTATTTGACCTTTGACCCCAAGTGACGTCACGCAAAACTAATCATTGCTGGTGTTTTTGTACTCTCATTGAGATGCATCTGCTACGTAAATTTGAAGGTCCTACCAGTTGCCATTCACAAGTTATTAGCGTTTGATCAAACTATTTGTCAATTTAATTGATTGACGTTTGACCTTTGACCTGTTGACCGCCACCCCCCAAAAGTTGTTAGGCACAAAATCACATAAAGGTCTATCATCCCTGGGAATTTCAAGTATCTAGCATCAGTGGTTCAAAAACCTTCAAATGCACAAAAACTGCTGAGGTTCGTTGATTTGACCTTTGACCCTAAGTGACGTCACGATCAGGTCATTGTTGTGCATATTTTTGTTCCCCACATTGATATGCATATACTGTGAAAATGTAAAGGTCCTACCTGTAGTCATTCAAAAGTTATTAGGTTTTGGTAAATTTGGTTGTTTGACCTTTGACCTTTAACCTGACGACCGCCACCCCCCAAAAGTTGTTAGGCACAAGTTCCCAATAGGATCTACCATCCCTGAACATTTCAAGTCTCTAGCATCAGCGGTTCAAAAACCTTAGGCTGCGCAAGATTGGCAACACTTCCCGATTTTTTTGACCTTTGACCCCGAGTCACGTGACATAGAACGTTTATAGTTGGTACACTGCAAGGACATATCAAGACACACCAACCCTATTAATTTCAAGTTTCTATGTGTTTTCCATCAATAGTTATACGCCAAACGACATATTTGCGTATTTGACCTTTGACCCCAAGTGACGTCACGCAAAACTAATCACTGTTGGTCCTTTTGTACCCTCGTTGAGATGCATCTGCTCCGTAAACTTGAAGGTCCTACCAGTTGCCATTCACAAGTTATTAGCGTTTGATCAGATTTTTGATCATTTTATTTGATTGACGTTTGACCTTTAACCTTATGACCGCCATCCCCCAAAAGCTGTTAGGCACAAGTTCACATGGAGGTCTATCATCCCTGGGAATTTCAAGTCTCTAGCATCAGCGGTTCAAAAGCCTGAGGCTGCACAAAAATCTGTTAAGATTCGTTCATTTGACCTTTGACCCTAAGTGACGTCACGATCAGGTCATTGTTATGCATATAATTATTCCCCACATTGATATGCATATACTGTGAAAATGTGAAGGTCCTACCTGTAGTCATTTAAAAGATATTAGGTTTTGGTAATTTTGGTTGTTTGACCTTTGACCTTTAACCTGACGACCGCCAACCCCCAAAAGTTGTTAGGCACAAGTTTCCAATAAGATCTACCATCCCTGAACATTTCAAGTCTCTAGCATCAGCGGTTCAAAAGCCTTAGGCTGCACAAAATTTGGTGTTGAAAAAAAAAAGAAAAAAAAAAAAAAAAAAAAAAAAAAACTAGATGGCAGCTGCAAGCACCCGCTTATGGCTTCCCGATCAAGCTTACTAGGGACCCAAACGTCTAAGGGAACAGCACAGCGACTTCGCTTTTACAACTTAAAAAAACAACAAATCCCTGCAAAGTATAGGTGGGCATTATCACACATGCAGTAAGTTTGATTTCCTGCAGCCTGTGCTCCAGAAACTTAATAATATTGTAACGACTTTTTACATTTCTGTAATACAGTCATCGAAATCTCAATAAAACTATTATCTTTAAATTTCTTCACGTGTACAGTGATGATGCTGCACAAAAAATCAAATCTTCATTATACTCGCGATATTACGCCCAAGCGTGTAACAAGTGGCGGAGCCACCTACGCGGCGCAGCGCTTGGGCTACACAACTCCGAACAAACGTCGCAACGGTGGCGAGCCGTTGGCGATACTGTGACGATTTGGCCGACCACGCAATTCAACCTCACACCTCCCGCACCGATAGGGTGGGCTTAGCAACTGAGCTAATCGGCCGGCACAATGCTACACAAGTCTGCAGCAAAATCATCTTGTTTGTCTGACATTTCCAACAAGCTGGCAAATCTTGCAGTAAATTCAAACAATAAACGCCATGATTCTTGAAGGATTTGTGCAGCTGCAAGGACGACTGCATTCACACAAAACGAAATTAAATCATGGAGCTTGTGCTCGTTTCTAAGGGCCAAGAAATCGCGGCATAAAATGGGACGTATTATTTTGATATATCAAAAAATGAAGTTACAAAGTAAAAATTACGAGATTTTAAATAAACAGAAATTACGAAAAAAGATCTACATTTACTTGCCATTAACATGTTTTTTATTCAGAAACTCATTAACAACAATTTATTCAAGAATTTTTTGAAAAGGATGGCATACACCGCATTAAAGCAGTTTGAATAAATATAAAAAAATGAATGTTAGACTTTTTCGTCTTTCTGCCGCTCTCAACTAGGGCTTATTTTAAGGGTAGGGCTTACATTAAAATCATCCTCAAAAATCACGCTAGGTTTTATTTTGCGAGTAGGTCTTATTATCGGGGAAACACGGCAATTACAACCAATTTCGCGAAACCACAAGCTTGATAATCTGATAGCGGACTATGCTAGCTATTACTCTAGCAAACTCTTCGCCGCAATGCGAACACAGTTTCAATGCGAGGAATCCACAAAGCTAAGTCATGAGTCCAATGCACCAACCACTTGGCCAATTCCCATGTGCCCCTTATTGCTGCTTAAAACGTCAGTTTGACGACAAACTCATACGGCTCACTCACGAATGAAAAAGTTTTAAGCCAAAATAGCTCAAAAACATGTTACCCTACTGCCCTCTAACGGATTACATAAATTTGCTTGACTTTCATGAGGTTTCCTGAAATTTCACGTTTTTTACGTTTGACTCCAAGTCAGGCGCTCTGGAGTAACCCTTCATTATATTGATATTTTACCCACATTGAGATAAATATCCTCCGATAATTTGAAGGTCCTAGCTGTTGTCATTTAACA
Organism: Trididemnum miniatum; assembly: GCA_964006365.1. NCBI lineage: Eukaryota > Metazoa > Chordata > Ascidiacea > Aplousobranchia > Didemnidae > Trididemnum > Trididemnum miniatum. The sequence continues at coordinate 20,876,855 of OZ023246.1, forward strand.
GTTATGAGCTTGTGAACATTTTCCTATTATTGACTTTTGACCCCAAACCACTTGACTGCCACCCCCCGCAAGTTGTGAGACACAAGTTTACGTCGAGGTCTATCATCCCTGAACATTTCAAGCCTCTAGCATCAGCGGTTGAAATGCCCTAGACTGCGCAAGATTGGCAACATTTTTCGATTTTTTGACCTTTGATCATGAGTCACGTGACATAGAACGTTCATGGTTGGTGCACTGCAAGAACATATCAAGACACACCAATCCTATCAATTTCAAGTTCTTATGTGTTTTGAATGAACAGTTATACGCCAAACGACATATTTGCGTATTTGACCTTTGACCCCAAGTGCCGTCACGCAAAACCAATCATTGCTGGTGTTTTTGTACCCTGGTTAAGATGCATCTGCTCTGTAATTTTCAAGGTCCTACCAGTTGCCATTCACAAGTTATTAACGTTTGATCAAACTTTTTGTCAATTTAATTGATTGACGTTTGACCTTTGACCTGTTGACCGCCACCCCCCAAAAGCTGTTAGGCACAAGTTCACATGAAGGTCTATTATCCCTGGGAATTTCAAGTCTCTAGCATCAGCGGTTCAAAAGCCTTAGGCTGCACAAAAATCTGTTAAGATTCGTTGATTTGACCTTTGACCCTAAGTGACGTCACGAACAGGTCATTGTTATGCATATAATTATTCCCCACATTGATATGCATATACTGTGAAAATGTAAAGGTCCTACCTGTAGTCATTCAAAAGTTATTAGGTTTTGGTAAATTTGGTTGTTTGACCTTTGACCTTTAACCTGACGACCGCCACCCCCCAAAAGTTGTTAGGCACAAGTTTCCAATAAGATCTACCATCCCTGAACATTTCAAGTCTCTAGCATCAGCGGTTCAAAAACCTTAGGCTGCGCAAGATTGGCAACACTTTTCGATTTTTTTGACCTTTGACCCCGAGTCACGTGACATAAAGCGTTTATAGTTGGTACACTGCAAGGACATATCAAGACACACCAACCCTATTAATTTCAAGTTCCTATGTGTTTTCCATCAATAGTTATTTGCCAAACGACATATTTGCGTATTTGACCTTTGACCCCAAGTGACGTCACGCAAAACTAATCACTGTTGGTCCTTTTGTACCCTCGTTGAGATGCATCTGCTCCGTAAACTTGAAGGTCCTACCAGTTGCCATTCACAAGTTATTAGCGTTTGATCAGAATTTTGATCATTATATTTGATTGACGTTTGACCTTTAACCTTATGACCGCCACCCCCCAAAAGCTGTTAGGCACAAGTTCACATGGAGGTCTATCATCCCTGGGAATTTCAAGTCTCTAGCATCAGCGGTTCAAAAGCCTTAGGCTGCACAAAAATCTGTTAAGATTCGTTCATTTGACCTTTGACCCTAAGTGACGTCACGAACAGGTCATTGTTATGCATATAATTATTCCCCACATTGATATGCATACACTGTGAAACTTTGAAGGTCCTACCTGTAGTCATTCAAAAGATATTAGGTTTTGGTAATTTTGGTTTTTTGACCTTTGACCTTTAACCTGACGACCGCCAACCCCCAAAAGTTGTTAGGCACAAGTTCCCAATAAGATCTACCATCCCTGAAAATTTCAAGTCTCTAGCATCAGCGGTTCAAAAGCCTTAGGCTGCACAAAATTTGGTGTTGAAAAAAAAAAAAAAAAAAAAGAAAAAAAAAAAAACTAGATGGCAGCTGCAAGCACCCGCTTATGGCTTCCCGATCAAGCTTACTAGGGACCCAAACGTCTAAGGGAACAGCACAGCGACTTCGCTTTTACAACTTAAAAAAACAACAAATCCGTGCAAAGCATAGGTGGGCATTATCACACATGAAGTAAGTTTAATTTCCTGCAGCCTGTGCTCCAGAAACTTAATAATATTGTAACGACTTCTTACATTTCTGTAATACAGTCATCGAAATCTCAATAAAACTATTATCCTTAAATTTCTTCACGTGTACAGTGATGATGCTGCACAAAAAATCAAATCTTCATTATACTCGCCATATTACGCCCAAGCGTGTAACGAGTGGCGGAGCCCACCTACGCGGCGCAGCGCTTGGGCTGCACAACTCCGAACAAACGTCGCAACGGTTGCGAGCCGTTGGCGACACTGTGACGATTTGGCCGACCAGGCAATTGAACCTCACACCTCCCGCACCGATAGGGTGGGCTTAGCAACTGAGCTAATCGGCCGGCACAATGCTACACAAGTCTGCAGTAAAATCATCTTGTTTGTCTGACATTTCCAACAAGCTGGCAAATCTTGCCGGCACAATGCTACACAAGTCTGTAGCAAAATCATCTTGTTTGTCTGACATTTCCAACAAGCTGGCAAATCTTGCAGTAAATTCAAACAATAAACGCCATGATTCTTGAAGGATTTGTGCAGCTGGAAGGACGACTGCATTCACACAAAACGAAATTAAATCATGGAGCTTGTGCTCGTTTCTAAGGGCCAAGAAATCGCGGCATAAAATGCGATGTATTATTTTGATATATCAAAAAATGAAGTTGCAAAGTAAAAATTACGAGATTTTAAATAAACAGAAATTACGAAAAAAGATCTACATTTACTTGCCATTAACATGTTTTTTATTCAGAAACTCATTAACAACAATTTATTCAAGAATTTTTTGAAAAGGATGGCATACACCGCATTAAAGCAGTTTGAATAAATATAAAAAAAGAATGTTTGACTCTTTCGTCTTTCTGCCGCTCTCAACTAGGGCTTATTTTAAGGGTAGGGCTTACATTAAAACCATCCTCAAAAATCACGCTAGGTTTTATTTTGCGGGTAGGTCTTATTATCGGGGAAACACGGCAGCTACTACCAATTTCGCGAAACCACAAGCTTGATAATCTCATAGCGGACTATGCTAGCTATTACTCTAGCAAACTCTTCGCCGCAATGCGAACACAGTTTCAATGCGAGGAATCCACAAAGCTAAGTCATGAGTCCAATGCACCAACCACTTGGCCAATTCCCATGTGCCCCTTATTGCTGATTAAAACGTCACTTTAACCACAAACTCATACGGCTCACTCACGAATGAAAAAATTTAAGCCAAAACAGCTCAAAAACATGTTACCCTACTGCCCTCTAACGGATTACATAAATTTGCTTGACTTTCATGAGGTTTCCTGAAATTTCACGTTTTTTACGTTTGACTCCAAGTCAGGCGCTCTGGAGTAACCCTTCATTATATTGATATTTTACCCACATTGAGATAAATATCCTCCGATAATTTGAAGGTCCTAGCTGTTGTCATTTAACAGTTATGAGCTTGTGAACATTTTCTTATTATTGACTTTTGACCCCAAACCACTTGACTGCCACCCCCCGCAAGTTGTGAGACCCAAGTTTACGTCGAGGTCTATCATCCCTGAATATTTCAAGCCTCTAGCATCAGCAGTTGAAATGCCCTAGACTGTGCAAGATTGGCAACATTTATCGGTTTTTTGACCTTTGATCCCGAGTCACGTGACATAGAACGTTCATGGTTGGTACACTGCAAGAACATATCAAGACACACCAATCCTATCAAATTCAAGTTCTTATGTGTTTTGATTCAATAGTGAAACGTCAAACGACATATTTGCGTATTTGACCTTTGACCCCAAGTGCTGTCACGCAAAACCAATTATTGCTGGTGTTTTTGTACTCTCGTTGAGATGCATCTGCTCCGTAAATTTGAAGGTCCTACCAGTTGCCATTCACAAGTTATTAACGTTTGATCAAACTTTTTGTCAATTTAATTGATTGACGTTTGACCTTTGACCTGTTGACCGCCACCCCCCAAAAGTTGTTAGGCACAAGATCACATAAAGGTCTATCATCCCTGGGAATTTCAAGTATCTAGCATCAGCGGTTCAAAAACCTTAGGCTGCACAAAAAACTGCTGAGGTTCGTTGATTTGACCTTTGACCCTAAGTGACGTCACGATCAGGTCATTGTTGTGCATATATTTATTCCCCACATTGATTAGCATATACTGTGAAAATGTAAAGGTCCTACCTGTAGTCATTCAAAAGATATTAGGTTTTGGTAAATTTGGTTGTTTGACCTTTGACCTTTAACCTGACGACCGCCACCCCCCAAAAGTTGTTAGGCACAAGTTCCCAATAGGATCTACCATCCCTGAACATTTCAAGTCTCTAGCATCAGCGGTTCAAAAACCTTAAACTGCGCAAGATTGGCAACATTTGCCGATTTTTTTGACCTTTGACCCCAAGTCACGTGACATAGAACGTTTATAGTTGGTACACTGCAAGGACATATCAAGACACACCAACCCTATACATTTCAAGTTCCTATGTGTTTTCCATCAATAGTTATACGCAAAACGACATATTTGCGTATTTGACTTTTGACCCCAAGTGACGTCACGCAAAACTAATCACTGTTGGTGCTTTTGTACCCTGATTGAGATGCATCTGCTCCGTAAACTTGAAGGTCCTACCAGTTGCCATTCACAAGTTATTAGCGTTTGATCATAATTTTGATCATTTTATTTGATTGACGTTTGACCTTTAACCTTACGACCGCCATCCCCCAAAAGTTGTTAGGCACAAGTTCACATGAAGGTCTATCATCCCTGAGAATTTCAAGTCTCTAGCATCAGCGGTTCAAAAGCCTTAGGCTGCACAAAAATCTGTTAAGATTCGTTGATTTGACCTTTGACCCTAAGTGACGTCACGAACAGGTCATTGTTATGCATATAATTATTCCCCACATTGATATGCATATACTGTGAAATATTGAAGGTCCTACCTGTAGTCATTCAAAAAATATTGGGTTTTGGTAATTTTGGTTTTTTGACCTTTGACCTTTAACCTGACGACCGCCAACCCCCAAAAGTTGTTAGGCACAAGTTCCCAATAAGATCTACCATCCCTGAAAATTTCAAGTCTCTAGCATCAGCGGTTCAAAAGCCTTAGGCTGCACAAAATTTGGTGTTGAAAAAAAAAAAAAAAAGAAAAAACTAGATGGCAGCTGCAAGCACCCGCTTATGGCTTCCCGATCAAGCTTACTAGGGACCGAAACGTCTAAGGGAACAGGTGATTGACTTCGCTTTTACAACTTAAAAAAACAACAAATCCCTGCAAAGTATGGGTGGGCATTACCACACATGAAGTAAGTTTAATTTCCTGCAGCCTGAGCTCCAGAAACTTAATAATATTGTAACGACTTTTTACATTTCTGTAATACAGTCATCGAAAACTCAATAAAACTATTATCCTTAAATTTCTTCACGTGTACAGTGATGATGCTGCACAAAAAATCAAATCTTCATTATACTCGCCATATTACGCCCAAGCGTGTAACGAGTGGCGGAGCCCACCTACGCGGCGCAGCGCTTGGGCTACACAGCTCCGAACAAACGTCGCAACGGTTGCGAGCCGTTGGCGACACTGTGACGATTTGGCCGACCACGCAATTCAACCTCACACCTCCCGCACCGATAGGGTGGGCTTAGCAACTGAGCTAATCGGCTGGCACAATGCTACACAAGTCTGCAGCAAAATCATCTTGTTTGTCTGACATTTCCAACAAGCTGGCAAATCTTGCAGTAAATTTAAACAATAAACGCCATGATTCTTGAAGGATTTGTGCAGCTGCAAGGACGACTGCATTCACACAAAACGAAATTAAATCATGGAGCTTGTGCTCGTTTCTAAGGGCCAAGAAATCGCGGCATAAAATGGGATGTATTATTTTGATATATCGAAAAATGAAGTTACAAAGTAAAAATTACGAGATTTTGAATAAACAGAAATTACGAAAAAAGATCTACATTTACTTGCCATTAACATGTTTTTTATTCAGAAACTCATTAACAACAATTTATTCAAGAATTTTTTGAAAAGGATGGCATACACCGCATTAAAGCAGTTTGAATAAATATAAAAAAAGAATGTTTGATTTCTTCGTCTTTCTGCCGCTCTCAACTAGGGCTTATTTTAAGGGTAGGGCTTACATTAAAATCATCCTCAAAAATCACGCTAGGTTTTATTTTGCGGGTAGGTCTTATTATCGGGGAAACACGGCAATTACAACCAATTTCGCGAAACCACAAGCTTGATAATCTGATAGCGGATTATGCTAGCTATTACTCTAACAAACTCTTCGCCGCAATGCGAACACAGTTTCAATGCGAGGAATCCACAAAGCTAAGTCATGAGTCCAATGCACCAACCACTTGGCCAATTCCCATGTGCCCCTTATTGCTGATTAAAACGTCACTTTAACCACAAACTCATACGGCTCACTCACGAATGAAAAAGTTTTAAGCCAAAATAGCTCAAAAACATGTTACCCTACTGCCCTCTAACGGATTACATAAATTTGCTTGACTTTCATGAGGTTTCCTGAAATTTCACGTTTTTTACGTTTGACTCCAAGTCAGGCGCTCTGGAGTAACCCTTCATTATATTGATATTTTACCCACATTGAGATAAATATCCTCCGATAATTTGAAGGTCCTAGCTGTTGTCATTTAACAGTTATGAGCTTGTGAACATTTTCTTATTATTGACTTTTGACCCCAAACCACTTGACTGCCACCCCCCGCAAGTTGTGAGACCCAAGTTTACTTCGAGGTCTATCATCCCTGAACATTTCAAGCCTCTAGCATCAGCGGTTGAAATGCCCTAGACTGCGCAAGATTGGCAACATTTATCGGTTTTTTGACCTTTGATCCCGAGTCACGTGACATAGAGCGTTCATGGTTGGTACACTGCAAGGACATATCAAGACACACCAATCCTATCAAATTCAAGTACTTATGTGTTTTGATTGAATAGTTAAACGTCAAACGACATATTTGCGTATTTGATCTTTGACCCCAAGTGACGTCACGCAAAACCAATTATTGCTGGTGTTTTTGTACTCTCGTTGAGATGCATCTGCTCCGTAAATTTGAAGGTCCTACCAGTTGCCATTCACAAGTTATTAGCGTTTGATCAAACTATTTGTCAATTTAATTGATTGACGTTTGACCTTTGACCTGTTGACCGCCACCCCCCAAAAGTTGTTAGGCACAAGATCACATAGAGGCCTATCATCCCTGGGAATTTCAAGTATCTAGCATCAGCGGTTCAAAAACCTTCAAATGCACAAAAAACTGCTGAGGTTCGTTGATTTGACCTTTGACCCTAAGTGACGTCACGATCAGGTCATTGTTATGCATATAATTGTTCCCCACATTGATATGCATATACTGTGAAAATGTAAAGGTCCTACCTGTAGTCATTCAAAAGTTATGAGGTTTTGGTAAATTTGTTTTTTTGACCTTTGACCTTTAACCTGACAACCTCCACCCCCCAAAAGTTGTTAGGCACAAGTTCCCAATAGGATCTACCATCCCTGAACATTTCAAGTCTCTAGCATCAGCGGTTCAAAAACCTTAGGCTGCGCAAGATTGGCAACACTTGCCGATTTTTTTGACCTTTGACCCCGAGTCACGTGACATAGAACGTTCATAGTTGGTACACTGCAAGGACATATCAAGACACACCAACCCTATTAATTTCAAGTTCCTATGTGTTTTCCATCAATAGTTATACGCCAAACGACATATTTGCGTATTTGACCTTTGACCCCAAGTGACGTCACGCAAAACTAATCACTGGTGGTGCTTTTGCACCCTTGTTGAGATGCATCTGCTCCGTAAACTTGAAGGTCCTACCAGTTGCCATTCACAAGTTATTAGCGTTTCATCAGAATTTTGATCATTATATTTGATTGACGTTTGACCTTTAACCTTATAACCGCCACCCCCCAAAAGCTGTTAGGCACAAGTTCACATGGAGGTCTATCATCCCTGGGAATTTCAAGTGTCTAGCATCAGTGGTTCAAAAGCCTTAGGCTGCACAAAAATCTGTTAAGATTCGTTGATTTGACCTTTGACCCTAAGTGACGTCACGAACAGGTCATTGTTATGCATATAATTATTCCCCACATTGATATGCATATACTGTGAAAATTTGAAGGTCCTACCTGTAGTCATTCAAAAGATATTAGGTTTTGGTAAATTTGGTTGTTTGACCTTTGACCTTTAACCTGACGACCGCCAACCCCCAAAAGTTGTTAGGCACAAGTTTCCAATAAGATCTACCATCCCTGAACATTTCAAGTCTCTAGCATCAGCGGTTCAAAAGCCTTAGGCTGCACAAAATTTGGTGTTGAAAAAAAAAAGAAAAAAAAAAAAAAAAAAAAAACTAGATGGCAGCTGCAAGCACCCGCTTATGGCTTCCCGATCAAGCTTACTAGGGACCGAAACGTCTAAGGGAACAGCAGAGCGACTTCGCTTTTACAACTTAAAAAAACAACAAATCCGTGCAAAGCATAGGTGGGCATTATCACACATGAAGTAAGTTTAATTTCCTGCAGCCTGTGCTCCAGAAACTTAATAATATTGTAACGACTTTTTACATTTTTGTAATACAGTCATCGAAATCTCAATAAAACTATTATCCTTAAATTTCTTCACGTGTACAGTGATGATGCTGCACAAAAAATCAAATCTTCATTATACTCGCCATATTACGCCCAAGCGTGTAACGAGTGGCGGAGCCCACCTACGCGGCGCAGCGCTTGGGCTACACAGCTCCGAACAAACGTCGCAACGGTTGCGAGCCGTTGGCGACACTGTGACGATTTGGCCGACCACGCAATTCAACCTCACACCTCCCGCACCGATAGGGTGGGCTTAGCAACTGAGCTAATCGGCTGGCACAATGCTACACAAGTCTGCAGCAAAATCATCTTGTTTGTCTGACATTTCCAACAAGCTGGCAAATCTTGCAGTAAATTTAAACAATAAACGCCATGATTCTTGAAGGATTTGTGCAGCTGCAAGGACGACTGCATTCACACAAAACGAAATTAAATCATGGAGCTTGTGCTCGTTTCTAAGGGCCAAGAAATCGCGGCATAAAATGGGATGTATTATTTTGATATATCGAAAAATGAAGTTACAAAGTAAAAATTACGAGATTTTGAATAAACAGAAATTACGAAAAAAGATCTACATTTACTTGCCATTAACATGTTTTTTATTCAGAAACTCATTAACAACAATTTATTCAAGAATTTTTTGAAAAGGATGGCATACACCGCATTAAAGCAGTTTGAATAAATATAAAAAAAGAATGTTTGATTTCTTCGTCTTTCTGCCGCTCTCAACTAGGGCTTATTTTAAGGGTAGGGCTTACATTAAAATCATCCTCAAAAATCACGCTAGGTTTTATTTTGCGGGTAGGTCTTATTATCGGGGAAACACGGCAATTACAACCAATTTCGCGAAACCACAAGCTTGATAATCTGATAGCGGATTATGCTAGCTATTACTCTAACAAACTCTTCGCCGCAATGCGAACACAGTTTCAATGCGAGGAATCCACAAAGCTAAGTCATGAGTCCAATGCACCAACCACTTGGCCAATTCCCATGTGCCCCTTATTGCTGATTAAAACGTCACTTTAACCACAAACTCATACGGCTCACTCACGAATGAAAAAGTTTTAAGCCAAAATAGCTCAAAAACATGTTACCCTACTGCCCTCTAACGGATTACATAAATTTGCTTGACTTTCATGAGGTTTCCTGAAATTTCACGTTTTTTACGTTTGACTCCAAGTCAGGCGCTCTGGAGTAACCCTTCATTATATTGATATTTTACCCACATTGAGATAAATATCCTCCGATAATTTGAAGGTCCTAGCTGTTGTCATTTAACAGTTATGAGCTTGTGAACATTTTCTTATTATTGACTTTTGACCCCAAACCACTTGACTGCCACCCCCCGCAAGTTGTGAGACCCAAGTTTACTTCGAGGTCTATCATCCCTGAACATTTCAAGCCTCTAGCATCAGCGGTTGAAATGCCCTAGACTGCGCAAGATTGGCAACATTTATCGGTTTTTTGACCTTTGATCCCGAGTCACGTGACATAGAGCGTTCATGGTTGGTACACTGCAAGGACATATCAAGACACACCAATCCTATCAAATTCAAGTACTTATGTGTTTTGATTGAATAGTTAAACGTCAAACGACATATTTGCGTATTTGATCTTTGACCCCAAGTGACGTCACGCAAAACCAATTATTGCTGGTGTTTTTGTACTCTCGTTGAGATGCATCTGCTCCGTAAATTTGAAGGTCCTACCAGTTGCCATTCACAAGTTATTAGCGTTTGATCAAACTATTTGTCAATTTAATTGATTGACGTTTGACCTTTGACCTGTTGACCGCCACCCCCCAAAAGTTGTTAGGCACAAGATCACATAGAGGCCTATCATCCCTGGGAATTTCAAGTATCTAGCATCAGCGGTTCAAAAACCTTCAAATGCACAAAAAACTGCTGAGGTTCGTTGATTTGACCTTTGACCCTAAGTGACGTCACGATCAGGTCATTGTTATGCATATAATTGTTCCCCACATTGATATGCATATACTGTGAAAATGTAAAGGTCCTACCTGTAGTCATTCAAAAGTTATGAGGTTTTGGTAAATTTGTTTTTTTGACCTTTGACCTTTAACCTGACAACCTCCACCCCCCAAAAGTTGTTAGGCACAAGTTCCCAATAGGATCTACCATCCCTGAACATTTCAAGTCTCTAGCATCAGCGGTTCAAAAACCTTAGGCTGCGCAAGATTGGCAACACTTGCCGATTTTTTTGACCTTTGACCCCGAGTCACGTGACATAGAACGTTCATAGTTGGTACACTGCAAGGACATATCAAGACACACCAACCCTATTAATTTCAAGTTCCTATGTGTTTTCCATCAATAGTTATACGCCAAACGACATATTTGCGTATTTGACCTTTGACCCCAAGTGACGTCACGCAAAACTAATCACTGGTGGTGCTTTTGCACCCTTGTTGAGATGCATCTGCTCCGTAAACTTGAAGGTCCTACCAGTTGCCATTCACAAGTTATTAGCGTTTCATCAGAATTTTGATCATTATATTTGATTGACGTTTGACCTTTAACCTTATAACCGCCATCCCCCAAAAGCTGTTAGGCACAAGTTCACATGGAGGTCTATCATCCCTGGGAATTTCAAGTGTCTAGCATCAGTGGTTCAAAAGCCTTAGGCTGCACAAAAATCTGTTAAGATTCGTTGATTTGACCTTTGACCCTAAGTGACGTCACGAACAGGTCATTGTTATGCATATAATTATTCCCCACATTGATATGCATATACTGTGAAAATTTGAAGGTCCTACCTGTAGTCATTCAAAAGATATTAGGTTTTGGTAAATTTGGTTGTTTGACCTTTGACCTTTAACCTGACGACCGCCAACCCCCAAAAGTTGTTAGGCACAAGTTTCCAATAAGATCTACCATCCCTGAACATTTCAAGTCTCTAGCATCAGCGGTTCAAAAGCCTTAGGCTGCACAAAATTTGGTGTTGAAAAAAAAAAGAAAAAAAAAAAAAAAAAAAAAAACTAGATGGCAGCTGCAAGCACCCGCTTATGGCTTCCCGATCAAGCTTACTAGGGACCGAAACGTCTAAGGGAACAGCAGAGCGACTTCGCTTTTACAACTTAAAAAAACAACAAATCCGTGCAAAGCATAGGTGGGCATTATCACACATGAAGTAAGTTTAATTTCCTGCAGCCTGTGCTCCAGAAACTTAATAATATTGTAACGACTTTTTACATTTTTGTAATACAGTCATCGAAATCTCAATAAAACTATTATCCTTAAATTTCTTCACGTGTACAGTGATGATGCTGCACAAAAAATCAAATCTTCATTATACTCGCCATATTACGCCCAAGCGTGTAACGAGTGGCGGAGCCCACCTACGCGGCGCAGCGCTTGGGCTACACAGCTCCGAACAAACGTCGCAACGGTTGCGAGCCGTTGGCGACACTGTGACGATTTGGCCGACCACGCAATTCAACCTCACACCTCCCGCACCGATAGGGTGGGCTTAGCAACTGAGCTAATCGGCTGGCACAATGCTACACAAGTCTGCAGCAAAATCATCTTGTTTGTCTGACATTTCCAACAAGCTGGCAAATCTTGCAGTAAATTTAAACAATAAACGCCATGATTCTTGAAGGATTTGTGCAGCTGCAAGGACGACTGCATTCACACAAAACGAAATTAAATCATGGAGCTTGTGCTCGTTTCTAAGGGCCAAGAAATCGCGGCATAAAATGGGATGTATTATTTTGATATATCGAAAAATGAAGTTACAAAGTAAAAATTACGAGATTTTGAATAAACAGAAATTACGAAAAAAGATCTACATTTACTTGCCATTAACATGTTTTTTATTCAGAAACTCATTAACAACAATTTATTCAAGAATTTTTTGAAAAGGATGGCATACACCGCATTAAAGCAGTTTGAATAAATATAAAAAAAGAATGTTTGATTTCTTCGTCTTTCTGCCGCTCTCAACTAGGGCTTATTTTAAGGGTAGGGCTTACATTAAAATCATCCTCAAAAATCACGCTAGGTTTTATTTTGCGGGTAGGTCTTATTATCGGGGAAACACGGCAATTACAACCAATTTCGCGAAACCACAAGCTTGATAATCTGATAGCGGATTATGCTAGCTATTACTCTAACAAACTCTTCGCCGCAATGCGAACACAGTTTCAATGCGAGGAATCCACAAAGCTAAGTCATGAGTCCAATGCACCAACCACTTGGCCAATTCCCATGTGCCCCTTATTGCTGATTAAAACGTCACTTTAACCACAAACTCATACGGCTCACTCACGAATGAAAAAGTTTTAAGCCAAAATAGCTCAAAAACATGTTACCCTACTGCCCTCTAACGGATTACATAAATTTGCTTGACTTTCATGAGGTTTCCTGAAATTTCACGTTTTTTACGTTTGACTCCAAGTCAGGCGCTCTGGAGTAACCCTTCATTATATTGATATTTTACCCACATTGAGATAAATATCCTCCGATAATTTGAAGGTCCTAGCTGTTGTCATTTAACAGTTATGAGCTTGTGAACATTTTCTTATTATTGACTTTTGACCCCAAACCACTTGACTGCCACCCCCCGCAAGTTGTGAGACCCAAGTTTACTTCGAGGTCTATCATCCCTGAACATTTCAAGCCTCTAGCATCAGCGGTTGAAATGCCCTAGACTGCGCAAGATTGGCAACATTTATCGGTTTTTTGACCTTTGATCCCGAGTCACGTGACATAGAGCGTTCATGGTTGGTACACTGCAAGGACATATCAAGACACACCAATCCTATCAAATTCAAGTACTTATGTGTTTTTGATTGAATAGTTAAACGTCAAACGACATATTTGCGTATTTGATCTTTGACCCCAAGTGACGTCACGCAAAACCAATTATTGCTGGTGTTTTTGTACTCTCGTTGAGATGCATCTGCTACGTAAATTTGAAGGTCCTACCAGTTGCCATTCACAAGTTATTAGCGTTTGATCAAACTATTTGTCAATTTAATTGATTGACGTTTGACCTTTGACCTGTTGACCGCCACCCCCCAAAAGTTGTTAGGCACAAGATCACATAGAGGCCTATCATCCCTGGGAATTTCAAGTATCTAGCATCAGCGGTTCAAAAACCTTCAAATGCACAAAAAACTGCTGAGGTTCGTTGATTTGACCTTTGACCCTAAGTGACGTCACGATCAGGTCATTGTTATGCATATAATTGTTCCCCACATTGATATGCATATACTGTGAAAATGTAAAGGTCCTACCTGTAGTCATTCAAAAGTTATGAGGTTTTGGTAAATTTGTTTTTTTGACCTTTGACCTTTAACCTGACAACCTCCACCCCCCAAAAGTTGTTAGGCACAAGTTCCCAATAGGATCTACCATCCCTGAACATTTCAAGTCTCTAGCATCAGCGGTTCAAAAACCTTAGGCTGCGCAAGATTGGCAACACTTGCCGATTTTTTTGACCTTTGACCCCGAGTCACGTGACATAGAACGTTCATAGTTGGTACACTGCAAGGACATATCAAGACACACCAACCCTATTAATTTCAAGTTCCTATGTGTTTTCCATCAATAGTTATACGCCAAACGACATATTTGCGTATTTGACCTTTGACCCCAAGTGACGTCACGCAAAACTAATCACTGGTGGTGCTTTTGCACCCTTGTTGAGATGCATCTGCTCCGTAAACTTGAAGGTCCTACCAGTTGCCATTCACAAGTTATTAGCGTTTCATCAGAATTTTGATCATTATATTTGATTGACGTTTGACCTTTAACCTTATAACCGCCACCCCCCAAAAGCTGTTAGGCACAAGTTCACATGGAGGTCTATCATCCCTGGGAATTTCAAGTGTCTAGCATCAGTGGTTCAAAAGCCTTAGGCTGCACAAAAATCTGTTAAGATTCGTTGATTTGACCTTTGACCCTAAGTGACGTCACGAACAGGTCATTGTTATGCATATAATTATTCCCCACATTGATATGCATATACTGTGAAAATTTGAAGGTCCTACCTGTAGTCATTCAAAAGATATTAGGTTTTGGTAAATTTGGTTGTTTGACCTTTGACCTTTAACCTGACGACCGCCAACCCCCAAAAGTTGTTAGGCACAAGTTTCCAATAAGATCTACCATCCCTGAACATTTCAAGTCTCTAGCATCAGCGGTTCAAAAGCCTTAGGCTGCACAAAATTTGGTGTTGAAAAAAAAAAGAAAAAAAAAAAAAAAAAAAAAAAAACTAGATGGCAGCTGCAAGCACCCGCTTATGGCTTCCCGATCAAGCTTACTAGGGACCGAAACGTCTAAGGGAACAGCAGAGCGACTTCGCTTTTACAACTTAAAAAAACAACAAATCCGTGCAAAGCATAGGTGGGCATTATCACACATGAAGTAAGTTTAATTTCCTGCAGCCTGTGCTCCAGAAACTTAATAATATTGTAACGACTTTTTACATTTTTGTAATACAGTCATCGAAATCTCAATAAAACTATTATCCTTAAATTTCTTCACGTGTACAGTGATGATGCTGCACAAAAAATCAAATCTTCATTATACTCGCCATATTACGCCCAAGCGTGTAACGAGTGGCGGAGCCCACCTACGCGGCGCAGCGCTTGGGCTACACAACTCCGAACAAACGTCGCAACGGTGGCGAGCCGTTGGCGACACTGTGACGATTTGGCCGACCAGGCAATTGAACCTCACACCTCCCGCACCGATAGGGTGGGCTTAGCAACTGAGCTAATCGGCCGGCACAATGCTACACAAGTCTGCAGCAAAATCATCTTGTTTGTCTGACGTTTCCAACAAGCTGGCAAATCTTGCAGTAAATTCAAACAATAAACGCCATGATTCTTGAAGGATTTGTGCAGCTGCAAGGACGACTGCATTCACACAAAACGAAATTAAATCATGGAGCTTGTGTTCGATTCTAAGGGCCAAGAAATCGCGGCATAAAATGCGATGTATTATTTTGATATATCAAAAAATGAAATTGCAAAGTAAAAATTACGAGATTTTGAATAAACAGAAATTACGAAAAAACATCTACATTTACTTGCCATTAACATGTTTTTTATTCAGAAACTCATTAACAACAATTTATTCAAGAATTTTTTGAAAAGGATGGCATACACCGCATTAAAGCAGTTTGAATAAATATAAAAAAAGAATGTTTGACTTTTTCGTCTTTCTGCCGCTCTCAACTAGGGCTTATTTTAAGGGTAGGGCTTACATTAAAATCATCCTCAAAAATCACGCTAGGTTTTATTTTGCGTCTAGGTCTTATTATCGGGGAAACACGGCAATTACAACCAATTTCGCGAAACCACAAGCTTGATAATCTGATAGCGGATTATGCTAGCTATTACTCTAACAAACTCTTCGCCGCAATGCGAACACAGTTTCAATGCGAGGAATCCACAAAGCTAAGTCATGAGTCCAATGCACCAACCACTTGGCCAATTCCCATGTGCCCCTTATTGCTGATTAAAACGTCACTTTAACCACAAACTCATACGGCTCACTCACGAATGAAAAAGTTTTAAGCCAAAATAGTTCAAAAACATGTTTCCCTACTGCCCTCTAACGGATTACATAAATTTGCTTGACTTTCATGAGGTTTCCTGAAATTTCACGTTTTTTACGTTTGACTCCAAGTCAGGCGCTCTGGAGTAACCCTTCATTATATTGATATTTTACCCACATTGAGATAAATATCCTCCGATAATTTGAAGGTCCTAGCTGTTGTCATTTAACAGTTATGAGCTTGTGAACATTTTCTTATTATTGACTTTTGACCCCAAACCACTTGACTGCCACCCCCCGCAAGTTGTGAGACACAAGTTTACGTCGAGGTCTATCATCCCTGAACATTTCAAGCCTCTAGCATCAGCGGTTGAAATGCCCTAGACTGCGCAAGATTGGCAACATTTATCGGTTTTTTGACCTTTGATCCCGAGTCACGTGACATAGAGCGTTCATGGTTGGTACACTGCAAGAACATATCAAGACACACCAATCCTATCAAATTCAAGTACTTATGTGTTTTGATTGAATAGTTAAACGTCAAACGACATATTTGCGTATTTGACCTTTGACCCCAAGTGCCGTCACGCAAAACCAATCATTGCTGGTGTTTTTGTACTCTCGTTGAGATGCATCTGCTCCGTAAATTTGAAGGTCCTACCAGTTGCCATTCACAAGTTATTAGCGTTTGATCAAACTATTTGTCAATTTAATTTATTGACGTTTGACCTTTGACCTGTTGACCGCCACCCCCCAAAAGTTGTTAGGCACAAGATCACATAGAGGCCTATCATCCCTGGGAATTTCAAGTATCTAGCATCAGCGGTTCAAAAACCTTCAAATGCACAAAAAACTGCTGAGGTTCGTTGATTTGACCTTTGACCCTAAGTGACGTCACGATCAGGTCATTGTTATGCATATAATTGTTCCCCACATTGATATGCATATACTGTGAAAATGTAAAGGTCCTACCTGTAGTCATTCAAAAGTTATGAGGTTTTGGTAAATTTGTTTTTTTGACCTTTGACCTTTAACCTGACAACCTCCACCCCCCAAAAGTTGTTAGGCACAAGTTCCCAATAGGATCTACCATCCCTGAACATTTCAAGTCTCTAGCATCAGCGGTTCAAAAACCTTAGGCTGCGCAAGATTGGCAACACTTGCCGATTTTTTTGACCTTTGACCCCGAGTCACGTGACATAGAACGTTCATAGTTGGTACACTGCAAGGACATATCAAGACACACCAACCCTATTAATTTCAAGTTCCTATGTGTTTTCCATCAATAGTTATACGCCAAACGACATATTTGCGTATTTGACCTTTGACCCCAAGTGACGTCACGCAAAACTAATCACTGGTGGTGCTTTTGCACCCTTGTTGAGATGCATCTGCTCCGTAAACTTGAAGGTCCTACCAGTTGCCATTCACAAGTTATTAGCGTTTCATCAGAATTTTGATCATTATATTTGATTGACGTTTGACCTTTAACCTTATAACCGCCACCCCCCAAAAGCTGTTAGGCACAAGTTCACATGGAGGTCTATCATCCCTGGGAATTTCAAGTGTCTAGCATCAGTGGTTCAAAAGCCTTAGGCTGCACAAAAATCTGTTAAGATTCGTTGATTTGACCTTTGACCCTAAGTGACGTCACGAACAGGTCATTGTTATGCATATAATTATTCCCCACATTGATATGCATATACTGTGAAAATTTGAAGGTCCTACCTGTAGTCATTCAAAAGATATTAGGTTTTGGTAAATTTGGTTGTTTGACCTTTGACCTTTAACCTGACGACCGCCAACCCCCAAAAGTTGTTAGGCACAAGTTTCCAATAAGATCTACCATCCCTGAACATTTCAAGTCTCTAGCATCAGCGGTTCAAAAGCCTTAGGCTGCACAAAATTTGGTGTTGAAAAAAAAAAGAAAAAAAAAAAAAAAAAAAAAAAACTAGATGGCAGCTGCAAGCACCGGCTTATGGCTTCCCGATCAAGCTTACTAGGGACCGAAACGTCTAAGGGAACAGCAGAGCGACTTCGCTTTTACAACTTAAAAAAACAACAAATCCGTGCAAAGCATAGGTGGGCATTATCACACATGAAGTAAGTTTAATTTCCTGCAGCCTGTGCTCCAGAAACTTAATAATATTGTAACGACTTTTTACATTTTTGTAATACAGTCATCGAAATCTCAATAAAACTATTATCCTTAAATTTCTTCACGTGTACAGTGATGATGCTGCACAAAAAATCAAATCTTCATTATACTCGCCATATTACGCCCAAGCGTGTAACGAGTGGCGGAGCCCACCTACGCGGCGCAGCGCTTGGGCTACACAACTCCGAACAAACGTCGCAACGGTGGCGAGCCGTTGGCGACACTGTGACGATTTGGCCGACCAGGCAATTGAACCTCACACCTCCCGCACCGATAGGGTGGGCTTAGCAACTGAGCTAATCGGCCGGCACAATGCTACACAAGTCTGCAGCAAAATCATCTTGTTTGTCTGACGTTTCCAACAAGCTGGCAAATCTTGCAGTAAATTCAAACAATAAACGCCATGATTCTTGAAGGATTTGTGCAGCTGCAAGGACGACTGCATTCACACAAAACGAAATTAAATCATGGAGCTTGTGTTCGATTCTAAGGGCCAAGAAATCGCGGCATAAAATGCGATGTATTATTTTGATATATCAAAAAATGAAGTTGCAAAGTAAAAATTACGAGATTTTGAATAAACAGAAATTACGAAAAAACATCTACATTTACTTGCCATTAACATGTTTTTTATTCAGAAACTCATTAACAACAATTTATTCAAGAATTTTTTGGAAAGGATGGCATACACCGCATTAAAGCAGTTTGAATAAATATAAAAAAAGAATGTTTGACTTTTTCGTCTTTCTGCCGCTCTCAACTAGGGCTTATTTTAAGGGTAGGGCTTACATTAAAATCATCCTCAAAAATCACGCTAGGTTTTATTTTGCGTCTAGGTCTTATTATCGGGGAAACACGGCAATTACAACCAATTTCGCGAAACCACAAGCTTGATAATCTGATAGCGGATTATGCTAGCTATTACTCTAACAAACTCTTCGCCGCAATGCGAACACAGTTTCAATGCGAGGAATCCACAAAGCTAAGTCATGAGTCCAATGCACCAACCACTTGGCCAATTCCCATGTGCCCCTTATTGCTGATTAAAACGTCACTTTAACCACAAACTCATACGGCTCACTCACGAATGAAAAAGTTTTAAGCCAAAATAGTTCAAAAACATGTTTCCCTACTGCCCTCTAACGGATTACATAAATTTGCTTGACTTTCATGAGGTTTCCTGAAATTTCACGTTTTTTACGTTTGACTCCAAGTCAGGCGCTCTGGAGTAACCCTTCATTATATTGATATTTTACCCACATTGAGATAAATATCCTCCGATAATTTGAAGGTCCTAGCTGTTGTCATTTAACAGTTATGAGCTTGTGAACATTTTCTTATTATTGACTTTTGACCCCAAACCACTTGACTGCCACCCCCCGCAAGTTGTGAGACACAAGTTTACGTCGAGGTCTATCATCCCTGAACATTTCAAGCCTCTAGCATCAGCGGTTGAAATGCCCTAGACTGCGCAAGATTGGCAACATTTATCGGTTTTTTGACCTTTGATCCCGAGTCACGTGACATAGAGCGTTCATGGTTGGTACACTGCAAGAACATATCAAGACACACCAATCCTATCAAATTCAAGTTCTTATGTGTTTTGATTGAATAGTTAAACGTCAAACGACATATTTGCGTATTTGACCTTTGACCCCAAGTGCCGTCACGCAAAACCAATCATTGCTGGTGTTTTTGTACTCTCGTTGAGATGCATCTGCTCCGTAAATTTGAAGGTCCTACCAGTTGCCATTCACAAGTTATTAGCGTTTGATCAAACTATTTGTCAATTTAATTTATTGACGTTTGACCTTTGACCTGTTGACCGCCACCCCCCAAAAGTTGTTAGGCACAAGATCACATAGAGGCCTATCATCCCTGGGAATTTCAAGTATCTAGCATCAGCGGTTCAAAAACCTTCAAATGCACAAAAAACTGCTGAGGTTCGTTGATTTGACCTTTGACCCTAAGTGACGTCACGATCAGGTCATTGTTATGCATATAATTGTTCCCCACATTGATATGCATATACTGTGAAAATGTAAAGGTCCTACCTGTAGTCATTCAAAAGTTATGAGGTTTTGGTAAATTTGTTTTTTTGACCTTTGACCTTTAACCTGACAACCTCCACCCCCCAAAAGTTGTTAGGCACAAGTTCCCAATAGGATCTACCATCCCTGAACATTTCAAGTCTCTAGCATCAGCGGTTCAAAAACCTTAGGCTGCGCAAGATTGGCAACACTTGCCGATTTTTTTGACCTTTGACCCCGAGTCACGTGACATAGAACGTTCATAGTTGGTACACTGCAAGGACATATCAAGACACACCAACCCTATTAATTTCAAGTTCCTATGTGTTTTCCATCAATAGTTATACGCCAAACGACATATTTGCGTATTTGACCTTTGACCCCAAGTGACGTCACGCAAAACTAATCACTGGTGGTGCTTTTGCACCCTTGTTGAGATGCATCTGCTCCGTAAACTTGAAGGTCCTACCAGTTGCCATTCACAAGTTATTAGCGTTTCATCAGAATTTTGATCATTATATTTGATTGACGTTTGACCTTTAACCTTATAACCGCCACCCCCCAAAAGCTGTTAGGCACAAGTTCACATGGAGGTCTATCATCCCTGGGAATTTCAAGTGTCTAGCATCAGTGGTTCAAAAGCCTTAGGCTGCACAAAAATCTGTTAAGATTCGTTGATTTGACCTTTGACCCTAAGTGACGTCACGAACAGGTCATTGTTATGCATATAATTATTCCCCACATTGATATGCATATACTGTGAAAATTTGAAGGTCCTACCTGTAGTCATTCAAAAGATATTAGGTTTTGGTAAATTTGGTTGTTTGACCTTTGACCTTTAACCTGACGACCGCCAACCCCCAAAAGTTGTTAGGCACAAGTTTCCAATAAGATCTACCATCCCTGAACATTTCAAGTCTCTAGCATCAGCGGTTCAAAAGCCTTAGGCTGCACAAAATTTGGTGTTGAAAAAAAAAAGAAAAAAAAAAAAAAAAAAAAAAAAAAAAAAAAAAAACTAGATGGCAGCTGCAAGCACCCGCTTATGGCTTCCCGATCAAGCTTACTAGGGACCGAAACGTCTAAGGGAACAGCAGAGCGACTTCGCTTTTACAACTTAAAAAAACAACAAATCCGTGCAAAGCATAGGTGGGCATTATCACACATGAAGTAAGTTTAATTTCCTGCAGCCTGTGCTCCAGAAACTTAATAATATTGTAACGACTTTTTACATTTTTGTAATACAGTCATCGAAATCTCAATAAAACTATTATCCTTAAATTTCTTCACGTGTACAGTGATGATGCTGCACAAAAAATCAAATCTTCATTATACTCGCCATATTACGCCCAAGCGTGTAACGAGTGGCGGAGCCCACCTACGCGGCGCAGCGCTTGGGCTACACAGCTCCGAACAAACGTCGCAACGGTTGCGAGCCGTTGGCGACACTGTGACGATTTGGCCGACCACGCAATTCAACCTCACACCTCCCGCACCGATAGGGTGGGCTTAGCAACTGAGCTAATCGGCTGGCACAATGCTACACAAGTCTGCAGCAAAATCATCTTGTTTGTCTGACATTTCCAACAAGCTGGCAAATCTTGCAGTAAATTTAAACAATAAACGCCATGATTCTTGAAGGATTTGTGCAGCTGCAAGGACGACTGCATTCACACAAAACGAAATTAAATCATGGAGCTTGTGCTCGTTTCTAAGGGCCAAGAAATCGCGGCATAAAATGGGATGTATTATTTTGATATATCGAAAAATGAAGTTACAAAGTAAAAATTACGAGATTTTGAATAAACAGAAATTACGAAAAAAGATCTACATTTACTTGCCATTAACATGTTTTTTATTCAGAAACTCATTAACAACAATTTATTCAAGAATTTTTTGAAAAGGATGGCATACACCGCATTAAAGCAGTTTGAATAAATATAAAAAAAGAATGTTTGACTTTTTCGTCTTTCTGCCGCTCTCAACTAGGGCTTATTTTAAGGGTAGGGCTTACATTAAAATCATCCTCAAAAATCACGCTAGGTTTTATTTTGCGGGTAGGTCTTATTATCGGGGAAACACGGCAATTACAACCAATTTCGCGAAACCACAAGCTTGATAATCTGATAGCGGATTATGCTAGCTATTACTCTAACAAACTCTTCGCCGCAATGCGAACACAGTTTCAATGCGAGGAATCCACAAAGCTAAGTCATGAGTCCAATGCACCAACCACTTGGCCAATTCCCATGTGCCCCTTATTGCTGATTAAAACGTCACTTTAACCACAAACTCATACGGCTCACTCACGAATGAAAAAGTTTTAAGCCAAAATAGCTCAAAAACATGTTACCCTACTGCCCTCTAACGGATTACATAAATTTGCTTGACTTTCATGAGGTTTCCTGAAATTTCACGTTTTTTACGTTTGACTCCAAGTCAGGCGCTCTGGAGTAACCCTTCATTATATTGATATTTTACCCACATTGAGATAAATATCCTCCGATAATTTGAAGGTCCTAGCTGTTGTCATTTAACAGTTATGAGCTTGTGAACATTTTCTTATTATTGACTTTTGACCCCAAACCACTTGACTGCCACCCCCCGCAAGTTGTGAGACCCAAGTTTACTTCGAGGTCTATCATCCCTGAACATTTCAAGCCTCTAGCATCAGCGGTTGAAATGCCCTAGACTGCGCAAGATTGGCAACATTTATCGGTTTTTTGACCTTTGATCCCGAGTCACGTGACATAGAGCGTTCATGGTTGGTACACTGCAAGGACATATCAAGACACACCAATCCTATCAAATTCAAGTACTTATGTGTTTTGATTGAATAGTTAAACGTCAAACGACATATTTGCGTATTTGATCTTTGACCCCAAGTGACGTCACGCAAAACCAATTATTGCTGGTGTTTTTGTACTCTCGTTGAGATGCATCTGCTCCGTAAATTTGAAGGTCCTACCAGTTGCCATTCACAAGTTATTAGCGTTTGATCAAACTATTTGTCAATTTAATTGATTGACGTTTGACCTTTGACCTGTTGACCGCCACCCCCCAAAAGTTGTTAGGCACAAGATCACATAGAGGCCTATCATCCCTGGGAATTTCAAGTATCTAGCATCAGCGGTTCAAAAACCTTCAAATGCACAAAAAACTGCTGAGGTTCGTTGATTTGACCTTTGACCCTAAGTGACGTCACGATCAGGTCATTGTTATGCATATAATTGTTCCCCACATTGATATGCATATACTGTGAAAATGTAAAGGTCCTACCTGTAGTCATTCAAAAGTTATGAGGTTTTGGTAAATTTGTTTTTTTGACCTTTGACCTTTAACCTGACAACCTCCACCCCCCAAAAGTTGTTAGGCACAAGTTCCCAATAGGATCTACCATCCCTGAACATTTCAAGTCTCTAGCATCAGCGGTTCAAAAACCTTAGGCTGCGCAAGATTGGCAACACTTGCCGATTTTTTTGACCTTTGACCCCGAGTCACGTGACATAGAACGTTCATAGTTGGTACACTGCAAGGACATATCAAGACACACCAACCCTATTAATTTCAAGTTCCTATGTGTTTTCCATCAATAGTTATACGCCAAACGACATATTTGCGTATTTGACCTTTGACCCCAAGTGACGTCACGCAAAACTAATCACTGGTGGTGCTTTTGCACCCTTGTTGAGATGCATCTGCTCCGTAAACTTGAAGGTCCTACCAGTTGCCATTCACAAGTTATTAGCGTTTCATCAGAATTTTGATCATTATATTTGATTGACGTTTGACCTTTAACCTTATAACCGCCACCCCCCAAAAGCTGTTAGGCACAAGTTCACATGGAGGTCTATCATCCCTGGGAATTTCAAGTGTCTAGCATCAGTGGTTCAAAAGCCTTAGGCTGCACAAAAATCTGTTAAGATTCGTTGATTTGACCTTTGACCCTAAGTGACGTCACGAACAGGTCATTGTTATGCATATAATTATTCCCCACATTGATATGCATATACTGTGAAAATTTGAAGGTCCTACCTGTAGTCATTCAAAAGATATTAGGTTTTGGTAAATTTGGTTGTTTGACCTTTGACCTTTAACCTGACGACCGCCAACCCCCAAAAGTTGTTAGGCACAAGTTTCCAATAAGATCTACCATCCCTGAACATTTCAAGTCTCTAGCATCAGCGGTTCAAAAGCCTTAGGCTGCACAAAATTTGGTGTTGAAAAAAAAAAGAAAAAAAAAAAAAAAAAAACTAGATGGCAGCTGCAAGCACCCGCTTATGGCTTCCCGATCAAGCTTACTAGGGCCCAACGTCTAAGGGAACAGCACAGCGACTTCGCTTTTACAACTTACAAAAACAACAAATCCGTGCAAAGTTAAGGTGTGCATTATCACACATGAAGTAAGTTTAATTTCCTGCAGCCTGTGCTCCATAAACTTAATAATATTGTAACGACTTTTTACATTTCTGTAATACAGTCATCGAAATCTCAATAAAACTATTATCCTAAATTTCTTCACGTGTACAGTGATGATGCTGCACAAAACCTCAAAACTTCATTATACTCGCCATATTACGCCCAAGCGTGTAACGAGTGGCGGAGCCCACCTACGCGGCGCAGCGCTTGGGCTACACAACTCCGAACAAACGTCGCAACGGTGGCGAGCCGTTGGCGATACTGTGACGATTTGGCCGACCACGCAATTGAACCTCACACCTCCCGCACCGATAGGGTGGGCTTAGCAACTGAGCTAATCGGCCGGCACAATGCTACACAAGTCTGCAGCAAAATCATCTTGTTTGTCTGACATTTCCAACAAGCTGGCAAATCTTGCAGTAAATTCAAACAATAAACGCCATGATTCTTGAAGGATTTGTGCAGCTGCAAGGACGACTGCATTCACACAAAACGAAATTAAATCATGGAGCTTGTGCTCGTTTCTAAGGGCCAAGAAATCGCGGCATAAAATGGGATGTATTATTTTGATATATCAAAAAATGAAGTTACAAAGTAAAAATTACGAGTTTTTAAATAAACAGAAATTACGAAAAAAGATCTACATTTACTTGCCATTAACATGTTTTTTATTCAGAAACTCATTAACAACAATTTATTCAAGAATTTTTTGAAAAGGATGGCATACACCGCATTAAAGCAGTTTGAATAAATATAAAAAAAGAATGTTTGACTTTTTCGTCTTTCTGCCGCTCTCAACTAGGGCTTATTTTAAGGGTAGGGCTTACATTAAAATCATCCTCAATAATCACGCTAGGTTTTATTTTGCGAGTAGATCTTATTATCGGGGAAACACGGCAATTACAACCAATTTCGCGAAACCACAAGCTTGATAATCTGATAGCGGACTATGCTAGCTATTACTCTAGCAAACTCTTCGCCGCAATGCGAACACAGTTTCAATGCGAGGAATCCACAAAGCTAAGTCATGAGTCCAATGCACCAACCACTTGGCCAATTCCCATGTGCCCCTTATTGCTGCTTAAAACGTCAGTTTGACCACAAACTCATACGGCTCACTCACGAATGAAAAAGTTTTAAGCCAAAATAGCTCAAAAACATGTTTCCCTACTGCCCTCTAACGGATTACATAAATTTGCTTGACTTTCATGAGGTTTCCTGAAATTTCACGTTTTTTATGTTTGACTCCAAGTCAGGCGCTCTGGAGTAACCGTTCATTATATTGATATTTTACCCACATTGAAATAAATATCCTCCGATAATTTGAAGGTCCTAGCTGTTGTCATTTAACAGTTATGAGCTTGTGAACATTTTCTTATTATTGACTTTTGACCCCAAACCACTTGACTGCCACCCCCGCAAGTTGTGAGACCCAAGTTTACGTCGAGGTCTATCATCCCTGAACATTTCAAGCCTCTAGCATCAGCGGTTGAAATGCCCTAGACTGCGCAAGATTGGCAACATTTATCGGTTTTTTGACTTTTGATCCCGAGTCACGTGACATAGAGCGTTCGTGGTTGGTACAGTGCAAGGACATATCAAGACCCACCAATCCTATCAATTTCAAGTTCTTATGTGTTTTGAATGAATAGTTATATGCCAAACGACATATTTGCGTATTTGACCATTGACCCCAAGTGACGTCACGCAAAACTAATCATTGCTGGTGTTTTTGTACTCTCGTTGAGATGCATCTGCTACGTAAATTTGAAGGTCCTACCAGTTGCCATTCACAAGTTATTAGGGTTTGATCAAACTATTTGTCAATTTAATTGATTGACGCTTGACCTTTGACCTGTTGACCGCCACCCCCCAAAAGCTGTTAGGCACAAAATCACATAAAGGTCTATCATCCCTGGGAATTTCAAGTATCTAGCATCAGCGGTTCAAAAGCCTTAGGCTGCACAAAAAACTGCTGAGGTTCGTTGATTTGACCTTTGACCCTAAGTGACGTCACAATCAGATCATTGTTGTGCATATAATTGTTCCCCGCATTGATATGCATATACTGTGAAAATTTGAAGGTCCTACCTGTAGTCATTCAAAAGTTATTAGGTTTTGGTAAATTTGGTTGTTTGACCTTTGACCTTTAACCTGACGACCGCCACCCCCCAAAAGTTGTTAGGCACAAGTTCCCAATAAGATCTACCATCCCTGAACGTTTCAAGTCTCTAGCATCAGCGGTTCAAAAGCTTTAGATTGCGCAAGATTGGCAACACTTCCCGATTTTTTTGACCTTTGACCCCGAGTCACGTGACATAGAATGTTTATAGTTGGTACACTGCAAGGACATATCAAGACACACCAACCCTATTAATTTCGAGTTCCTATGTGTTTTCCATCAATAGTTATTTGCCAAACGACATATTTGCGTATTTGACCTTTGACCCCAAGTGACGTCACGCAAAACTAATCACTGTTGGTGCTTTTGTACCCTCGTTAAGATGCATCTGCTCCGTAAACTTGAAGGTCCTACCAGCTGCCATTCACAAGTTATTAGCGTTTGATCAGAATTTTGATCATTTTATTTGATTGACGTTTGACCTTTAACCTTATGACCGCCACCCCCCAAAAGTTGTTAGGCACAAGTTCACATAGAGGTCTATCATCCCTGGGAATTTCAAGTATCTAGCATCAGCGGTTCAAAAGCCTTAGGCTGCACAAAAATCTGTTAAGATTCGTTGATTTGACCTTTGACCCTAAGTGACGTCACGATCAGGTCATTGTTGTGCACATAATTGTTCCCCACATTGATATGCATATACTGTGAAACTTTGAAGGTCCTACCTGTAGTCATTCAAAAGTTATTAGGTTTTGGTAAATTTGGTTGTTTGACCTTTGACCTTTAACCTGATGACCGCCACCCCCCAAAAGTTGTTAGGCACAAGTTCCCAATAAGATCTACCATCCCTGAAAATTTCAAGTCTCTAGCATCAGCGGTTCAAAAGCCTTAGGCTGCACAAAATTTGGTGTTGAAAAAAAAAAAAAAAAAGAAAAAAAAAAAAAGAAAAAACTAGATGGCAGCTGCAAGCACCCGCTTATGGCTTCCCGATCAAGCTTACTAGGGACCCAAACGTCTAAGGGAACAGCACAGCGACTTCGCTTTTACAACTTAAAAAAACAACAAATCCCTGCAAAGTATAGGTGGGCATTATCACACATGAAGTAAGTTTAATTTCCTGCAGCCTGTGCTCCAGAAACTTAATAATATTGTAACGACTTTTTACATTTCTGTAATACAGTCATCGAAATCTCAATAAAACTATTATCCTTAAATTTATTCACGTGTACAGTGATGATGCTGCACAAAAAATCAAATCTTCATTATACTCGCGATATTACGCTCAAGCGTGTAACGAGTGGCGGAGCCCACCTACGCGGCGCAGCGCTTGGGCTACACAACTCCGAACAAACGTCGCAACGGTGGCGAGCCGTTGGCGACAGTGTGACGATTTGGCCGACCACGCAATTGAACCTCACACCTCCCGCACCGATAGGGTGGGCTTAGCAACTGAGCTAATCGGCCGGCACAATGCTACACAAGTCTGCAGCAAAATCATCTTGTTTGTCTGACATTTCCAACAAGCTGGCAAATCTTGCAGTAAATTCAAACAATAAACGCCATGAGTCTTGAAGGATTTGTGCAGCTGCAAGGACGACTGCATTCACACAAAACGAAATTAAATCATGGAGCTTGTGCTCGTTTCTAAGGGCCAAGAAATCGCGGCATAAAATGGGATGTATTATTTTGATATATCAAAAAATGAAGTTATAAAGTAAAAATTACGAGATTTTATTTAAACAGAAATTACGAAAAAAGATCTACATTTACTTGCCATTAACATGTTTTTTATTCAGAAACTCATTAACAACAATTTATTCAAGAATTTTTTGAAAAGGATGGCATACACCGCATTAAAGCAGTTTGAATAAATATAAAAAAAGAATGTTTGACTTTTTCGTCTTTCTGCCGCTCTCAACTAGGGCTTATTTTTAAGGGTAGGGCTTACATTAAAATCATCCTCAATAATCACGCTAGGTTTTATTTTGCGGGTAGGTCTTATTATCGGGGAAACACGCCAATTACAACCAATTTCGCGAAACCACAAGCTTGATAATCTGATAGCGGATTATGCTAGCTATTACTCTAACAAACTCTTCGCCGCAATGCGAACACAGTTTCAATGCGAGGAATCCACAAAGCTAAGTCATGAGTCCAATGCACCAACCACTTGGCCAATTCCCATGTGCCCCTTATTGCTGATTAAAACGTCGCTTTAACCACAAACTCATACGGCTCACTCACGAATGAAAAAGTTTTAAGCCAAAATAGCTCAAAAACATGTTTCCCTACTGCCCTCTAACGGATTACATAAATTTGCTTGACTTTCATGAGGTTTCCTGAAATTTCACGTTTTTTACGTTTGACTCCAAGTCAGGCGCTCTGGAGTAACCCTTCATTATATTGATATTTTACCCACATTGAGATAAATATCCTCCGATAATTTGAAGGTCCTAGCTGTTGTCATTTAACAGTTATGAGCTTGTGAACATTTTCTTATTATTGACTTTTGACTCCAAACCACTTGACTGCCACCCCCGCAAGTTGTGAGACCCAAGTTTACGTCGAGGTCTATCATCCCTAAACATTTCAAGCCTCTAGCATCAGCGGTTCAAATGCCCTAGACTGCGCAAGATTGGCAACATTTATCGGTGTTTTGACGTTTGACCCTGAGTCACGTGACATAGAGCGTTCATGGTTGGTACACTGCAAGAACATATCAAGACACACCAACCCTATCAAAAATCAAGTTCTTATGTGTTTTGAATGAATAGTTATACGCCAAACGACACATTTGCGTATTTGACCTTTGACCCCAAGTGACGTCATGCAAAACCAATCATTGCTTGTCCTTTTGTACCCTCGTTGAGATGCATCTGCTCCGTAAATTTGAAGGTCCTACCAGTTGCCATTCACAAGTTATTAGCGTTTGATCAAACTATTTGTCAATTTAATTGATTGACGTTTGACCTTTAACCTGTTGACCGCCACCCCCCAAAAGCTGTTAGGCACAAGATCACATGGAGGCCTATCATCCCTGGGAATTTCAAGTCTCTAGCATCAGCGGTTCAAAAGCCTTCAAATGCACAAAAAACTGCTGAGATTCGTTGATTTGACCTTTGACCCTAAGTGACGTCACAAACAGGTCATTATTGTGCATATATTTGTTCCCCACATTGATATGCATATACTGTGAAAATTTGAAGGTCCTACCTGTAGTCATTCAAAAGATATTAGGTTTTGGTAAATTTGGTTGTTTGACCTTTGACCTTTAACCTGACGACCGCCACCCCCAAAAAGTTGTTAGGCACAAGTTCCCAATAGGATCTACCATCCCTGAACATTTCAAGTCTCTAGCATCAGCGGTTCAAAAGCCTTAGGCTGCGCAAGATTGGCAACACTTGCCGATTTTTTTGACCTTTGACCCCGAGTCACGTGACATAGAACGTTTATAGTTGGTACACTGCAAGGACATATCAAGACACACCAACCCTATCAATTTCGAGTTCCTATGTGTTTTCCATCAATAGTTATTTGCCAAACGACATATTTGCGTATTTGACCTTTGACCCCAAGTGACGTCACGCAAAACTAATCACTGTTGGTGCTTTTGTACCCTCGTTGAGATGCATCTGCTCCGTAAACTTGAAGGTCCTACCAGTTGCCATTCACAAGTTATTAGCGTTTGATCAGAATTTTGATCAGAATTTTGATCATTATATTTGATTGACGTTTGACCTTTAACCTTATGACCGCCACCCCCCAAAAGCTGTTAGGCACAAGTTCACATGGAGGTCTATCATCCCTGGGAATTTCAAGTGTCTAGCATCAGCGGTTCAAAAGCCTTAGGCTGCACAAAAATCTGTTAAGATTCGTTGATTTGACCTTTGACCCTAAGTGACGTCACGAACAGGTCATTGTTATGCATATAATTATTCCCCACATTGATATGCATATACTGTGAAACTTTGAAGGTCCTACCTGTAGTCATTCAAAAGATATTAGATTTTGGTAAATTTGGTTGTTTGACCTTTGACCTTTAACCTGACGACCGCCACCCCCCAAAAGTTGTTAGGCACAAGTTCCCAATAAGATCTACCATCCCTGAAAATTTCAAGTCTCTAGCATCAGCGGTTCAAAAGCCTTAGGCTGCACAAAATTTGGTGTTGAAAAAAAAAAAAAAGAAAAAAAGAAAAAAAAAAAAAAAAAGAAAAAAAAAAAAAAAAAAAAGAATTTTTCGGAAACAAAATATTTTTTATCTAGAAAGTGGGGGGCTGCCGGGGAAAGTTAGGGCGACCAAGGTGTAGACCTAGGTGGGACACACATTTGAACTCTAGGTCACTTTTGAATTGGAACAGTAGTTTAGCAGCTAGAGCTGCTGGAAGTGTCAAAAAGTGCACAAATGGCCAAACAAAAGTAATATGGCTTCCCTTTTCGGGAAGCCATAATAATATTGTAACGACTTTTTACATTTCTGTAATACAGTCATCGAAATCTCAATAAAACTATTATCCTTAAATTTCTTCACGTGTACAGTGATGATGCTGCACAAAAAATCAAATCTTCATTATACTCGCCATATTACGCCCAAGCGTGTAACAAGTGGCGGAGCCCACCTACGCGGCGCAGCGCTTGGGCTACACAACTCCGAACAAACGTCGCAACGGTGGCGATCCGTTGGCGACACTGTGACGATTTGGCCGACCACGCAATTGAACCTCACACCTCCCGCACCGATAGGGTGGGCTTAGCAACTGAGCTAATCGGCCGGCACAATGCTACACAAGTCTGCAGCAAAATCATCTTGTTTGTCTGACATTTCCAACAAGCTGGCAAATCTTGCAGTAAATTCAAACAATAAACGCCATGATTCTTGAAGGATTTGTGCAGCTGCAAGGACGACTGCATTCACACAAAACGAAATCAAATCATGGAGCTTGTGCTCGTTTCTAAGGGCCAAGAAATCGCGGCATAAAATGGGATGTATTATTTTGATATATCAAAAAATGAAGTTACAAAGTAAAAATTACGAGATTTTAAATAAACAGAAATTACGAAAAAAGATCTACATTTACTTGCCATTAACATGTTTTTTATTCAGAAACTCATTAACAACAATTTATTCAAGAATTTTTTGAAAAGGATGGCATACACCGCATTAAAGCAGTTTGAATAAATATAAAAAAAGAATGTTTGACTTTTTCGTCTTTCTGCCGCTCTCAACTAGGGCTTATTTTAAGGGTAGGGCTTACATTAAAATCATCCTCAAAAATCACGCTAGGTTTTATTTTGCGAGTAGATCTTATTATCGGGGAAACACGGCAATTACAACCAATTTCGCGAAACCACAAGCTTGATAATCTGATAGCGGACTATGCTAGCTATTACTCTAGCAAACTCTTCGCCGCAATGCGAACACAGTTTCAATGCGAGGAATCCACAAAGCTAAGTCATGAGTCCAATGCACCAACCACTTGGCCAATTCCCATGTGCCCCTTATTGCTGCTTAAAACGTCAGTTTGACCACAAACTCATACGGCTCACTCACGAATGAAAAAGTTTTAAGCCAAAATAGCTCAAAAACATGTTTCCCTACTGCCCTCTAACGGATTACATAAATTTGCTTGACTTTCATGAGGTTTCCTGAAATTTCACGTTTTTTACGTTTGACTCCAAGTCAGGCGCTCTGGAGTAACCCTTCATTATATTGATATTCTACCTACATTGAGATAAATATCCTCCGATAATTTGAAGGTCCTAGCTGTTGTCATTTAACAGTTATGAGCTTGTGAACATTTTCTTATTATTGACTTTTGACCCCAAACCACTTGACTGCCACCCCCCGCAAGTTGTGAGACACAAGTTTACGTCGAGGTCTATCATCCCTGAACATTTCAAGCCTCTAGCATCAGCGGTTCAAATGCCCTAGACTGCGCAAGATTGGCAACATTTATCGGTTTTTTGACCTTTGATCCCGAGTCACGTGACATAGAGCGTTCATGGTTGGTACAGTGCAAGAACATATCAAGACACACCAATCCTATCAAATTCAAGTTCTTATGTGTTTTGAATGAATAGTTATACGCCAAACGACATATTTGCGTATTTGACCTTTGACCCCAAGTGATGTCACGCAAAACTAATCATTGCTGGTGTTTTTGTACTCTCGTTGAGATGCATCTGCTCCGTAAATTTGAAGGTCCTACCAGTTGCCATTCACAAGTTATTAGCGTTTGATCAAACTATTTGTCAAATTAATTGATTGACGTTTGACCTTTGACCTGTTGACCGCCACCCCCCAAAAGCTGTTAGGCACAAGATCACATGGAGGTCTATCATCCCTGGGAATTTCAAGTATCTAGCATTAGCGGTTCAAAAGCCTTGAAATGCACAAAAAACTGCTGAGGTTCGTTGATTTGACCTTTGACCCTAAGTGACGTCACGATCAAGTCATTATTGTGCATAGTGTTGTTCCCCACATTGATATGCATATACTGTGAAAATGTGAAGGTCCTACCTGTAGTCATTCAAAAGTTATTAGGTTTTGGTAAATTTGGTTATTTGACCTTTGACCTTTAACCTGACGACCGCCAACCCCCAAAAGTTGTTAGGCACAAGTTCCCAATAGGATCTACCATCCCTGAACATTTCAAGTCTCTAGCATCAGCGGTTCAAAAACCTTAGGCTGCACAAAACTTTGTTGAGATTCGTTGATTTGACCTTTGACCCTAAGTGACGTCACGAACAGGTCATTGTTATGCATATAATTATTCCCCACATTGATATGCATATACTGTGAAAATTTGAAGGTCCTACCTGTAGTCATTCAAAAGTTATTAGGTTTTGGTAAATTTGGTTGTTTGACCTTTGACCTTTAACCTGACGACCGCCACTCCCCAAAAGTTGTTAGGCACAAGTTCCCAATAGGATCTACCATCCCTGAACATTTCAAGTCTCTAGCATCAGCGGTTCAAAAGCCTTAGGCTGCGCAAGATTGGCAACACTTCCCGATTTTTTTGACCTTTGACCCCGAGTCACGTGACATAGAGCGTTTATAGTTGGTACACTGCAAGGACATATCAAGACACACCAACCCTATTAATTTCAAGTTCCTATGTGTTTTCAATCAATAGTTATAGGCCAAACGACATATTTGCGTATTTGACCTTTGACCCCAAGTGACGTCATGCAAAACTAATCACTGTTGGTGCTTTTGTACCCTGGTTGAGATGCATCTGCTCCGTAAACTTGAAGGTCCTACCAGTTGCCATTCACAAGTTATTAGCGTTTGATC
The DNA here is from genome assembly GCA_964006365.1 of Trididemnum miniatum. Taxonomy (NCBI): domain Eukaryota; kingdom Metazoa; phylum Chordata; class Ascidiacea; order Aplousobranchia; family Didemnidae; genus Trididemnum; species Trididemnum miniatum. Next base: position 20,910,903 of record OZ023246.1, read on the forward strand.
AGATTTTTGATCATTTTATTTGATTGACGTTTGACCTTTGACCTTATGACCGCCACCCCCCAAAAGTTGTTAGGCACAAGTTCACATGGAGGTCTATCATCCTTGGGAATTTCAAGTGTCTAGCATCAGCGATTCAAAAGCCTTAGGCTGCACAAAAATCTGTTAAGATTCGTTGATTTGACCTTTGACCCTAAGTGACGTCACGAACAGGTCATTGTTATGCATATAATTATTCCCCACATTGATATGCATACACTGTGAAAATTTGAAGGTCCTACCTGTAGTCATTCAAAAGATATTAGGTTTTGGTAAATTTGGTTTTTTGACCTTTGACCTTTAACCTGACGACCGCCACCCCCCAAAAGCTGTTAGGCACAAGTTCCCAATAAGATCTACCATCCCTGAAAATTTCAAGTCTCTAGCATCAGCGGTTCAAAAGCCTTAGGCTGCACAAAATTTGGTGTTGAAAAAAAAAAAAAGAAAAAAAAAAAAAAACAAGCACCCGCTTATGGCTTCCCGATCAAGCTCACTAGGGACCCAAACGTCTAAGGGAACAGCAGAGCGACTTCGCTTTTACAACTTACAAAAACAACAAATCCGTGCAAAGTATGGGTGGGCATTATCACACATGAAGTAAGTTTAATTTCCTGCAGCCTGTGCTCCATAAACTTAATAATATTGTAACGACTTTTTACATTTCTGTAATACAGTCATCGAAATCTCAATAAAACTATTATCCTTAAATTTTTTCACGTGTACAGTGATGATGCTGCACAAAAAATCAAATCTTCATTATACTCGCGATATTACGCCCAAGCGTGTAACGAGTGGCGGAGCCCACCTACGCGGCGCAGCGCTTGGGCTACACAGCTCCGAACAAACGTCGCAACGGTGGCGATCCGTTGGCGACACTGTGACGATTTGGCCGACCACGCAATTGAACCTCACACCTCCCGCACCGATAGGGTGGGCTTAGCAACTGAGCTAATCGGCCGGCACAATGCTACACAAGTCTGCAGTAAAATCATCTTGTTTGTCTGACATTTCCAACAAGCTGGCAAATCTTGCAGTAAATTCAAACAATAAACGCCATGAGTCTTGAAGGATTTGTGCAGCTGCAAGGACGACTGCATTCACACAAAACGAAATTAAATCATGGAGCTTGTGTTCGTTTCTAAGGGCCAAGAAATCGCGGCATAAAATGCGATGTATTATTTTGATATATCAAAAAATGAAGTTACAAAGTAAAAATTACGAGATTTTAAATAAACAGAAATTACGAAAAAAGATCTACATTTTTTTTACTTGCCATTAACATGTTTTTTATTCAGAAACTCATTAACAACAATTTATTCAAGAATTTTTTGAAAAGGATGGCATACACCGCATTAAAGCAGTTTGAATAAATATAAAAAAAGAATGTTTGACTTTTTCGTCTTTCTGCCGCTCTCAACTAGGGCTTATTTTTAAGGGTAGGGCTTACATTAAAATCATCCTCAAAAATCACGCTAGGTTTTATTTTGCGGGTAGGTCTTATTATCGGGGAAACACGGCAATTACAACCAATTTCGCGAAACCACAAGCCTGATGATCTGATAGCGGACTATGCTAGCTATTACTCTAACAAACTCTTCGCCGCAATGCGAACACAGTTTCAATGCGAGGAATCCACAAAGCTAAGTCATGAGTCCAATGCACCAACCACTTGGCCAATTCCCATGTGCCCCTTATTGCTGATTAAAACGTCAGTTTAACCACAAACTCATACGGCTCACTCACGAATGAAAAAGTTTTAAGCCAAAATAGCTCAAAAACATGTTTCCCTACTGCCCTCTAACGGATTACATAAATTTGCTTGACTTTCATGAGGTTTCCTGAAATTTCACGTTTTTTACGTTTGACTCCAAGTCAGGCGCTCTGGAGTAACCCTTCATTATATTGATATTTTACCCACATTGAAATAAATATCCTCTGATAATTTGAAGGTCCTAGCTGTTGTCATTTAACAGTTATGAGCTTGTGAACATTTTCTTATTATTGACTTTTGACCTCAAACCATTTGACTGCCACCCCCGCAAGTTGTGAGACCCAAGTTTACGTCGAGGTCTATCATCCCTGAACATTTCAAGCCTCTAGCATCAGCGGTTCAAATGCCCTAGACTGCGCAAGATTGGCAACATTTATCGGTTTTTTGACTTTTGATCCCGAGTCATGTGACAGAGAGCAATCATGGTTGGTACAGTGCAAGAACATATCAAGACACACCAATCCTATCAAATTCAAGTTCTTATGTGTTTTGAATGAATAGTTATATGCCAAACGACATATTTGCGTATTTGACCTTTGACCCCAAGTGACGTCACGCAAAACTAATCATTGCTGGTGTTTTTCTACTCTCGTTGAGATGCATCTGCTACGTAAATTTGAAGGTCCTACCAGTTGCCATTCACAAGTTATTAGCGTTTGATCAAACTATTTGTCAATTTAATTGATTGACGTTTGACCTTTGACCTGTTGACCGCCACCCCCCAAAAGTTGTTAGGCACAAGCTCACATGGAGGTCTATCATCCTTGGGAATTTCAAGTATCTAGCATCAGCGGTTCAAAAGCCTTAGGCTGCACAAAACTTTGTTGAGATTCGTTGATTTGACCTTTGACCCTAAGTGACGTCACCATCAGGTCATTGTTGTGCATATTTTTGTTCCCCACATTGATATGCATATACTGTGAAAATTTGAAGGTCCTACCTGTAGTCATTCAAAAGATATTAGGTTTTGGTAAATTTGGTTATTTGACCTTTGACCTTTAACCTGACGACCGCCACCCCCCAAAAGTTGTTAGGCACAAGTTCCCAATATGATCTACCATCCCTGAACATTTCAACTCTCTAGCATCAGCGGTTCAAAAGCCTTAGGCTGCACAAAATTTGGTGTTGAAAAAAAAAAAAAAGAAAAAAAAAAAGAATTTTTCGGAAACAAATTATTTTTTATCTAGAAAGTGGGGGGCTGCCGGGAAAAGTTAAGGCGACCAAGGTGTAGACCTAGGTGGGACACACATTTGAACTCTAGGTCACTTTTGAATTGGAACAGTAGTTTAGCAGCTACAGCTGCTGGAAGTGTCAAAAAGTGCACAAATGGCCAAACAAAAGTAATATGGCTTCCTATTTCGGGAAGCCATAAAAAACTAGATGGCAGCTGCAAGCACCCGCTTATGGCTTCCCGATCAAGCTTACTAGGGACCGAAACGTCTAAGGGAACAGCAGAGCGACTTCGCTTTTACAACTTAAAAAAACAACAAATCCGTGCAAAGCATAGGTGGGCATTATCACACATGAAGTAAGTTTAATTTCCTGCAGCCTGTGCTCCAGAAACTTAATAATATTGTAACGACTTTTTACATTTTTGTAATACAGTCATCGAAATCTCAATAAAACTATTATCCTTAAATTTCTTCACGTGTACAGTGATGATGCTGCACAAAAAATCAAATCTTCATTATACTCGCCATATTACGCCCAAGCGTGTAACGAGTGGCGGAGCCCACCTACGCGGCGCAGCGCTTGGGCTACACAACTCCGAACAAACGTCGCAACGGTGGCGAGCCGTTGGCGACACTGTGACGATTTGGCCGACCAGGCAATTGAACCTCACACCTCCCGCACCGATAGGGTGGGCTTAGCAACTGAGCTAATCGGCCGGCACAATGCTACACAAGTCTGCAGCAAAATCATCTTGTTTGTCTGACGTTTCCAACAAGCTGGCAAATCTTGCAGTAAATTCAAACAATAAACGCCATGATTCTTGAAGGATTTGTGCAGCTGCAAGGACGACTGCATTCACACAAAACGAAATTAAATCATGGAGCTTGTGTTCGATTCTAAGGGCCAAGAAATCGCGGCATAAAATGCGATGTATTATTTTGATATATCAAAAAATGAAGTTGCAAAGTAAAAATTACGAGATTTTAAATAAACAGAAATTACGAAAAAAGATCTACATTTACTTGCCATTAACATGTTTTTTATTCAGAAACTCATTAACAACAATTTATTCAAGAATTTTTTGAAAAGGATGGCATACACCGCATTAAAGCAGTTTGAATAAATATAAAAAAAGAATGTTTGACTTTTTCGTCTTTCTGCCGCTCTCAACTAGGGCTTATTTTAAGGGTAGGGCTTACATTAAAATCATCCTCAAAAATCACGCTAGGTTTTATTTTGCGTCTAGGTCTTATTATCGGGGAAACACGGCAATTACAACCAATTTCGCGAAACCACAAGCTTGATAATCTGATAGCGGATTATGCTAGCTATTACTCTAACAAACTCTTCGCCGCAATGCGAACACAGTTTCAATGCGAGGAATCCACAAAGCTAAGTCATGAGTCCAATGCACCAACCACTTGGCCAATTCCCATGTGCCCCTTATTGCTGATTAAAACGTCACTTTAACCACAAACTCATACGGCTCACTCACGAATGAAAAAGTTTTAAGCCAAAATAGTTCAAAAACATGTTTCCCTACTGCCCTCTAACGGATTACATAAATTTGCTTGACTTTCATGAGGTTTCCTGAAATTTCACGTTTTTTACGTTTGACTCCAAGTCAGGCGCTCTGGAGTAACCCTTCATTATATTGATATTTTACCCACATTGAGATAAATATCCTCCGATAATTTGAAGGTCCTAGCTGTTGTCATTTAACAGTTATGAGCTTGTGAACATTTTCTTATTATTGACTTTTGACCCCAAACCACTTGACTGCCACCCCCCGCAAGTTGTGAGACACAAGTTTACGTCGAGGTCTATCATCCCTGAACATTTCAAGCCTCTAGCATCAGCGGTTGAAATGCCCTAGACTGCGCAAGATTGGCAACATTTATCGGTTTTTTGACCTTTGATCCCGAGTCACGTGACATAGAGCGTTCATGGTTGGTACACTGCAAGAACATATCAAGACACACCAATCCTATCAAATTCAAGTTCTTATGTGTTTTGATTGAATAGTTAAACGTCAAACGACATATTTGCGTATTTGACTTTTGACCCCAAGTGCCGTCACGCAAAACCAATCATTGCTGGTGTTTTTGTACTCTCGTTGAGATGCATCTGCTCCGTAAATTTGAAGGTCCTACCAGTTGCCATTCACAAGTTATTAGCGTTTGATCAAACTATTTGTCAATTTAATTGATTGACGTTTGACCTTTGACCTGTTGACCGCCACCCCCCAAAAGTTGTTAGGCACAAGATCACATAGAGGCCTATCATCCCTGGGAATTTCAAGTATCTAGCATCAGCGGTTCAAAAACCTTCAAATGCACAAAAAACTGCTGAGGTTCGTTGATTTGACCTTTGACCCTAAGTGACGTCACGATCAGATCATTATTGTGCATATTTTTGTTCCCCACATTGATATGCATATACTGTGAAAATGTAAAGGTCCTACCTGTAGTCATTCAAAAGATATTAGGTTTTGGTAAATTTGGTTTTTTGACCTTTGACCTTTAACCTGACAACCTCCACCCCCCAAAAGTTGTTAGGCACAAGTTCCCAATAGGATCTACCAACCCTGAACATTTCAAGTCTCTAGCATCAGCGGTTCAAAAGCCTTAAACTGCGCAAGATTGGCAACACTTCCCGATTTTTTTGACCTTTGACCCCGAGTCACGTGACATAGAACGTTTATAGTTGGTACACTGCAAGGACATATCAAGACACACCAACCCTATTAATTTCAAGTTCCTATGTGTTTTCCATCAATAGTTATACGCCAAACGACATATTTGCGTATTTGACCTTTGACCCCAAGTGACGTCACGCAAAACTAATCACTGTTGGTGCTTTTGTACCCTCGTTGAGATGCATCTGCTCCGTAAACTTGAAGGTCCTACCAGTTGCCATTCACAAGTTATTAGCGTTTGATCAGAATTTTGATCATTATATTTGATTGACGTTTGACTTTTAACCTGTTGACCGCCACCCCCCAAAAGTTGTTAGACACAAGTTCACTTGGAGGTCTATCATCCCTGAGAATTTCAAGTCTCTAGCATCAGCGGTTCAAAAGCCTTAGGCTGCACAAAAATCTGTTAAGATTCGTTGATTTGACCTTTGACCCTAAGTGACGTCACGAACAGGTCATTGTTATGCATATAATTATTCCCCACATTGATATGCATATACTGTGAAAATTTGAAGGTCCTACCTGTAGTCACTCAAAAGATATTAGGTTTTGGTAAATTTGGTTTTTTGACCTTTGACCTTTAACCTGACGACCGCCACCCCCCAAAAGTTGTTAGGCACAAGTTCCCAATAAGATCTACCATCCCTGAAAATTTCAAGTCTCTAGCATCAGCGGTTCAAAAGCCTTAGGCTGCACAAAATTTGGTGTTGAAAAAAAAAAGAAAAAAAAAAAAAAAAAAAAAAAAGAATTTTCGGAAACAAAATATTTTTTATCTAGAAAGTGGGGGGCTGCCGGGGAAAGTTAGGGCGACCAAGGTGTAGACCTAGGTGGGACACACATTTGAACTCTAGGTCACTTTTGAATTGGAACAGTAGTTTAGCAGCTACAGCTGCTGGAAGTGTCAAAAAGTGCACAAATGGCCAAACAAAAACAACATGGCTTCCCTTTTCGGGAAGCCATAAAAAAGAATTTTTCGGAAACAAAATATTTTTTATCTAGAAAGTGGGGGGCTGCCGGGGAAAGTTAGGGCGACCAAGGTGTAGACCTAGGTGGGACACACATTTGAACTCTAGGTCACTTTTGAATTGGAACAGTAGTTTAGCAGCTACAGCTGCTGGAAGTGTCAAAAAGTGCACAAATGGCCAAACAAAAACAACATGGCTTCCCTTTTCGGGAAGCCATAAAAAAAAAGAATTTTTCGGAAACAAAATATTTTTTTTCTAGAAAGTGGGGGGCTGTCGGGGAAAGTTAGGGCGACCAAGGTGTAGACCTAGGTGGGACACACATTTGAACTCTAGGTCACTTTTGAATTGGAACGGTAGTTTAGCAGCTACAGCTGCTGGAAGTGTCAAAAAGTGCACAAATGGCCAAGTAAAAACAACATGGCTTCCCTTTTCGGGAAGCCATAAATATCTTATCCTTGGATGCAACAATGAGACTCGTGTTGGAGTTAACCATCAACTTTGCAATCATGGTCGTAGCATCAACGACGCTCCTAACCAGTGTAACCACTGTGCCATGCTGTCAACAATGTGCATGAGCAGTTTATTGTACTCTTCTCATTGTATGCTTCCCAGAACTCTTGTGGTCTTAGAACGAGTAACATAACCTGGAACCCTCTGGTCCACCAGTACTCACTTCACTACAGCCTGTTTAATGTTCATAATAAAATATGTCATCATTTGTACTGTACTAACTTAATTGCAAGTTATATGTGGCCTTCTTTAGCTTGTGCACTGCACCAATATGACGTCATAATCCTTCAATAATGCTCAAATAATTTTTGAATAGCACCTTCAAATATTAAAAAATGAATCATTTCAGAGTTGACCAGGAATTTCAGTGTGGATTTGAACAAGGGTTTTTAAGTTGCAAACACTTCACACTGTTTTAGAAGTGTTAGTTATAGCTTGTAGAATACTTTTGAAGAGGACACTTAGAACAAAATTTTAAGCCCCCCTCTACTTCAGTACCTTACCTTGGTTTTGGCTAAAATCCGGATCCGCTCTTAATTCAAAACCCAAATCCGGATCCAGCCGCACTCCGGCTCCGTGCCCATCTCTGATTGGTATAACTGGCCGAACAGCCGCGAGAAAGGATTGTTGCATCATAACGAGCAAGTAGGGTTTTACAGTGACAGTGCAAAATGGACACAAATTGAACAGTGTTTTAGTAGTAGTAGTAGTAGTAGTATATTTTATTTAACGACCAGAAAAACACCTAACAAAAACAAGGAACAAAAACAATGGCCGAAAAACAGGTTACAGCGACAAAACGATATACGTTGAAACGTGCAGGAGTTAAAAAATAAACACAACTTTTTTTAAAAAAAAAAAAGCACGGTCGCTGCACCTTAGGTTAACTTTTGTTTGCTATAGGCCTACTTAAAAAAAACAAAACAAAAAACAAAAAAACAATACGCCACGTAAACAGTGATGACCAAAAATAAAAAATGGGTTGCAAAGCAAAATTTACTTGAACTAGAGTTAAGCAGTAAGCCAATTATAATTTGACGTTCAGCTACGATACCGATAGTGGTTCAAAAAATAATAATTATTAACTTTCATCAGTAAATTCGCTCAAATTGTTCCAATCAGTTGAATAGGCAACAAAACTGATGCAGATTAAAGAAATGTTTCATACAACGTAGGATTGTTGGGATTGGAAACTGGAAAACCAAAAAAATTTGAAAATGCTCATTGAATGGGAGATGGTTGGAGAAACTCAAATCTGTAAAAGAAAAACTAACAGCAGATACCTGTTTTTGCCTTTTAAATCAATTAAATGAAGCTACATAATGCAATTACGTTATGACCTTTTCACAATAAATTTATAAGTTACTGGAGTGGTAGGCTAAACCATGCATGTTTTTTTTTATCGCTTTTTTGAAAGAATTGTGCGATTTGTTTTGCCGAATGGTTACTGGAATAGAATTCCAAGTCAATGGACCTCGATATTTCAAAGATTGTTTAGTTAATTCGATTCTACAAAACAGGGGGAATAGATTAGATTGACTTCTAGTCTGACGAGAGGTACTACTAGCTAACTGGTTGTTGTCAAAAAGATTCCGAAAAGTGACTGGCAATTCATCGTGCAAATATTTGTACATAAAGCTAGCAGTTTCTAATTTTTCTAATTGATGAATCGTCAAAAGACTATACTGTTGCATCAGAGTTTTTACACTATCTCTATAATTCAGCTTAAATATTAATCTAATAAACTTGTTAACCGAACTTTGAAGTTTTTTAACCATGGTCTTATTACCATTGCACCAAGTCATAATGCAATATTGGAGATGGCTTTTTATCATAGAGTTATACAGCAAAAGTAATATGCGCTGGCTCAAATGATTGCGAATTTTGTGAACAATACTGCATGTAATTCTAATTTTACTCAATAACGCTTCCATATGAGGTTTCCAAGACAAATGTTCATGTACTATAACGCCCAAAAATTTAACAGAAACGACTCTTTTAATTTCTCTGTTCCTCAACTGGAGAGCATGTTGACAAGGAAGCTTACTATTTGGAGTGCGGAACACAATGTAATTAGTTTTATTTATGTTAAGAGAAAGTTTATTAGCTGTCAGCCAATTATCAATACTTTTTAACTCTTCATTAGCCACTTGGAATACTTTCTCATAAGAACTTTCACTAAAAAATAAATTTGTATCATCAGCAAACATTATAGTCTTACCTTTTGTTACACATCTGCAAAAATCATTTACATATATTAAAAACAGCAAAGGTCCAAGAATAGAACCTTGAGGGACACCACACTTTATTTTCAAAATATCAGATAATCGATTGTTGCATACTACTTGTTGAGTGCGGTCATTCAGATAGCTAGAAAACCATTCTAAAGGTAGACCCCTAACCCCGTAATGCATTAATTTCTGTAACAATATTTTATGATCTATAGTATCAAACGCTTTGGATAAATCTAAAAATACTCCAATCATTGACTGCTTTTTTTCAAAGGCTGTCGTGATATTTTCTACTAATAGCGTAGTTGCATGGCTGGTAGAAAAATTTTTCCTAAAACCAAATTGATTTTTGTGAAAAAAACCTTGTCTAGTCAAGAAACTAACAAGGCGTTTATACACCAATTTCTCCAAAATTTTTGACAACACAGGTAATAAGCTGATTGGCCTGTAGTTATTAACATCATAGGTCGAACCTTTCTTAAAAACAGGTACTACTTTAGCAACTTTAAAAGCATCAATAAATTCACCGTTACTTAAAGAGAGATTAAAAATGTGAGCAATAGCCCATAGTATGTTGTCCGGGGTACATTTTAAAACTTTTGAAGGGATCCCATCCATTCCACTACTATTTTTTGATTTTAAATCAGTAATAATTCTTTTAATCTCAAGAGGAGAAGTGGGGTTAAAGTAAAGGGAATTTGATGAAGGAAGAGGCAAGTATTCCTTGAAATTATGAGAAGTAGGAGGAAGGTTGTTGACCAGCTTAGTGCCAACTTCAGCAAAGTGAAGATTAAAGTGATTAGCAATTGTTGCAGCATCACTGGTCAACTGATTGTTAATTTTAAGAGTAGAGCAGGGATCTAATTTCTTTTTACCGAGAAGATTATTAACAATTTTCCATACTTGTTTCAAATTATTTTTATGTCTCTCAAAAACTGATGAATAATAAGCTTCCTTTTTTTCTTTTAAAGTACGAAAGTAGATGTTTCTTGCTTTATTGTAATTAACTTTGGAAAGCAAATTTTTCTTAGCGCAGTATTTTCTGAACATCTTTTCTTTTATTTGCAATAGTTTTTGCAAATCTTTATCAAACCAACTGTTTTTATTGTTGTTATTTAATTGTATCAATGGAAACGATTTATCAAACACTTGGTGATACTTATCTGCCAAAAACACATAAGACTGATTAGTTTTGGTTTCGTTTAAAACAGGGTTTACATCAATATTTTGCAAATCAAGATTAAATTTTCTCATATTAGCATCATTAAAGCTTCTAGTAAGGATATTTGAGGAAGTAGCTTTACTTTTATCAGCGCACATAAATACAGGCAGGTGGTCTGATGCAGAATGCAAAATAATTCCAGATTTTATATGATCAGTATACGCATTTGTCCATATGTGATCTAACACTGTTGCGCTAGTATCTGTAATTCTAGTAGGCTTATTTATGATAGAGCAGAAGTTATGATTTAACATTACCTCAGTGAAATCACTAACATGAGTATTCTCATTTGATTTGGCAAGATCATAATTAAAATCACCAAATATATAACATTTTCTTTTGGCATCCAGCTTTTCAAGACATTCTATTAGTTGAAGTCTAAAATCTAGATGTGCTTTAACAAGGTCGACTGGGGAACGATAAATTGTACCACAAACAATAGTTTCTTTTCCTACTTGCACGTGAATAAAAAGAGATTCAAAAATTTTCTCATCCATTACAAACAATTCATTAATGACATTGAACTGAAGACTGTTTTTCACATAAAAGGCAACCCCACCCCCCAGACAAGCTTTACGACTATTCGATACAAATTTGTAACCATCTAAGTTATTGTAAGGTCCAGAGTGCGTTGGTCTGATCCAAGTTTCACAAATAGAAATCACATCAGGCTTGCATTGCATACTCAAAATCAGGGCTTCCAATTTGCTGAAGTTCAACGGATTTACTATAGATCTAATATTAAGGGCTAAGGCAGTAAAGGTATTTTTAAAGCTATTGTTAAAAGAAAGATTTTTGATCTCACAGGATTCCAAATATTGTTCATTTAGAGTAAGGGAAGAATCAATGTCTAATTCACTATCATTATTTAACAAATGTACAAATTTATGATCAAAGGTAAAATTTAAATAATCTGCATCAAATGTACCAGCATTGGCTTTGCTTGAGTAAAATTTGCTTATCTTTTCATTGCTTGTTACTTGGCTGACATTAATATTGTTAGAACAACTATTTTTAGAACATATTTTTGAAGGTCGTGGCAATGGCATGAAATAAACAAGAAACAACACTATTTACAACAATACACAAAATGAGCATATAAAAAAAAAATGGTTAAAATTAAAGAAAAAAGAACTGTTTACTGTCAAGATTTACTGTACCGGTATAAGAAGATTAAGGATAGGATAAGTCAACATAAAAAGGTCTATAGATGGTTGTATATTAGCTGTAGAGTTGATATTTTAATCATGCTATTTTTATTACCCTCTGTTTGATCTTGAACTGAACGGTTAAAAATAATACATCCAAATAGTCTGTTACTGTAGTATACTAGCAATCAGTTTGTTAATGGTTCCATAGTGAGAGCAAATTTTATTTGCCAAATTACCTTGAAACTCTAAAACTATTCCACACCTGTGTTTTACCAGTTTCCACTTTCCTGTTTTTACGTAAAAAATTAGAATTTAGGAAAAAACAAACAAGAATTTTGTAAAAACAAAGAACAACTCAAAAGTTCATTTAGAGTGAATGATTAGGCATAGGCTTGATCAAAGGCCAAATCAGTAATTCATTAACTCCAGTTTTAAGCTTGCTTAGTAGGCCCTAACCTAATTCTGGAGATATCACTGAAGTCATCGATATAATGTCTTTGCCCCTGGAATCTACAATACACAAAGCCCTTCATAGTCCAAACATTTTTGAAATCAAAAACATGTCTAGCTTCATCAACAAGCTTAAGACGTCTTTTAGTTAGCGACTCAGTAATTGCAAGCCGCGAGTTCGAGTCCAAGGACTTCAGTTTTGACTTGTTATTAAAAACCTCATTTCTGACTGTTCTTCGGACAAACTTAATTATAATAGGATTCTTCCCTTTTTTAGAGGGGAGAAAATGGCAAATGTCGATGTCAAGGCTAGTTAGAGGGGTGTTCAATTGCAGTTTAGAATTTAATACATCTATGACATGTTTCTCTACTACCTTATTTTCAGCATCCTTTGGAGGAAGATCTTTGCATCCATGGAGAATTAAGCAGTTGCTTCTGCCATATTGTTCCATATCGTCGAGCCTCCTTTCATTTTCCTGTACTTGGGCTGCAATCTGATCTACAGCACACCTTACTGATGTAATCATTTCTGCCAGTTCATGAAGTTGCCTTCCTTGGAGGTCAACGGACTCTGAAACAATATCAGAAGCAGCAGCAGTTTTGTCCTTATCACCTAAAAATTTATTTTGATACTCCTCCTGTCTGGAGGAGATTTCATCTAACCTTTGCATTAATTTTTCAATTTGTCCAGAAGTCATCTTTGCAGTAGAGGGTTTGAAGGAAAATAGCACCAAATCAAATCATAAAAATTAAAACAACCAAATAGACCTGTCTTTACAATTAGCCTATAGTCCTATGCTGGTGCATGAAAATCTGAAACTTATTCAAATAGAATGAAATTTTTTATTTCCATATAATAGAATAAAATAATTTTTTCCATATAATAGGTGGAAGATTTCTAATAGCCTACGCTACCTTAGTTCTTTTATCACTTCATGGACTTAAATAGTGGCGGGCCTAATTTTGGCTGTGGGCCTGTGGCTGCAGCCCCGTCCTGGGTTTATTTTTTCGCTGTAAAATTTCGGACAAATGTCCGAATTTCCTCAAAAAATTTCGGACCTTTAAAAATGTTTCAGCAAGATTTATGAACGAAAGATTTTACTAGCTTACTGAATCGAATGTTAATAATTACTGCAGACGGTGCAGTTGGGAGTTTGTCAGCAAGTGTATTACAAACAATACAGTCAACATACAGCTAAAAATACTAGAGCGGGCGTTTCGGCTTACTTCAAGTGCCATTGTCAACGCTAAAAGCCCACGTTATGCTGGGTCTTAAGCAGGGTTGGGAATCGATACTCAAAAAAGTAAAGAAATAATCGATATTCGATAGTTCACCAAAGAGTAAAGAAATAATCGATTTCGATGGTAGTTTAAAAAAGTAAAGAGTAAAGAATATTGTAATCGATATTCGATATTATACTGAGTGATTCAGCTTTTTCGAAATACTGCAAACCTAGTGTTGACACCAAATGCGCTTTTGCAAGCAAAGTAACTAGTACTCGCCAGAATCACGAATTTTGTCTGATGCTAGTTTCTCAACTCTCTGGCAACTCTTCCATTTTGACTTTGCAATTTGCTTTTGTCCATAGTTAAGACTAAAAGAGAAATACGATAGTTTTGCTGGTACAGGTTTGCGGAATGAATATATTATTGTGAACATTAGCACCAAATAATTGAAATGACAAAAGCAATGATGCTGATAAAACATTTTAAGCAAACGGATGGTCAAACATTTAAACCACAGCAGTGACATTTTGGCCTTTGATCAAAATCGAACATGATGGACCCGGATAGTGTTTTCTTTTAATTTAAATACAATTTGGTACGCTAAGTGATAAAATTTTTCGGGTCTTCGCCCCATGCCCTATGAGTGCACTGCTCTTCTGGGCCATGTTCTTTTTAATCATTGCTTATGGTGCCAGTAGTTTACCGGGCTTGCAAGCCTTGCATGCTGTGTAAAACATGTTTCTACTATACGAGTAACTTACTAACAATTTGTCAATTTCGCATTAAATGTTCCACTAGTTTGGAACTAGGTAAGCGCTTTGCGCACAGTCTTGATTGTCTTCAACATTTAACAATATCAGCCACTATACGTATGGGTATCTATCTGCTGATCGATGTGCTTATAAAAATTGACTTGGGAGTTCTAAGGCTATGTGGAGATCGTTAAAATCTTTAGAAGGGTAAATAAGCTTGTGTTCATACAAGTAGCAACCAGGCGAGAAAAAACATTTACTCAAACGAGGAAGGTGTACAGAATATGATGCTATATGCTATTTTGCGCTTTCGTGCTGCTTTATTATTTTTAACACCAATTTTTGGACTTCGCTGCAAATGAAAAAGTCATGAGCCCTACAGGCTGGCTCAAAGTTCGTAGTGATACCGGTACCATAACCCTTACACACCGCATATCTGACCCCAAGGACTACAAGCCCCAAAAATATTTTGCTTTCCAAAATTTTTGGACTAATTTGTTTCCATTCATTGAGCATTTGACTGTAGGTGTCTACTATTAACAGTACACGTTTATTTATGATCATTTGCAACGGCAGGAAGTAAAAAATACTTAACGCACATTGAAATATGGTATATAGGGTTACCGCGAAAGAGCCAAAACGCTCGCCTAGTCGCGGACACCTTTTCCTTTATAGGCCTATTTGTCTTTTCAGTCTAGTGCAGAGTTGGAACGACTCGAGTCGCATTTTTTAGTGACTCGGACTCGACTCGAGTCACTTTCATTTTTTTCGGAAATGACTCGACTCGAGTCACTTTTCTAAAAATGACTCGACTCGAATTTTGTCCTTACGACTCGAGTCACTTTCAGATTATTCTCAATCAAGAAGCCAGCAAACTTGCTTACTGTTTGTAGAATCTTTGCTTGCATGCAGTTATCATAGTTAACAAACGGAAGTCCGGTACGTTAAATAAGTTGGGTTTTGCAAGGCAACAAGGCTACTTTTATTCACCAAGCAAGTACGACACTCTACAATTACGAAATGCAAAATTATGAGCACAGCCTACACATCAGACAAATAAGCTTACAAGCAATGAGCAACGACAGCAGTCGCTTGGCAATTGGCATTGCAAGAACAAGGAGACAGTTGAAAAACCGTTTCGGTTATAAGAAGCTTCACGTTCAAGCTATCAATACCAAGCCAAGTTAACTTATATTTGAATAGTTTTCTCATCAAAATTACTGTACTTAGCAAAACCACGGAGCGATGTTTGAAAGGTTTCATCATCTTGTCCGTCGTTTCTGAGCCTTCGTATATCGCCACTCCGTATCATTAACTTTCTACGCTATCAGTATGTTACAAACTATGAAAAACCGTTTCAAACCTTGTTGCAAACACTTCTTCATCAACTGCATTTTTCAAGACTCGTGTCTCTTTTTTTTAGTGACTCGACTCGAGTCATCTTCCTTTTTTTCACGAAAGACTCGACTCGAGTCACTTTCTTCAAAAGACTCGACTCGAGTCAGAACCCCCAGGTGACTCGACCCGAGTCATCGAAAGGGGTGACTCGTTCCAACTCTGGTCTAGTGTGGGTGATTTTAAGCCGAATGTGTGTGATTTTATATTAGATGATGTCTTTTAAAAACGTTTTTGGAGGACTCCTCTTAACAACTTCATTGTAGCCCCCCTCCCACCCTCCGGACGTGCCTGCAAGACCAGCTTCGGCTATTACTTTTTGCTCAACTTCAAGAACTGAAAAGTTGAGCGCAAGCCTCCCGGTACAATGACAGATCGAACAAAAACTGGAGTTTGTTTAGCAATTTTATTGATAAATTCAATAGTCAAGCGGTCTCACTGCTGAGCTTTATGCACTAGTAGCAACTCATACCAACCTTGAGTTTCCGTCTACGTTACTTCTTGTATCGGTACTGGGTAGGCCAATGATTTTTTTCAGGAAACCAAAATATAGCAGGCTACCAGCTGATCACTAATTCAGTAGGCCACCAATAAAGCAGTAAAATTACCAGTACCTATATACCTACTACACTACCACTAAACTGCTAACTTTGCATCCATAGCGCGATACAAGGCCTAGCTACCTACAGCCTAACCAATTGCGCATTTAGCCGTATGCGCTAAGCCTTTTCTGGAATTTGCTCACGGTCACGGAGTAGCTTAAAGACAAGCACCGGACATTGCATGCGGGTGCGACCATAGATGCGAAACGACTTTGTTCTAGCAACTTTGTTTTATTTTTAGTCGGGTTTTGACACAAAAAAATTATATCAGCACAAAAGGAATGACATACCGACAAGCATTTTAAATTTACTAAAAGTAAGATAAAATAACCTCGACGAAAAGCATCGATCATTAAATATCGATTTAAGCCGAAAAAAAGTAAAGACAAGGCCATATTCGATACTCATTCAAAAAAGTAAAGGCTCCAATGCATTCGATGAACAAAAAGTAAAGAATATCGATTTTTCCCAACCCTGGTCTTAAGCCATGATGTAAAAAAACAAGGAAACTGAGATAGAACCTGGAAAAGTTTCAGTGGGTCACGTGTTAAATTGGCGGAGTGGAAAGGATGTGGAGTTTACGTTAAGATCTGGTTTGATAGTCATTCAACAACTCAAACCGGATCTTAACTTGTATCCTTTTCATTCTACCAAGTTAACTCGTGACCCACTAAAACTTTTCCAGGTTCCATTTCAGTCTCCTTTTTCTGCACCACGGCTTACGACCCAGCATAACGCAAGCTTTTAGCGTTGACAATGGCACCAGAAGAGAGCCAAAATGTCGTCCCAAGTATTTTCAGCTGTGGTTTGGCTGGTACTGTTTGTAATGAAGTAATTACTGCGTTTCGCAAAACATGAGACTAGTGTTAAAAACGAAATTTTAATCACGTTTAGTTTTTTCCTTGAGTGTTCTTCTCGTTCAATGTTGAGTTTTTAGTAACCGAGAGTCACCACGATTGACGGAACCGATTTTATACGAAAATGATCATTTTTAAATTCGGCTACTTTCTTCCGAAGGCGCAATGATTACTTTCATCTTTCGAAAATCTTTTTAGCTCAATATTTAACAACTTCACTCAAAATATCACAAGCACCAAATTGTTTCAAGTTGTCATTAAAGTCTCGAGGGAGTCCAAATCAGGAAGCCCTTGCGCGGTATTGCAGTAGCCACAATTGTTCTAAACGTCGGAATATAATTCCTGAATGTGGTAAAATGCGAAAACGATTTCTTGCTGACAAGCGAAAATGTTTCAATAAGTACGCATGTTGCAAAAAACTCATCAGACGTTTTAGCGGCAACGGTTTAGTTGCACAAAGGAACTCGCAAAATTTTAGTTAAGTTAATGAGCATGGAGCCGCCATAAGCGTATGGTTGTGCTTTAAGCAAAATTTTTTCGGACACCTATGGCTCCAAACATTTCGGACATTGAACAAAAAATTCGGACAATGTCCGAAAAAAAAAAAAAAAAAGCGCAGGCCCCATCATCCTCCGCCTTAATTCGGCCCTGATGGTAGCTGCCCGCCAGCGACGCAACCGGCCGCAAATTTCGGAGAAATGCTTTCGTACATGTTTCAACCGGTGCGAGGAGCCTCCTCCCTCGCCATTGTGAGTTGTTGATTTGGGTGACATACCAGGTGCGCTATTTTCGAACTTCATCTTCAGATTTGCCAATCCGTCTTGCACTTGATTCATTTGGGTTTTCCAAAAATATATTTTTACATTTAGGCTACATAATTTTTGATTACGGCAAATCTTCAGATGCATCGAAGAAAAATGTTGCAGCGCCGCGAAAAATCGTCGCAAATTGAAGAAGATCGCAATGCGATCGATTCTGCTTGACTAGTAGGCTACGACGCATTTGTGCGCAAATAAAATCGCTCGCGGAACCGCTGCGTAAATCCGCGAACTTTGCATCAAGTTTTTCCCAAGCAGGCACCGCGATTTGTGAACTGAACGGAATAAACATTGGGACCGCAACAACACTCCTATAAGATTGTGGTTGATCAATAACAAGTCGTACCGGTGGAAATGTTTTGTTCACAAACAGATAAAAAAAAAAACGCAAAACCCGTAGTGTAATTGAATTCCGTCAACCATAAGCAAAGGAATGTATTGCAAAAATCACGTTCAAAAAATGACATCGTACTTCGGTTTTGAACCGGATAGTTCTGGGGCGGCAGTTTCCCGGGGTTCTCTTGGCTGCAAATGATTGTGATGACAAACCATCCGCAACAGAGCATTTCGCAAGCTGGTGATGACTTGCATTCGAACTCTCCCAATCTCAAAGCGATACAAGCGAGTTGGCACTGCTGTGGAGCAAGTTATTCGGGCTTGTAATAAAGTTGAATCGGTCGCTGGAATCCTGCAAAGTATCACAACTAAATACTTCCACAATAATGAACATGAAACTGAAAATATTCACTGCAACGTAGATCAAAATTTATGGGATTTCGCAAGAAGTAGCTTCGACAACTGAGCAGGCTATTGCGCCGTTATCATCGGTACAGGAAATAACAATCTTTCTTTAAATAGTACCAAGCTGTTCTCTCATCGCGATGTAGTGCACTGCTGCGGTCAGCAAAAAACGGAACCAGCTCGGGTTTGATTTGTCAGAGATTAACATAATTTTTCAGTTAAATAAATAGTTTCCGCAACTTTTTCGGCCAAAGGGACTACAGAGGCGGAGATGAATTTCCCATTAATTTTGGGAACACAATCCAAACGCAAAACAAACAAGTTCAACGTTTTCATGCAAAAATAAGATAAACAAAATGCGAAGTGACTTGCAATGATTTACGACAGTAAGAACACGGGATGACGATACATTTGACGCATAAGCACACGTCACAGCTTCACACGGAAAACCAATAACCCATCAGCGATCACTGGCCAAGCAAAAAAAAAGAAGCTAAATATGCAGGTGCAGACTATTCGGTCACCACTGCCGGTGCATTAGTTCTTCCAAAATCTTGTTGCAAATGCCATGAGAACGAATGCGCGCTGGTTAGCAACATTACAACTGATGATTTTTTTTTAACATGAAGTGCCAGAAATAAACCTTTGTAAAGACCTACAGGCTAATACAAGTTGTTTAAAAAAATTCGATATCATTTACAGTTAAATATCAAAACTGCAGACTATAATCTCATAAAACTACACACGCTTCAAGACAACTAAAACTTATTAAAAATTTTTACAAATGTTCTCAATATGCGCAGTTGCACAGCACACTGCTCGTGGCATGGGCATGGCACCAGGCACACGTCGATCAACGGCCTAGCTATTCCTAACCACGCTCAAGCATGCCTTCGATCATAGACAGCTTTTGTGTTTAAATTTTTTGTGCCAGGTCCAAATTTGCACTGCTTTCGATGAGTTTTTAGTAAATTCTCACGCAAAGCACGTAAGAGTTGTCAACGGGCCGAAGATGTTGAGCCCAACCCGACCCATTCTGTGCTTTTCGCAGAACACCCGAAGTTCGACGATCGACGGATTTAGCCGAATATCTGTGACGTGGCATTCCATGCTGTACGCACAAAAAATGAATTTTCAATAATCGGCAAGAATGTTGGGCGTTTACTAAGAGCACGTTCGCGCCTTGGTACTCTATAATGTAATAATTTGTTCTTGTACGAATTTTTCTTCCCGAATTTTCGTAAAAAGTGACAAAATTCCACGAAAGCCTTTAACCCTGTCGGGAGGCGTTCGGTGAAGAGTATGCAATGTACATTACATATGTAGAGTAGGCTTCTTAGGATGGCTGCAACATAGTTGTCAATCGGGTATGGATTTTGAAGTTTTCGGGCTTCAATCGGGCCGGACGCCGGAGCAAAATCGAGATTTTCGGTGACTGGTAGGACTGGAATAAAGCAAAGAGAACTGTAACTGAACTTACTGTGAATGGATAAAACTCATTTTCTTTTTTATTAAAATTTCTTTAAAATGATGTTCTTGATTTTGAGTTTAAATCAGGCTCAGACTGGCTCTACATCTTCGGCACGTTGACAACTATGGGCTGCAACACACTATCAGTTACATGCAAGCTCAAATCAATTAATTTATTCTTTTCACCTTCGGCCCATTGCCGTTGTTTTCATCGCTTTAAAGTTTTTAAATTCGAACTGTTTGGAGCCAATAATGTAGCTCTGCTTTCCTGCATGTAACTTCGCTGAATGCTCAAATTCACTAATACCGATATAGTTTCGATTTTCTTGTAGCAGCCGCTAACAACTTCACGCCTTGATCATGCGGGACTCACTAGGGTGATGACTACGAAAAAAAAAAATAGCCTGAAGTGGGATGGGATGAACTTTTTTATACATAAAACGAATATGGGGTTGATTTTTAATTTTGTTAAAAAAAGGTCCCCACCAAATGACTTTTTTGCATCTCATTTTTCAGTTTTTGGCCATCTTTTGCCAATTGTAAGTTATTGCAGCAAATTATGCACTGATAAGTTTATGGGGACGATGCTCCTAGTCATTTGACCGCTTTAAAAAAAAATTGTTCGAAACAGATGATCAGGGCCCGAGATGTAAGCAATTTGGTGTTCAAATATCAAACAGCGCGCTCTAGTGGAGGAATTGAATATTAACTATTTCAGATACTCTCTGTTTCAGAGAGTACTAGAGCGATTTAGATAATTCTTAATGGTGATTACGTATTTTTAACAATGAGGAGTTCGTTTATGCACTCAGATAAGAGGTAATTTCTGCCACTAGATGGCAGCAGCATCGTTTCTTTTCTTTAGCAGCTTATTGGTAAACTAATCCAATAACTGCGAAGTGGACAGCTGATCAAAAAAAGTGCTCAATGACAAAGTTAGAGCGTATTACATTCACTTTGGCACATCAGTTAAAATTCTGAAACCCGACAGCTTGTTTCACTTGGTAAGGTTCGTCAGGGGTACCTTATTCAAATAGAAAAAACTACCCAATTTTTTTAAGCTTATACATTTGTTTAAATCGCTACGGTATTCTGTGATTAAAGATGTCTTTTCATAAAATTAAAACGTCTGCAAAGAGGTCCAAAAGTTTACCGAAATCTAGGTTCAACACACGCCGTCTACTACCTGCAATAAAAGTTTTATACAAATGTGTTCGGCTGCTACAAAAAATCGAATTTTAAGTCGATGGTGAGTGTTGTTGGATGAGAAGCAAAAGCTAAAAAATCTCGTCAACCTTACTTTGCACAGCCAATCCAGGCTAGAGTCATTCCAGACTGTAAGGACTCTTTGTTAGATTGCCAACCTAAAATTTTCAACTTCACTTCGTTTCTACTGGGTTCCCTCCTATTAGTAGGCGATCAGCCAACAACAAAAACTTCCAGTGAAAAAACCTTTAAGGTCAAACCCACAACTAAGTTACCAGTAGCCTCACTATTCAGTACAGGCCTACAGGGTAACCGAATCATTTGCAGCTGCATACGCGCTTCGACCCTGCTATAATCTCATCAGTGCAGCATAGCAACCTCCCATCCCTTTAAAAAAATTTTTTCACTTTCAAAAGAACTACAAACCCTAATTCTAGCTAGCTTCTACTGATTCTTCTCAAGGTAAAACATTTAAAATGAAAAAATCAAGGAAATAATACAGGTAACCTATGGGTTAAGATGTCACAAGAGTCCCTCAAAAAATCGAAAAAGCTAGAAATGATCGCTTAGTCCCACCAATATAATTCTCCCGGTAAGTTTTAAAAAAGTGAAGAAATACCAAAACTCCATCCAAATTTCTGTTTACAGGATCAGGCAAAAGGACACAAACTTCAGAACTTGTAAAACAAAACTTCAATGTCATCATCATGAAGGTGTAGTTTAATGGGAATTCCTGTATCCTGCACGTGTTTGATTTACATTTACAAGGTCAGCCAACAACAAAGTCCATCATTGTGTCAAGGTTAAAATAGGTAAAACAATCGATTAGCTGATAATAAAAAAGAACCAACTTTCGAATTATCACGGTCACTTGCTAAGACTGCCATCGTTAAGAAGCCCTGATGGCGTGAAGGACCTTCTACTATGAATTCATTCTTCAATGCAATATTGGTGTGCTGTCTTTTAATGGAATGAAAAATAGTACTGGTGAAAAACTGAGAATTGAACCATCTAATTCGTAACACAAATTGTAAGTTAGATGAAAAAATTGGATCGCTGAAAGTGCAGCAAAATTAATGGAAGAGATGCACAAAAAGTGTACTAATGAAAAATATCTCGCACTTAAACTTCTATCGTGCACCAAGCTAGGTTAATAGCAAGTTTTAGTGTTTTGAAAGTGAACTGTGATCGTTTTTAGTTTTTGTTTTGGGCAAGTTTTTGTATCTGAAATTTTGAATGCACAAGTTGTCTGTTTTCTTTTGATAGACTAGGTAGTCGCTATTGTGATGTGTGTTTCTATTAATGCGGGCGAAATGAAAACATTTCAAAAGTCACACATGTACAGTAGAAAGCATATTCATTAAATACTAAAAAATGCAGCTGCTGCCATCAAGTAGCAGAAGCAGAAATTACCTCTTATCTGAGTGCATAAACGAACTTCTCATCGCTAAAAATGGGTAACCACCATTAAAAATTATCTTAATCGCTCTAGTACTCTCCAGTGGCGTAAAAAGTAGTCCAGAAACCTAGTTAAGTAAAAGTATTGTTACAGATGGCGGAAACTACTTAAAGTAGAGTAGGAAATAGGGGATGTAAAAAGTAACCAAGTAAAAGTAAAAAGTACCAGCAATTTGAAGCTACTCAGGTAAAAAGGAGCGTTTGCAAAACCAAGACTATAAAGCTGAGCTTTGACAAAAGATAATTTGCTCACTTCCAAACTTGACATATATTTTGCCGATGCAAGTATATTTAGGAAAATTTGCACATTTATTTGACGAAAATAAAAAAGTGAAGTGTGTCATAATCTGCAAAATGCAATCTCATTGTCCACGCCAAACACAAACAACAAAAGACCACTTAATATCACGAAATTGAAAAACTTATCTATATGATATAAAACAATACCTAATACTAATGTTGCCAATTTTATTATCAAGCATGATTATTTATCATTTGCGTGATACATTGCTACTTATCATTTTTAAAGCCACTTAAGTAGCGTTACCTTCTGAATGAACTACGTAAGTAAAAGTAGAAGTAGTCGAAATTTAAATCACTGCAGTAAGTACTAGTTACCAAGCAATAATACTTAAGTTGTCTAGTTAAGTAAAACTACTTCGTTACTTTACACCACTGGTACTCTCTGAAACAGTTAACATTCAATTCCTCCACTAGAGCGCGCTGTTTGATATTTGAACACCAAATTGCTTATATCTCGGGCCCTGATTGTCCGTTTTGAATAATTTTTTTTAAAGCGGTCAAATGACATGGAGTGTCGTTCCCATAAACTTATCAGTACATGATTTGCTCCAATAACTTACAATTGGCAAAATATGGCCAAAAAATGAAAAGTGAGGTGCAAAAAAGTCATTTGGTGGGGGACCTTTTTTTAACAAAATTAAAAATCAACCCCATTCTCGTTTTATATACAAAAAAGTTCATCTCATCCCACATCAGGAGTTTTGAAATTCCCAAAAAACTTTTTTAGTCATCACCCTAGGGACTCACGCTCCCGAAACATCATGATGTCGTAGTTGTAGAAGTACAAGAAACTCAAGAGAGGCAACAATCTAACGGTGCAAAAAGTGATTGTCTTTACTGCGAGATTCCCGATCACTCCTGAAAGAAGCGTAGAATATCGACTGCCGAATATACTTGTTCTTAGTCGGGAGCGTTCTTGCGAACGGTGTCACAAACTCCCCCGAACAAGAACATTCGGCGTTTGCAAAAAGTGAGGTCCCGAATGCAGCAGAGAATACCGACCACCGAACATTTCGGAAGCGTTCTAGCGAACGTTCTCACGAACGCTCCTAAACAAGAATTTTCGGCATTCGCACGAACAGCAAAGAATGATCGCCCAGAGCCCGACCGGAAAAGCCCGAGCTCGATTGATAACTCTAAAGCACGTGACACAATTTGTTCAAGTTTATCCAAGCATACTCCAACACAAAGAACGTCTTTTTGCTGGCGCACAGCATTCAAACTGAAATGTCACAAAAATTTACACGTGAAAAGATACACACCGCACGTTAAACATCAAATTGTGACGGGCTTCTACGTGCACAGAGCAAGTTAAAAGCTATTTGGACGAGAAATGGCAAAAATATTTCAGGGAAAAATGACATCAAATTTTTGAAACATCCTCTTCATAAAAACGCTATTTTCCTCCATAATTTTTCTGATTCTGGACTCCCAATTTTCGTTTTTAGAACTAAATCCTGAACTTCAGAAACCAACAACAGAGTATTCCTAGCTCAGAACCATCGCGAGATTGATTTCATAATCCACGTTTTTTTCATTCTTTTTTTGCTCACAGCTGACTAATATAAAATATGGCGGTAGCTATTTATTGAAAAGCACAAAATGAGCGTACCAGAATGATTAGGAAAAGTCATTGCTTTCTACTCAAGTTCAGTGCCACTTGAAACAGCGCCGTGGCCCATAGGTTGAGAATCTCCGCTCTAAACCCATTGTATAGCACTTGGACATCAGAGCATTACACAGTCAAAATGCTGAGCACATAGGCATCATCGTCTTACCATAAACTTTGATAAAACATAAAATAAAAAATTAAAACGTGGAAGCAAATACCGCACACAGCAACAAGAAAACAGTGAATAAATATGTCTAACCTTTCGGTTTGTGAGTTTCGGAGAATTTCAGAATTTCAACTTTTTCGAACCCAACTTCATTGATGAGGAATCGGGGGAAGGATTCCGGTTTGAGCTTGATCGCAAAGTAGTTGTTGTAGATAGTTTCCTGGTCAACAAATATATTTGACGGGTTCGAAACTCACTCGCGTCATTGTAACAAAGCGCATTTCGACATTACTGACATAATTCCACGTATTACAGCGCACCGATTCACGTCAGCAGTTAATTTTTGACCGTCACCAGGCAATAATTCACTCGACCAACCTTACTTATGATTAAGTAATGACAACACGAACTTGATCCTGTCAAATATATCAAAGGCTATCATAAAAAAAAATCAATCGCTGAAAAATCTGGGCTGCGCATTCGCAAAACTGTTGACGACGTTCCAACAAACTCATGCAATGTTCCACTTCTTCGGGTTAAAACAAAATTCAACGAAAATGAACCTATAAGATGGCCAAGTAGGAATCCGTTTCTGGAACGGCAAACTCGGGTATGATTCCTCGTCAGGTCAAATTGATGAGTTTAAGATTGATTACAGCCTTCATAATTGATATCAAAAAACTGAAGCTTATTGGGACAGTGTGGAGGACAAGCCGGCAAGCTTACTTGAGTCGTTGGGAAAGGCACTTAGCGGGATTCCCCAAATTCAGTGTTAGACAGATGATATGCAACTCCTTGGCGAGTTCGTTACACAGCATCCGTAGGTACCTTGCAAAAAAGCATGAATTTTCGGTGCGGCAATGCAGTCTACCCAGCGTGGTAGCCCAGTCTAACGAAAGTCTTGCAAATAGAGGGCGTAGTTGCCTCGAAAAACCACAATTTTTGCACCGCTATCATACCGTCAGTTTGCTTTTCTTCTTCGCATACGATTTCCACTCCTGTGGTTCCAGGATCAGTTTTCCTCCGGGTCGAAGCTGTTTATAAAATCGTTTGAAAGTTTTCTTCAAACCCTCGTCACCCCAATTCAAATGAACCCACTTCGTAACGCTCATACACATTATGACGTCATACTCGGGTTCTTGACATTGCAGGACTTCATCTTTCTCTGGTACGTAATTTCCCTGGAACAAACAGTGGTTCGCAAATCATTGACAGCAAAATCACAAACTTCGTTCTTTAGGTCGACATAACAGACAGGCCAGATGGCGTAATGGTGAAAGGCGCGAGAGGTCTGAGTTCCATTCCTGGGCCGATCAAATTGAACACAGTCTCTCCACCGCTGCAATGTTTCTTTCGAGCAATGCTGCCCAGACGCTAAGCGGCGGAGATGAATCCCGCAACTCGTTACACGCTTCGGCGTAATACCGCGAGTATAATGTAGAGTTGAAACGCTGCAAACACTCGATCTACAAAGCTTCGTGGTCTCGCTAAAAAGAGGCTGCCAGTCCACTACTATCAAAAAAACAATTCAAATCTTGATTATACTGGCGGTAATACGCCGAAGCGTGTAACGAGTGGCGGTACCACCTTCGCGGCTTAGCGCATGGGCAGCACAGAAACGTCGCAGCAGTGGAGAGTTGTTGGCGACACGACAGTGTGCGATCTGACCGGCCTGGGAATCGAACCTACAACCTATTGCAACGCTAGCGATGAACCACTACGCCAGGCGCTATTACCACTACTATTAACTGTAAGAAAAATAAATCAAACATCAAGACGAAATGAGCAACAATTTTACAAATATTCCAGTTGCGCATATCATCAGCACAAAAAAATGTTAACAGTATCTGGCACTTGCTGCGAAAATACTTGGTATTTGCTACATTGAAACGCCACAAATTCACAGCAAATTCATAATATTTAAACCACCGACCTACCTGAAGAAACACAACATTGTTAGGAAAATGCACTTGATCATCTTTGCCTGTGTCTAATGGAGGAGCGATTATTGGTCCATAAAGAACTGCCATAGAATCAGGATAGTTGGAATTCTTAGACGAAGATACCCTGAATCATTGAACAATATCACATAGGAGTATAAAAGGTAGCAACAAGATGTACTCTGATCTGGTTAGATTGCACAATAATCGCTCACAGGTGAACAGGTTAGCTTGCATAATACACACAGATGGAATACGGATACGCAGTGCGCCAAAAGATAAAACTTGTACAGAAATTTCGATTAATGAAGCAAAGCAAATTATATTCTTATTTACTCTAACAGCTTTCAACAAGTTACCACTCACCAGTCCCACATTAAAACAGATTCACGTACAACGTTCCTGCCAATAGCGGTCTTTTTAATTAGCTCAAATTCAACAACGCCGAGCCTACTTCTGCTAACCTCTAAGCAGTTGACGCTACTGAAGCACATGCAATTATTCCGCTGACTTAGTATGAACAATAAAAAAATACTTTTAACAAATATTATATTTTTAAAGCCTATTAGATAGACATACTTGGTTTGCGCTGTGGCGTAATGACGTATATTTTTGCGAGCGCATCGAATCAGACTTTCGTCAATATCAATGCCCACAACTTTGCGAGGGGAAAAATCTCTGGCGATCAGCAGCGTGAAATGGCCGACATTGCACCCGACGTCAAGAACGTCCTTATCTGCACAAAATAACTCTTACTAGATTCTCAGTGTAAATCACCGACCAGATGCCGAGTAGGCAGGGCATCTACTTTCGTTGAGTTTCATTCAGCGTCTGGTCAAACGAAACACTCGAAGACTCACTGCTTCCCTGCCTGACCTTTAGCATTACAGGACAAGTTCACTTGATAAGTCGTAGGGAAAGGCACTTACAGGGACTTTCATTTTTCAAGAACATACAGTTAATCAGCTACGACTGCGCGAGCTCATTGTAGCACCTCTGAAGCTTCCTTGCGAAGAATATGATGTAAAACAATCCTAAACCTGCTGAAAGATGTACAAGCTACTGTACACAGAAAATTAATCCTTTGCGAATTATTCATTAAAAATATTATTTTTCGTCAGTCTTGAAATACTCTGCAATGGCACAGCAGTGAGAAGTTTCCAATTCCATTCAAGATGAAATTCCATGAAAATTATCACAATTCATGTTAACTTTATGTTGATAAAACTACAGCCCTATCGTGTTACTCCAAGCTGATCAATCATTGCAGTTTTCGGTTAAGCCACGTCACAATCAGTGCAATGGTAAAATATTTCCACTGGAAGATTGTCATACATCTTGCGATTGCGAGTAGCATAAGATCGTGAAAGTTAGTCTTATCAATTGATCGAGTGATAAGAGCGCCTGTCTCTGGAGCTTAGACTATGATTTCATTTTGAGTCGGGTCAAACTAATGACATTAAAATGGGTCTTCACAGCTTCCCTGCTTGACGATCAGCATTAAAGGGACAAAGTGGAGAACAAGCCTGCGGTAGGGATGTCCATTTCAGAATAATTGGGGATTCTAAAATAATTCCGAATCTTTTTTTTTCAAATCCAGAATTTCGAATTCTTAACCGAATCCTAAATCCAAAAATTGGCCACTGGTACTATTTCGATAACATTTCAGCACGCAGCCGCTCGACTACTGCAAAACAAAAAAAAACTCTTAGTTGTTTCATTTTTAATGAATTTATAACCAGCACAAGGATTACAGCACTATAAGTTTGAAGCATATACGCGCAGTGACGTGGCCACGGAGCCAACAGCGGCCATGCACCTCTTAACTTTTGGAAACAAATGAAAAAATACGGCTCGACTACATTTAAGCGTGCATGCTACACTCATGGTCTCCCACAAATTTTTTACGGCCTGCGACGAACACCGCATGATCACACACACACGAGGCCGAGCACGCACTTGCGCTTATGCGCAGTGTCTGATAAGATTTATCACGCGCAATTTTTCTTCCCAATTAAACTGAATCCTAAAAGCGGAACCGGTTCAAAATAGAAACCGGTTCCACAGAATTCGATATTCTGAATAGACATCCCTACCTGCAACTTTACTTGTTGTGTCGTTGGAAAAGGCACTTAGCGGGATTTACCCATCTCGGTGTTGTAAGCAGATGGCCAGCAGCTACTAAGCGAGCTCGTAATAGCGCATTGATTGCTTTCTCGTGATAGGAGGATAAATATGCGACTAAATACATATCGATTTTGATCAAAATCCACCAAACTTATCTACGGAGTAAACCTACATAAGTTTCCACCAACAAACTTCATGACGGGAAAAATACTTCGAGATTTCACACTCAACCACTTCGCAAAAATACGCGCCAAGATGCGCATTTAACAACAAGTATATAGTCGGTTACAATGAAAGCGAACTCTTCAAGTTTTAGTGAAGTGTAACCTGGCATCTTGGCCATAGAAAATTTATCAACGGCAGCTAACCTCTGAACCATTCTTTCTTCATACAATCAATTCGGGAATCTTGAAATTTTTGAGGGTTTCTATAACCGTAATATTTGGTATAATTTCCATACTGAAATCTTGCATTTTCTGGCTTGAAAGTTTTTGTTGATTGTTTTTTATTCTTGTTTTCATGCGGAATCGAAACTTCAGATTTAATTGAGCTGTGAAGCCTGGCTGCTGAAATTTCGGAGAAAAGTTGTTCACTTAAACTGTTGTTGGCGGTGTCACTGTGAAAATCACTTCCAGATTTTTCTGATTCAATATTAGACAGCAGAGAGAGCTTTTTTCCAGAACCTTGGGACGAACTCTTTCGTTTTTTCGATTTCGGAGAAAATATAATCGAACTTCTCTTCACATCTTGCGGAATTACTGGGGACACGATAGGATCAACAACAATGGAAGGTACCTGAAAAAAAAAAAATTTCTACAAATGAGTTCAATTGTTAAGGAACGTCCAAGTAAAACATTAAAATTCGATTTTGGATAAAGCTAGCAACACGAGCCCTTACATAGTACCACACCACATCTATTAAAGCACCAAGCTATTGTCCAAGCTTCTACAATCCCATCATCACCTCATGTATTTTTTGCAACAAATATTCAAAAATTTCTGACATCTTCACCTCAAAATGCATGAGAATTCACTGCCCATAACATAAAAAATTTCCTTACAAAAATATCTTTAGTGTCAAAATAGCCGGAGACACAGGAAACATATGATAAAGTACTTTGACGACAAACATTGATAGCCACGTAACTTGTAATCTACAAAAATAAACCAAGCAACGCTGAAGCAATAATTCTATCACAGCGAAGTTCATGGATTCACGACGACATCACAAGCGCAATACTGACCTTAGGAAGAGCGATGGTCAGTCGAGATACTTGTGGAGTGGCCACCACTTTTGCGTCATCTTCAATGTTCAGTAATTTCGAGTTGGACCTTCGGTTCTTGGCTGATTTGACATTTTCTTTCTGATTATTTGACGCCACAAGATTAGCTCCGGTTGAAGGAACTTCTTCTTTTGCTGTGTTAGGTTGTGTTTCGACCAACATTTTTTCATGTTGACTTTTACGCCGTTTCTTTTTCTTTCTGTGGTTCGATTTCACCTGGCCAGTAAGTGGCGAATCTTTATTTTGATTCCTGGTCTGAAGATCAGCAGCAGCAGAGTGCACACGATTCAAACCGAGAGGGTCTGTCATGTCAGTCGGAATAACAATGCTGATTTTCGAGCTTCTGGGTGGTAGTGGACTAGAGGAGGGAGTGACTGCATTCATTGCACTGTTCACTTTTTCATCTAACATTGATTTCAGATTGAGCGGATCTCGGATGTTTCCACCAAGCAAAAAATTTGTAGGGAGAATAATGTCGCCGGCATAACCTTTTTTTATATGAGTAGAATACTGACGACGATGTTTAACTGGATGAGATTTAGTTTCCAAACTTTGATTGGAAGTTGCATCTTCAGCAATACTATGACGTCGCTTACGATGAGCTCTTTTTCCTTTTATTTGTTGTTTAAATTGCTGTAAAAGCTCAGCTTTTGTAGCGTCATCTTCATCCTTGCCACAATCTAAAGCAATTTTATCAGGAGGAGGATCAGTTTGGGTAGATGGCGACATCCCAATCGTCACATCCATTTCAATCAAAAAACTGAACAAAACTCCTCTAATTTTTTTGATCTAATAATTTAATGCTAGAATAAACACAAATAAGAGCTTTTTGATGAAACAAGATACAGTGACAAATAGACCAAATTTGGATCAATACTGCAACTGAAACTAATTACTCACACTTTCGAATGTAATTACGATTACAATTAAAAAACATTAGTCACACCGGTCAGATGGCGTGAATTTTGAACGTGTTGGACCTGCCTCGACGACTTGCGATAACACCACCGCTATCGAGTTATGACTTCAGAAGCGACTCCTTCAATTATTTAAGACCAAGCGCATACCTAAACAAGTACACTGATCGATACATCCCACAGACCGCGGATGTACGCACTGCTCAAGCCGAAAGTTCCATTACGTCCTATTTCATTTATGACCGGATCAGCTCACCACAAAATAAGCAAGTGGCTAGCCAGCTTACTACAACCAGTATTGGGTTGTTACAGTACCAGAGTCATCAATCGGGCTCGGCCTTTTCAAGTCGAGTTCAAGCCGGGCTTGGGTTTTAAAAAATTGTCGGGCTACAATCGGGCTGGACGCCGGAGCAAAGTCGATTTTCAGTGAGTAATGGGGTTAAAACAATTTCGAGATTAAACGATTTCCATGGCTTCAAGTTTGCTGAAACGATTATTTATTTCGTTTAATGTTTTAGAATTATTTGTACATTTCCGTTATTTATCTTGGAGTACAAAAAAAGCTTAAGATGTTGCGTATTGATTAAATTAAAATTTCTTCAAAATTTAAAGTGATGTTTTTGATTTTGAGTTTAAATCGGGCTCAGACTGGTTGATAGATTCGGATTTGGGCTCAACATCTCGGTCCGTTGGAAAGTCTTCCAGTACTGTATTTCTGAATCGTTCACGTTTTTGCCGATCACATTCAGAAATCAGATGGGCAAATTGATAGTTTCATGTGTTCATTCGATGTCAGCAGCTTGTTTATGAACGTTCTGCTACATTAAACCATCACATGTGCAGACATACTGTATAACAGCCCTGATTTTCAATCTTGTATTAGAAAAGAAGTATTTGTGGAACTCTTGCACAACGCCACAAGTACAGAAGAGTTGAGTTTTGACAACACCATCTACAGGCAAATAGATGGAGTGGCAATGGGCTCACCGCTTAACCCTGCATTGGCCAACATCTTTGTTAGATATTACGAAAAAAAAGTTATTTTCTGAAATATCCAAACCTGACGAGTATTTCGGATGTGTTGATGACACTTTCGTCATCTTTCGAAATGAAAGAGTCACAGGTTATTCAGACCTAATCGTCGAAATTCTCCTCTTCAGTTTTCTTTGAGAAAAACAAGAACAAGCAACTCCCTTCCATTCCTTGACGTTCACGTAGAACCGACGAAAGCCAGCTACGAAACTTAAGTTTACTGCAAAACCTACGTTCACTGGCCTGTACCTGCACTGGGAATTCTTTACACGGATAAAACAAAAAGCCAGTCTAGTGTCGACGCTTGTTTATTGTGCCTTGAGGATCTGCTCCAAAAGCAAACTGAAAAAAAAAAAAAAAAAAAACTAACCAGATAAACGAAATCTTACTGGACAATGGGTACCCTGTGGAGTTTGTTCTTGAACAAATATCCAAGAAGAGCACTGTTTTCCAGCCCCAAGCAGTTTGGTCCTGACAAGTGTCTGGGTCTAACTCGGGTTAGATTCTTTGGTAGTGTCACTGCTGCCATCGTTGTCAAAAACTGCTATGGATCCGTGGCTGTGCGAACTGGTCTTGCTTCGGGAAAATGTTCTACCTGTCATTCAAAAGAGTTGCGTCATCTATCAGCAGAGGTGGGCAGTACCGAATTACTTTTTCAGTACCGGTACTGGCACTACATTTGATTTTGAGTACCGGTACCGACATGGAATTACTTTTAGTTTTGCTAAATCGGTACGTTTTGCCGATCCTTTTCTTTTGTTTCACTTTCACAAAGTTGATTAATACTTGGCAACACGAGAATTCTCGAATCAGTATCAAATATAAGATCTAGGATCATCAATCAGCGTGAAAAGTGTTTTCTGTGCGTTCTAGATAATTCTTTACCAGTGCAGATGGAGATGGTGATGATAGCCCTTCGCCCGAATCCTAAGCTAGGATGTAAAGAAGCTAGAAGAATGGATACATCAAGTGAAAGTGTACATGCAATGCACGCTTTTAGGCATGTATGTAATTGTTGATCATCGATAGACCGGTACAAATTTTCGATTTTATCAAAGTCGAAAAAAAAAGTACCGAGTACCGCTAAAGCAATTCGGTACTTTTTGAAATGAGTACCAAGTACCAGTACCGAATTACTTTCAGAGTACCGATGCCCACCACTGTCTATCAGTATAGAGGTGCGATCTCACTAACTGAGACGTTGAGACCTTTGAGACATTGTGCAAGTTTATTTTATTACGACATCACCTCCGCACAAAGTCATGTCACAATAAGATAAACTTGCACAATGTCTCAACGTCTCAGTTAGTTTGATCGCACCCAAGTGCCACTGCGACAGTCGGTGCTGCTTATGATTACTCAGATAACTTTTCAACAATTGAAGCGCAGATCCACGAATTCCATACCGTCTTAATTCATTGATAAAAATGAAATGATCTACCGTGTCAAAGGCTTTTGCAAAATCCAGGCATATTGCGCATGTTATCTTCTTATCATCAACGTTACTGATTATTTTATTGTGTATAGTAGCCAAGACCAGTGAGGTTGCATAACCTTCGCGAAATCCATACTGATGCGGAGCCATGAGTATATTTGTTTACAAATAAGCAGATATTTGTTTATGGAGGTACTTTTCAAATATTTTGTTAAATGGGGAGAGCACTGATATCGGTCTGTAATTGCCACGAAGTGCTTTGGATACCTTTTTAAATACAGGGTGATTTGAGCTATTTTTATATCATCAGGAACACAAGAAAGATCCCTTCCGTTACACACCTGTTGAATATCACAGCAAGAATGGGAGATTCGTTGGGATTCCCCAACGGTCCACTTTAGGGCCATTTTCATTTATGTTATGTATACATAAACGATCTCCCTTTAGCAACCAAATTTAATGTAAAACTATTTGCAGATGATACAAACTTGACTATGTGCAGTAACAGTTTAGATGAGCTACAAAGCAATGTGAACTTAGGAGTTAACAAACGTGATATATTAGATGAGAAGTAAGAAGTTACCCATCATATTTGCAAAGACTGAGTACATGATTGTTACCGAAAAAAAATTAAATGAACACCTCAAATGTAAAATCAAGACAGATAATATTGTTATATCTAAAAAAGAAGGCATTAAATATCTAGGTATATTAATAGATAATAACCTAAACTCAGATTGGAAGCATCACATTAAAGAAGTTCGCAAAAAAATTAGATTTTGAAGCATGGGCGATTGCTAGGTTGAAGAACTATATCCAGGGTTCCTATACAATTTTGAATTTCGTTTTCCAGACTTTTTCAAGACTTAATTTTCGACGAATACAACAAAAGTACAGGTTGCAGCTACTATATTCAATTACCCTGCCAATGCTTTCACCAAATTAACAACTACCAATGGTTTTAACAAATTAACAAAGAGCATAGAGCACAAAATCGCTTTGCTAAGAAAAAGATGCATACTTTTAGTATAAGCCAACTAAAATGCGTTGATGAACACATAGTTTTAACCAATGACTTTTGATATTTAGTTACATTCATTCTGCATGTCAACATCAGATCACTACAAAAAACATTGAAAATTTAAACCACGAACTATAGCAAACACTTCCTTACTTGCCTGATATCATAATTATGTTTATCTAAGACTAAAATAAAAAACTCAGTTTTAACCAACGTATCATTGACTGAGTTCCAGCCACTTCTACATGCTAACTCTCAAACTAATGCGGGCAGTGTGGGTGTGTTTGTTTAGGAAAAACCTAATGTAGCTCTCTTGGATGAAGACACTTTAAATTCTGATTGTGAAGACATTTCAATTAAAATTTCTAATCATAGACATTTTTTTCTAATCATTTTTTCCAATCATGCGAAATAGCGACTCGGTAATTATAGGAGTAATTTATCGACACCCCAATGAAGATGTTAATAAATTCTTAGAAGCTCTCTCCAATAAAGTAAATCAACTTGGCATTAAAAAATTTTACTTATTTGGTGATTTGAACATTAACACTGATGAAACTAATAGTTCCATTGCACGCCAAGCTTATTTGAACACAATTCGAATTGTGGAGCTTATTCATTAATCAACCAACCTACCAGAGTAACCAAAATGTCTGCTACAATTATTGATCATATTATTAGCAACAACTCAACTTGCTTAATACATCCCATAATATATTTGAATACCTTAACTGATCATTACCCTACTGCTTGTCTAATTATCTACAAATCAGTGCAATTTTAAAAGCCACAGTGAAAATCTGATTATTATTATCGTGATACAAAGTACTTTGATGGTGAATGTTTCAACTCCGATTTGCAATCTGCTCTGGAGTAGGACCTAAACATATCTGATATAACAAACTCACCGAATTCAGTGGAGTATTACTTCAAGAAATTCATTGACTCATTCAACAAGTGTTAAAACAAACACGCGCTTACAATTAGAGCCTCTAGAAAAATGGAAAAACTACTGTCCAAGCCATGGATTACTAAAAAAATTTTCACTTCAATTCGTCGAAAGCAAAAACTATACACTTCACATTTTCTCCTTGGCTCTGTGTCACAAAAAAATTTTTACAAGACTTACCCCAACAAGTTAACAAAAATCAAATCCTAATCTAAAAAGTTTCACCTTCAGTCTGAAATTCTGTGCTCGAGACATGACATGCGGAAATTTAGGAGCATTATAAATACACTGACTACTTAAAAATCACGTACAAATGTTCCTGATAGTCGAAGTTGACAATGTTAAAATTTCTGACTCTATACAGAAAGAGCTGAAAAGTTTAACGATCACTTTTATAGTATCGGCAAGAAGTTCGCAGAGAAAATTGACAATTTAGCCTCTTCGGACTACGCTAAGTATATATTTAAATTCACTGCATTGTTCAATATATTTACACCCAACTACACCTACTGAGATCTTAAATTTAATTAGACAACTTAATCCAAACAAAAAGTTTGGATCTGATGGAATCGAAACAAAATTTGTGAAAATTTCGGCTGTAATTATATCACCTATTTTATGTTTGCTGTAATGCCTGCTTTTTATCTCACACATTTCCTTGTCTTAAGTTGGCTCAAGAGGTTCCAGTATTTAAATCTGGAGATAAAACAAACCTGACTAAATATAGGCCCATTTCTACATTAACGGATTGCAAAAGTAATTGAAAAACTTGAGCACTCCACTCAGAACAACTGAATTTTTAAAATCTAACTCTTTGCTATGCTCTACTCAATCAGGGTTTCGAGCCGGTATGTCTACAGTGCATGCAATGCTGGACAAAGTAACTAATTGTCTGGACAACATCGAGTCCAAGTGTTTAACCGGTCTCATTTTGCTTGACCTTACCACGGCCTTTGACACAGTTCAACATGATATACTACTAGGTAAACTTTATCATTACGATATAAGGGAAGTTGTCAACCAGTTTTTTTCTTACTTTTCTGACAGATTTCAATTTGTGGCCATCAACAACAATCATTATTCTTCGTGGAGAAATATTGACATGGGAGTCCCTCAAGGTTCCTCTCTAGGTCCATTACTACTCTTGATTTACGTCAATGATCTTTCCAATAGCGTAAGCTGCTCCCCTAGCCTTTATGCTGACGATACTTGTCTCATAATCACTGCTAGCTGCTTTATAGAATTGGAACATCGCATAAAATCAGAAGTCGATAAGGTTGAAAATTGGATGATAGCGAATAAACTTTTTCTAAATGCTTCGAAATCCCACTTCATAATCATTAATCCTCCTCTCGATCTGAATATCATCTGTAAAACGGGTGTAACTAAATCTACACAAAGCTTTAAATATTTGAGAGTAGTCATCGATAATAAATTAAACTTCAAGAAACATATAGAAAAATTAGAACTTAAAGTTTCACGCTCTGTTGGCATTCTCAGCAAATTAAAATCCTACCTACCCGAAAGTGCCTTCTTTAAACTTTTCTATTCTTTGGTGCACTTGCACTTAAGCTTTGGCATGCCAGTTTGAAGCAATACCTATCCAACGTATCTTTCCAAGCTATCCAAAATTCAAAACAAAGCTATGAGAATAATCACTGGAAGTAACTGGTATGAAAGTGTCACACCCCTGTATCTAAAAAACGAAATCTTGGACCTGACAAACATGAACAAATTTGAAACTGCTAAATTAATTCATAATTACCTGAACAAACTTTTACCTCCTGAATTGGATAATTTTTTTTAACAAGGCTGGAAATACCCACAATCGTACCTTTGCTAAATCCCTCACCAATTTACTAATACCCTTATTTTAAACGAAACGTACTCAAAAATCAATTAAATACGCTGGTGCTAAAATCTGGAATGCAATTCCTAATAAAATAAGAGATCTTCCTTTTAGAAAATTTAAAAAAGAATACAAAAAACTACTGTTATATTCTTAGTCTATCTTCTACTGTCAACTTTATACGTCATAGTGTTCATGACATTATTCCGCCCCCAGCTTTGTACCATTATTTTTTCTCTTGCTTTAGCTTCATCAGTAATTGCTTTGTACCGTTATGGATGAGTCTGACTCTACTTTTGATAATCTTGCATCACTGTTACTCGCAGCACAGTCATTTGGTAATTTTATTCAAGTTGCTGGCTTACTTCAGTATGATTAAGTTAACGCTAATATATGGCTATAAAGTGGCTTCTGACTCGAAGACCTAGCAGTCCCTTCGGAGTCACCCAGTCACTATATCCTTATATTTTTTTTTCTAATGCCGTGTTTTTGTGTAATTATCTGCTGTGGTTGGTGACGAATAAACTTAAACATGCAGAAAATATAGATGGAGTTTATAGAAATGCAGAAATAAGGCTGCAAAAACGAAGTATATATAGAGCCGTGCAATTTTTTCCAAGCAACTTTAGTGTGAAAAATAGTTGCGACACTTACGAAGCTGTTTAAAACTTTTCAAAAACGTGAGAAGTACCCGTCCACCCAAATCTAGCTCAGACTGCAAATATTTTCAACGTTTCTTACAAAGCT
This sequence comes from Trididemnum miniatum, assembly GCA_964006365.1. Lineage (NCBI taxonomy): Eukaryota > Metazoa > Chordata > Ascidiacea > Aplousobranchia > Didemnidae > Trididemnum > Trididemnum miniatum. The sequence goes on from OZ023246.1 coordinate 20,949,017, forward strand.
TTTCAAATATTAACCTACCCTTATTACTTTTCTAGCCTTGCCAGAAAAAAGAGTTTACTAGTCTAATCTTTCATTAAATAAATCATCTATCTATTACTACTTGACACAACGTGTCTTAACAACATGCTGTACCCTTCAGCTTGGATGTAATGTGCCTTGTACCGGTATATACTACAAAAGATTGTGATAAAAACAGCAGGTTGAAAACAGCCAATCTTAGTTGATGCTTAATTTATGCCACCAAACATAAAAGACAAGAGAAACATTTTAACACATTTTCTACCCAAAATGGCTTTCCTAAATAACAAACACAGAAAGTGCACACGTCAAACTAAGATTTTGGCAAGTGCGAATTTCTAACTTTAAAACCTGTAGCTTCATAGTAAAAAAAGAAGTAACTGCCTTATCCAACGATTAAGTCTTAACATTGCACAACAACCAAAATAATCACAAATCCAATGTCACAAAGCCATTGCGAGTTTTGCAACACGATGCCTCTTCCATGAAGCACCATGAACGTATACAGTCTCAAGCTGGTGATAACTGTAGTTTTGAAACTCTACACTATTAAAACACATTAGTGAAGAGCCTGTTATAAAGCCCAAAGGTGTAGAACAGGCCTGCACAACATATGACTTGTGGCCCTCGAGCTAGTTTGATATGGTCTCAATTGTCAAGCATAAGTTTGTCGTATTGTGATGTAGGACCTGATCCAATCGCATGCATGTGCATAGCACTGGAGTCTCCGGTGTATGCTTTTTTGACGAGCATTTTCACATCACTTTCAGTTTATTTGTCAGCTAGGAGATCGTTGTGTAGCATACTGCAATGACTGGAAACAAGAAAAAGAATGATTGAAAGTGAGGACAGAGTGTTTAACTCAAAAAAGTAGCCTTAACCGACTCATTAAAAGTGTAACATTTCTCACTGAATTTTATTTTTTACGTTTGTGTTTGCTGCGCATGAATTGTCAATAGTTTATATATACCTTACTTGTCGATAATTTGCTATGATCATCTGTCACTGCAACAAAAAGTTTCCCAGTCAAAAAAATCAAATCATCATTATACTCGCCGTATTACGCCGAAGCGTGTAACGAGTTGAGGGGCCCATCTCCACGGCTTAGCACCAGGGCAACACAGCTCCGAATAAATGTCGCAACAGTGGCGAGTCATTGGCAACACTGTGTCGATTTGACCGGCCTGGGCATCAAACCCCAGACCTACCGCACCGACAGCGTGCCCTAAGCAACTGAAAATAGCTGCAGCGGTAACAAACCTAATAAAAATATGAACAAAACAGCAAGGATATGTTTTGCCAATATGTACCAAAAACGACAATTCCATGTTTTAGCATTAAGGTTCCGAGGAATCAGTTGCTTTTTACTTCTCCACGATCACAAAACGTTTTGTTGTAACGGTGGAAGCTGCAACAGCAAAAGCATGCGACCCAAGACAAGTAGGTCTAAAATGTTAAGGCCCTTGCGCTGAAACAAGTTATGCAAGCCTGGTGTAGAACTTCAGGTATATAATACATGAAGGCAAGCCCAAACGGCAAAACAACCTAACGACCATAAATCTAAATCATATGAAGAAATTGTCATTGAAAAAACAAGCTAAGCACTATATGCAATGAAATCTTTCCACTACCTTACATGCAGCGATGTAAACGACCATCTCCTTCACACTCCTCAAATATTCAAGAAGAAAAGTAAGTATAGCAATCAATGTTAATATTGCAAAACCTGAGTGGTAAAAGGAACTACAAAACCAGCATTCTACAAACAATGGCTGGCTGCTATTATTCAGAATATCGACTCTCAACGACATGCCCAGATCAAGCACTGATGGGGAAAAACGTATAAATAATCATTATCAAAATAAGGAATCAAGTCTGGAAAGATATTTTCATTTTCCACACATGTAAAAAAAATTGTTTCAAACTTTTTCAGCCTGGAGAACGTAATATTATTTTTCCATGCTTTCAAGACTAGCGTGGGAACGAGGACGCTTTAGTCAGTTTATTATTCCTTGATACATTCGCAAATTCGCATCTGTCATATTGCATAAATACGTGGGAAGTGCACCAAGTTGTAATTTAAAACCTCTTAAAATTTTACAAAAACGTTTCATTCAATTAATGGCCAGGAGTGAATATTGTGCACGTTTGAGTCCCTTGTTTAGCCAACTACAAATTTTACAGTAACAAGACAAATATGATTTTGAAGTTGCCAAACTCGTGTACTAATTCAGCACACATCAACGCTCAGGTCTTGAGTTGATTAGCAATTGTCCGATCTCCAAAATTCATTCTTATGGAACCAGGGAAAGTGTACAAAATAATTATGAACAAAATAATTATTATATAGTAAGAACTAATATAATACTAAATTTGCTCGAAGGTCACCGTCAGTTCGTGGCAGTGCTGGGAACTCTGCCATGTTAAAGAGTGAGAGTCCTTTGGTCATGAGTCCAAGTCCGAATCCACATCAATTAAAAAAGTTATGAGTCCGAGCCCCACAGGCACGAGTACAAGTCCGAGTTCACAACAACCGAAATTTTCGAGTCCCAGCCTGGGAGCTCGAGTTCATGTTCAGATAAAAATACATGTTTGTGTGGATGAATCATGTCAACGCTAATTCAATTAATAACCGATACAACCCAATCACTTGAGAGAAATAAAGTGTTGGTACTGTAAACCACAACTAGGAAAAAATCCACAAGTGATTCGACAACAGTGAAATATATTTGCAAGCACATGTGTCTTCAGCGAATTTTTGTTTCTATTCTTCACAATTTCTTTAAAAAGTTGTAATTGCTTTTCAGTAGAATTAAAGACGAAAGTAGACCAGCTCCAGCGAAGTGTTTTTGAATTCAAACTCAGCCAGCAAACTTAAAACTAACCAAGGTCGCTCGCAAAATAAAATCAAACAAAGGGCTGTTGCTTCTCCAACGAAAAATGCAATACTGATCTCACACCTCAGTATTAAAAATACAATTGAGATGTGAAAAACTACCGTTTCAAATTGGGCCAATGATACAATTTCTCCTAGTAATGGCACGAAAAAAAGGAGACAGTGTTAATTACAACCAATTTCACACGCTTACAGCTTGGGAAACGAAAGATAAAACAAAAGTTAAATTCAATAATTTCGTCAAAGAAGGATTGAATATTGAAGACCCAAATGACATAGAGCTTGTAGACATGCACTGTTCACCACAACACCCAGTCTCAAAATTTGGTAGAAAAATTCATCGGCCAATGACTGTCAAACTATTAACCATCCAAGACAAAAGAATGATCTACAAATCAGCAAAGAGTCTAAAAGCTAATAACGATGGTCTAAAATCGGAACAGAAGCCGCAACCTTATGTTTACGTCTGCCACCATCTCCCACAATCATTTCAAAACCAATGAAAAGTACTTCTGTGACCTTACTTCAGAGAAGCCAGGAAGCACAAGGAAAAAACACTCTGGAAAGCAGAAAATGGAAAATACTGTTTATACGTCGACAGAGAAAAGATTGAACCGAGGCAATTCCAACGCAGACAGTGCAAAATTCACACCAATATTAGGTCTCACAACTGAAATAGCTTATCTTAGGTAATATGATCATTGTTCTTGTGCTTTGTTTTTGCTTCTTATTCGCTGTCCTTGAATCTAATTTTAATTCACAAGTGGTTCGATGTTTGTCACTAGGGCTGTTCCTTGAACTTTATAACTTATACTTCATGAGGCGGCCGCAGTGACAAACAGTGAGCTAACCTCCCAAAGCTACAGTTAAAACGCATTTAAAGCGCCAGATCATGTAGAGCTTCTAGTGCAGCTTTGTATTGCAGAAATAATTGAGCATGATTGACAAGTGTTCTGCCCCGTCGCTAATCCTAAACTGTGATAAATCGTTGGAAGACTGTGAAAACTTGCTAGATTTTTTGGGCTCGAGTCAAGTAGCCAATTCTATTAATGAAGCTAACTGTTGAGACTCCTTAATTAATGCTTGCTCTAACTCGGTTGCCAGCTGCAAATATTTTGATTTAATCCCTAAATTCATAAATCATAACTAAAAATAATCGCTCATTGTTTCTTTCACATGTTAACATCCGATCATTGCAAAAAAACTTTGATAAACTCTTTGAAATACTCAATGACTTTTCACCTAAGCCTGATGTAATTAGCTTACCTGAAAGTCGAACCAAAACTGCACCTTTAGTCAACATTGATATACCAGGTTACGAGCTTGTGTTCAGCAGCCCCGGCAAAAACTCTGGTGGTGTTGGTGTTTCTATTGCTACTCATTTAAATGTCTATAATCTACAGCTAAATTCGATTGGGTCTGAACATTGTGAAGATATTTGGTTGAGCGTTGAGGATTAGAGGTCTAACCAAATTTTAAACATACTTGTCCTCTACCGCCACCCAAATACTAATATACCTGAGTTCATCAGAAAGCTTGATGATGCTTTCTGTAATCCCCTTCTAACCAACAAATGCCTTGTAGGAGATATTAATATTGACATATCTAGTTCAAACCATACCATAGTTGCGCAAGAGTATATGATCAACGTTTTGTCTTGCAAGGGTTTTTTTTCCTATCATAACTAAACCTACTTGTGGTGCAGAAACTTCTTCGACACTAATTGACCACACAATAACTAATGATTTACCCATCGTTTATTCCCTATGATAATTAGAATGGATCTCACTGACCATTACTCAACTGCTGTAATGGCCATTGAAAATATCGAACGCACACGAAGTCAACCTACGAAAATTTTGCGCAGAGATACGAGTCACTTCTCATCTTGAAACTTTTAACACTGATGTAGAACAGTTTGCTAATCGTTTTCTTAAGGATCTAACTGAAATTACTGCTGACAATTTCAACAACGTCTTTGATTACTTCACTAATACTTACACACGCATTGTTGATCAGCATGCCCCTCTAAAATGCTTGCCACGCAAAAAACAAGGTCTTCACAACAAACCCTGGATTACCATAGGAATTTTAATATCTATTCGAAAAATGTTTTTTGGTTCCCTCCAAACCATCGGTACACCAAATCTAAGACTTGCAAGCGTACCATTAGTCCACTTTCTCAAGTTTTCTACACATTCTTTGCAGACAATACGAGGTGCCCATGGCTTATCTTGGTCACCAAGCTTCACTTTAAAATACGCAAGATACACTTTCCTCACAAAATCAGTGACAGTTTTCCTTTGTTTTTTGAATGTATATTGCCCACAGATCTAACAAAACTTGTCAGGATCATTGCAACAGCTTCTTCGTGATGAACTCATAGCTCTTGAACACAGCTAAATCAATATGTAGAATTCAATATCCAAAGTACATATAAATCTGTGATAAAGAATAAATACTGTGCTTAACTGCGACAGGTTGTCACTATCAGTTTAGTTGTAGGGAAATACATACCTATCAGTGGCTAATCTAAGCATATGGCCAAACCTTCACTAATAAACCAAATTCTTACTTAAATTGCAAAACCCTCCATAATTTTCAAACTTTAGGTACGTGAGTATGAGTTCAAACTAGACTGATAATATTCCTTTTTCTGGCTACAGAGCTTTTAAACTTTAAACTACTATTTTACAAAATTATAGCAACAAAATGAGATACTGACATGATCTGCCATGACATGATAGCTGAAGGGAGTGCAGACGTACATGTGCTGAGCATCACAAAGAAACTGCAGCTTATCAGAATGATAAGCCTACTGTTGCTCCCCCATCACCTGGTTTACTGTCTGATGGTGTACAGTTTTCCGAAAGCTGAGGAAATCACTTCTAAAGCTAAAGATACCACACAGCATTCACACAGCTAAATAACGTGTTCTATGGAAAATCGAGAATGAAGTAATAAATCGCGAAAGAGTGTTTTCATTAACTTACTATGCTTAAGTAATTGAATGCTACATTAAAAATTAGACATATTACACTACCTGATATAGAGACTAAGGAATGCATACTACCTAAGAGACATTTCCAGTATGCATGTTATTCATATTTGTGTTCACATTTAGCAGATACAAAAGTTAACTATTTTTTCCTTGTCAAAAACGAAAAGTATCGACATCTCAAAAACTAGAGCCAATTCACAGAAACGGATGTCATTTTCAGACTCAGCGGCCCAAAATTACCCTTAAAACCATTAAAATATCTATGGCACTCAAAAAAAAATTTTTTTTTGTTGGTCAGTGTTATCGTTGTAATTGGCAGCACATTGGTCGTTTTCTAATAAGTGTTGTCCAATTGCCGAGTCACATTCTGTAATGGGTTGTTTACGCTAGCACGCTCGATTAGGTTGCACACGCAGGGAGGCTGTGTGCTGTCATAGCCATTTCGAAACATGCTGCTTGGCGCGGTCTTGAAGTTGTTGAGCTGTTCTACCTACGTACCGACTGTCACAGTGGCACTTATACTCATAGATGACGGAACTCTTTTGAATGGCAGGTAGAACATCCTTCCGACTAGCAGGCTGCATTTGTCTGGAGACAAATACAGTCCGTAAAGCCACGGATCCATAACAGTTTTCAACAGCGATTCAGAGGTTCCTTTCTAGTGTCAGAGCCGCCTTGCCAGTGTAGGTGACCCGGAGGTAGACTGGACACTTATCAGGGCCAAACCGCTTGGGGCGCAAAAACTGCATGATCTTCTAGGATATTTGTTTAGGAACATGCCTTGAAGATCTGCTCCAAAAGCAAACTGAAGGAAAAAATCAACCGAATCAAAGAAGTCTTACTGGACAATGGATACCCTGAGGATTTTGTTCTTAAACAAATATCCTAGAAGATCACGCAGTTTTCATGCCCCAAGCGGTTTGGCCCTGATAAGTGTCCAGTCTACCTCCGGGTCACCTACACTGGCAAGGCGGCTCTGACACTAGAAAGGAACCTCCGAATCGCTGTTGAAAACTGTTATGGATCCGTGGCTTTACGGACTGTATTTGTCTCCAGACAAATGCAGCCTGCTAGTCGGAAGGATGTTCTACCTGCCATTCAAAAGAGTTCCGTCATCTATGAGTATAAGTGCCACTGTGACAGTCGGTACGTAGGTAGAACAGCTCAACAACTTCAAGACCGCATCAAGCAGCATGTTTCAAAATGGCTATGACAGCACACAGCCTCCCTGCGTGTGCAACCTAATCGAGCGTTCTAGCATAAACAACCCATTACAGAATGTGACTCGGCAATTGGACAACACTTATTAGAAAACGAACTATGTGCTGCCATTTACAACGACAATCAATTCTCTATTCTGGACACTGCGTGCAGTCCTTTCCATCTTAGTCTGCTCGAAGCAAGCTACATTAAAGTACGGCGACCTAATCTATGCAAACAGAAAGAGTTTGTCTATACTCTTAAACTGTTCAAGTAGAATTAAGGTTTGCACGACTTGTCCAATCAGAACTGTGCATGACTTTGCCGTGCTCGATTGGATTCGTTGATGTAACTACCGCTTCGCTGCTGTCCGAAACTTATATTTATGAATTGCCAGACCTTGCTTTCTCATTTCCACTTTGACGTGATTACCCACTGAAGAGTGTGTCACAAAAAGCTTCTGGGACAACAGCTTTTTTCAAAGCTACTCAAAAAGAGTTACTGGGACAACAGCTTTTCTCAAAGCTCTCAAAGAGTTATGACAGAGGGTTTCTTGAAGCCTAACGCGAAAACAGCTTTTTTCAAAGCTATTCTCAAGTTCTTTACCGCCAACCAATTAGTCAAGACAGGTTTATCATGCCCATCACAGTCTGTAGGATGATAATGATACATTAAATTTTTGCTTGAAAAGAACAGGTGTAATTTAAGCAATGGTCTAATGCAGGGCTACTCAATTGGCGGCTCACGGTCGAGTCCGGACCTTTCAAGCGTTTGTTTCAGACCACGTCCGATTGGTGATTTTGGCTACACTCAATTGCTTCTTTAGTTCACAATTTTGTTGATTCATAACTGTGAATATTTTTATCATTTTTTGAAACATTAGATAACATGCACCGAGAGCCATTGCTGAAAATATATCACTGCCTATGTGCCTAAGGTTCTAGCTAGTCTTTGTTCCTAATGATTGTTATGATTGTTTATCATCACAATCACTGTTATGATTATTTATCGTCACAATCACTTCAATGCATGGTTTTCAAACCTGCATTTGCAAACTATATAGCTCAGATACCCAAGTCGAGTGGATAATAATCATGATAATAATTCTCAGATAGCCGAGTGGATAGCTCAGATAGTCGAGCGGATAGCGATAGAGCGTCTACTGCAGTTAATAGAAATTAAGGTACAGTAATCACTTAATTTTTTTTCCAGACTAATCGTATGATGTCTTATAAAAGAAGAAAATTGGACAAGGAAAATCGAGCATTCAAGGAAGAATGGAAAGAGCAGTACGCTTTCATTCTTCCCACAGGCAGCTCAAACCCACACTGCCTTATATGTAGTCAAAGTGTTGCTTTGGTGAAAAGCAACAACCTAAAGCGCCATTATGAAAGCAGACACGATGGATTTGAAAAGATGTATAAGCAGGGAACGGAAGAGAGAAAGAAAAAAATAAGGCTCTTACTTCGCAGTATGAAAAGTCAACCATGATTCTTGCCAATACCATGACAGCTCAAGAAAAAACCACTGAATGCTCATTGAGAATCGCTTGGGTTTTAGGAAGACATAAAAAACCTTTCACTGATGCAGAAGTAGTCAAAGAATGTATGATATAGACAGCTGAGACTTTGTTTGATGGTAAGCAGAGAGACGAGATTATTGATAAAGTAAAGCAGATCCCATTGTTCGATTCTACCGCAATGAGGAGAACTGGATTATTGGCTGAAGATCTTGTACTGCAACTAAATGAAGGTCTGAAAAGCGCACCTTGCATTTTATTAGCTATTGAAGAGTCGACAGACATGACTGACAATGCTCAACTTATGGTATTTGTGAGATATTATGATGGAAAAACGAAAAAATTTATGCAGGACTTGTTTGGTGTGGCTGCTCTTAAAGGAAGAACACAAGAAGATATCCATGAAGCCTTGAAAAGCATGATAGAATCGAGAAATCTTGAAATGAAGTCGATTATTTCACTGACCACAGACGGAGCTCCAGCAATGCTTGGTAAAGGAAGGGGGCTGATAGGGCGACTACTAAAAGATAATCCTAATTTGAAATCTTTCCACTGTATTATCCACCAAGCTGTACTGTGTGCCAGTCTGGGAGAAGAATATCGTGAAGTTATGGAAACTAGGCCTATTATGAAACTAGTAAACTTTCTTAGATCAACGTCCGCACTGCAGCATCGCCTTCTCCGAAATTTTCTTTCTGAAAACAATGCTATTTATTCAGATTTGCTGGTACACAACAATATCAGGTGGCTAAGTAAGGGAAGAGTGTTGGAGAGATTTTGGTCAATAAGTGAGGAGTTAATGGTTTTATTGGAAGGTCAAAGCAATGTGAAGGCAAATAAATGCATTTTTGGCATTTTTAAGAGATGATAAAAAAATGGAAATTGTTGGATTTTTGGCTGACATGATGTTGCACCTCAATGAATTGTGTCTAAAATTGCAAGGACAAAAATGCACAATTTTTGATTTGATCAATGCAGTTTATGCATTTCAGAAAAAAAAAAATTTTCAAACATGATATTCAGAATCAACTCAACCATTTTCAGAGGCTTTTGGAGCAGTGTAAAGGGAAAGGTGATGCCAGATACGTCGCATTTATTGAAAAGTTGATTGACAACTTTGCGGTACGATTTGGTGACTTTTCTCTTGGACAACAGCTGTTACTGTTCATTGAAAACCCGTTCCTAATAACAAATATTGTTAACTTCTCAGCTGAAGCAAAAGAAACGTTCAAATGGGTAGATGTGGCCAAAATTCAACTTGAGCTAATCAAACTTCAGAATGTAGCAATGAAAGAAATATTTGGCGATTGTACGCCAGAAACGTTTTGGTCAAAGGAAGAGCTCTTTGGTAATTTTCCTCTTCTGCACCAATTGGCAGTGCAAATTCTCACCTTGTTTGGATCAACATACTGCTGCGAGTCTGCATTTTCAACCATGAACTTCATAAAGAATAAATTTCGCACCTCTATGACCAATGAAAACCTTCATGACTGCATCCGACTAGCTATCACTACATTAGAACCCAAATTTAAGGAATCAGCAAGAAATGCCATTTCTCCCACTACCTGACTTGTTGACCAAAAAATAACTAATGTTTTGTTCGCGTAACCAGTGGCGTAGCGAGTAGCGATGCAATGTGCCGCCCTTGGCTTTTTACGCAAAGTGCCCCCCCTTGCCTTATTTTTGCCTGAGTCTGCTTGAGAATGAAGTAATGCAACTGTGTTTGTTTGCTGAAAAAATCATCACATTTTGCCGCCTCCAAAAACAGTGGCGTAGCAAGGGGGTGGGGCACTGACCCTTTTTGACGAAGCCTGGTCTGAAGTGTGATTAAAACAGCGGTGTTAAACTCGCATATTTCTGAAATTTTTTTACATTTTGGCCTCCACCCTAAATTTTTCGCTGGCTATGCCCCTGCCGCCCTTGGTTTTAGCCAAATTAGCTAATAGGTAGCTATACGCCAGCTGCGCGTAACATGTCTTATATTTGTTACCATATGTTCTGTATTATGTTGTAATGTTTCTACGTGTTGAACGGACCACGGCAGGCTTAGAATTTTTGTAAATGGACCTTTGTTAAAAGTAATTGAGTAGCCCTGGTCTAATGCAACCATGCTTAAACTGATCAGGAAAGACAATACTACTCAAAGATAGATTAACGACACCGGTATGAAGAATGGGCATCATCAAAATGTCCAGACTGGTTTTTAAAATTGCAGTAGGTAAAGCATCTACCAGTAGTTCATACGTCTTAATGAACATACCACTGATTACCTCACTTAGATCAGCTGCTGGTAGTGACTCAAATTCTGAAAACGTCACAGCTTCGGCATCTACAACCCTACAATCAATCAGCAATAACACATACTCTAGATAGTAAGGTACCGGTACATGCCAAAGGTTGAGATTTGATCTTATCAGAAATGTTTCTCACTTCGTCATTAAAAAATTCAACAAAGCTGCAAGCAATAACATAATTATTATCACAGTATTAACAGATTAGGACCACTTAAATTGTTAACATTGCCAAATTGTTTATCAAGTACGGTAGCCTGGTAGCACAGAGCATATTAACAACATGGTATAAGTTTTGTGTATCACCTTGATGCAACTGCAACTTAAAGGTGGCTGCTTGACTTAAAGACCTTCAACGATCATTTTGCAGTCTCCCTTCATTCAGGCACTTCACGAGGAAACTCCCTCTACCTCTAATCTTTTACTGGTATTATTTCATTTTGCTATGTAAGCGTGTGTTGGATTGTGCTGCATGAAAAATAAATATTCTGATTGATTGAATTTGGTTACATAAAAAGATTCTCTTCGCTTTGAGTTCCGGTACATACCAACTTTGCCTCAGCACAAGCATTATAGTACAACTTGCGGTTAAAGAAATTAATTATGATGCAGAAACTAGAATCAACAGATCAAGAACCATGGGCAGTGGGCCAAAACCCCACTTAAATTGGACACGTGGTCAGGGTAAGCAGGTACCAAGTGTGTGGTTCCACCAGTCCACTTCCAGCTCCGACTTCACAAAAAAGCAAATTAGGGCTCTAGCTCCATCGTAAACACTTCACTCTGTGGCATAGTCTCGCACCAGCTCCTCAGCCCTGACTTTTACCAATTCCCAAAACACAATTAAGCATTTAGATTCGTCCCCTAAAATGGCATAGGCTAACATTCTCTTTTTTCCCAAGTTTTGACCTTTTCTTTAGGAGTAAACGAACACGCGTTTTTCAATTTTTTGTAAATACCTCATCATCGCTGCCGGCAGCTATTACTCTGTACCTCTACATTACAACTACGTTCAGCTGTTTACACCACGTGACCGTCATGGCTGCAGAAAGTTATTGAAGCATATCATCGGCTTAATGACGAAATCACATACAAACTGCGCTGCATGCAGCTAGCCTAGCTTATCCCTTAAACAACAAAAATTAATACACAGCACCTATAACATCATATTGCATGAACCAGAACCAAAACTTTTGACCTTGCAGAGGACCCATCAATGTTTCTATGCCCTCTACAAGCATCTTAAACTGCTAGTGATTGAGCTGAATTTGCGATTCGACTTGCTGGCTGGTGTCTGATGATTGATCATTGATGAAGCATTAATTATGACGCGTACTAAGTTGCCAATGAAAATTTCGAAATTCTGCTAAAAATCTAAGTTATAACTTTGACAGGAGTTACTCTTTGCGTTATCAAAAATAATTATTATTGTTGTATTGTTATTCAAATAGAAATAAAATAAAGTTATTAACACATCAAGTATTGCAAGCAAGAAAGAAATCACAAGCTTATACATTAAGCACCGCAAGTTATCACATAGTAGTATTAGCATAGTCTACTACATCATAGACTTTCTATTACATAAACTGGAAACTTAGAATTATGCCTTTTTTTCTCTCACGCTTCAGTTGTTCTGGGACGACAGCGATGTCTGGACGATCTCGCACAACAAAAGCTATGCAGTTATAGCCTTTTGTGAGCGATTGCAAATGGGCAGATGGAATTGTACAAAAAATAATATCGTAAAAACAAAAATATGAAACTCTATTGAAAAATTTTGCGTTAAATAAACCAGGAAGTCGAACCGTTTAAAATATCGCTCCGGTTCCGGTTCAGGTTCAAGAAATTTAATTTTTAACGATTCAGTTCCGATTCAGGTTCAAGACTTTTCAAAAATTTGGGTTCAGGTTCGGTTCGGGTTCAGTTGCACCAAAATTTAAAAGTTCAGGTTCGGTTCGGGTTTACAGATTTGAAATATTAAAGTTTCGGGTTCGGTTCAGGTTCAATGATCTCAAATTTAAACGGTTCAGGTTCGGTTCGGGTTCACCAAAAAAAAAGTGCTTTTTACCGGTTTGCGGTTCAGGTTCGGGTTCGGTTCGACTGGTACTCTGGTAGGCAATAATTTATCGCCTACCAAGTTAGCGTAACCAGTCGTGACTTGTTTCAGACTCACTAAATTTTGAAAAGCAGAAAGAATGTTACGTATTGCAGCACATGTCTAGAGATTTTTATTAATATTTTTCAAGAATTAGCTCAAGCTCAAACATTGTTACTAAACGATTTCTGTTCAGGTTTATGCACACAAAATATTATAGGTTCGGGTTCGGTTCGGGTTCACTTGCATAAAATTTTAAAGGTTCGGATTCGGTTCAGGATCACAGATTTGAAATATTAAAGGTTCGGCCTCGGTTCAGGTTCAATGATCTCAAATTTAAACGGTTCAGGTTCGGTTCGGGTACACCGAAAAAAAGCAGTTTTTACCGTTTCGCAGTTCAGGTTCGGGGTCGGTTCGACTCCCTGAAATAAACACAACTCGCTTTATAAAAAAGTGAAAGTAATTAGCCGAAATAGCACGCAATATGACGATTTTAAAAGTTATAAAGTGCGTACACACATGTATATGCATGCGGATTGTGAGTTGCTCGTCGCTTCTTCATAATCTTCTTAAAATGGCAGCGTTTTTTTGTTTTTTTTTTTTCAGTGGTATTGATCTCAACAGAACTTTTTATTACTGCGATATCATATAATAATTTAAACCGCAAAATTCGGAAATTCAAGAATGTATCGCCAGTCTCTGCTACGTATTTTTATCAAAAGTTCATTGGGCAATAAAGCAAGCGCTTTTATCATAAGCCACATTATGCGCAAAAATGAAAACATAAAGCGTCTATTCGATTGCATACGGTGTACAAAACTTTCAGCGCCAACTGAGAAGTTTATTTGCAACTGTAAAAAAAGTTTTTATGCCTTAGTTGGGGTTGCCTTCTCGTCGATATTATTGAAGCTGCAGTGATGCGGCAATCATGCCTTCATTTGGTAGCCGACAACAAATGGCTTGACATAAGAACTATAACTGAGCTTTGTTAGTTTTGGTTCAGCTTCAGCATACTTTAATTTGTAGTTAAAGTAAACTTACGATATTGCTATTTCTGAAGTAGTCATAATCATTGTAATACGATTAATTATCTCCGCTTATAATAATTATTTATAGGCTCTCGTTGTTGGAACAGCAGGCAGGGGCATGCGAGGTCATTTTTTCAAGGGGGGGCCAATGTTTTGATAACATGGCGGCTGGGGAGCCGCGCCCCCCAGACTACCCCCTCATGTTTTGCAAACACTATGGCGTTCTTTACGGTGCATAAAACTGCATGATCTTGGATTGAAATTAATCTCTTACAAACTTCAGAAGGTGATAATTTTGAAAAGGATAACAGCACGATCTTACGAGCCAACCTGAGCCTTTTTTGTGTTTTGGTGAAATGAAATCTCAACTTAGCTCTATAGCTGCGCGCTCACACATGTATAATCTAACCATATGAAGTTCATTTTTTAGAAGTTACTCATAAATTTTTGCTTGCACTAAAACCAAATGCTGTTGGAACTACAATTTATTCAAAATACTCCACCCTCCCAACAAAAATCAATCAGCGTGTAACTTTTGCAAATCGTTGACGCAAACTATACGCCTATTCGCTGTCACTCGTATATCCGTTATTCAGTCAGCAAAAAGCTCCAAAAACTTTTCTACGTTCAGCTGTTAAGGATATGAATTTTACACTCAAATCTTTGACAACAACGGTATCCAAAATGTTTTTGTGGATATGGCAAAGCGCGAGGTTGGAAAGTCGCTTTTGGCTCATTGAGTTGCGTAGCCACGTTTTGATGCGCCGCAAAACGCTGAAAGACCGCTCTACCGAAGCAACAGAAGGTGGTAAGGTAAGCAAATATCGGAGAAGCGTGTTAATTTCTGGAAAAAGTGAAACATGCGAATGTGAGGACTTCATTACACTGATTACGTCCCCGAGTGTTTCAACATCTTCTGGATTCACAGACGACTGCTTCACAACGTTTTTCATGAATTTTAGTTCGGTCAAAAGTTCATCTGACTTTACGTCCACAAAATATATTTTAAAATCATCAGTGGTTTGTTCAGGAAAATCGGATATGCGGCTTTCCGTTTTACAAGCTTCAACTAAAAGGCCTTCGATAGAGCTTGTGGCTCGCAAAGCATCTTCGTTAAACCTTCTATTCAGGGCTTCCACAATTCTGTCAATAACGGAGAAATATGCAGCTTTGGCAGAATCTGCGAACGAACTTTGTGTTGCCGTATTCGGGCATTCGTCGAACCGGCAGGGGATGGTTTTCCGCCGCACTATTTTGGGAGAGATAAGATTGTACTTCTCCTTCAATGCATCCGCCTCGTTATACAGGGTTTCAAAATTTGTTTGGCACCTCATGCTTCCGAGTTGCTCGCGGAGAATAGAAATAGCTTGATAAGCTGCATTGATCGAATTATTTGGATTCTGAAGTCTGGTAGCCAAATGTTCACATAGTTGAAATACATCACGAGCAATGCACAAGCCCAATACGGTTTCAAATTTTTGCAGTTTCTTCAATAATCCTTCTGCCATCGCACGAGCATCTACAGAATAAGAGCTGTCATTCGCAATTTTCTGAAAAACAGTCAAAAGGGCCGGGAGATTTTTTAGGATGGAATTGATTCCATTAACGCGGACTGCCCATCTTGTCGGACAAATAGTAGCGAGGTTTGAAAAGGATTGAGACATATTTTCGTTTCCTTCCATTACCACGGAATTTTGAATGTCGGCACACACATGTTTATATTCCTGAAGTCGTTTGTGCGACTCTTTGACAAAGTTAGCTGTTTTCCGAGCTAATTCCAATGCATCACGCACCAAGCGCTCTTCTCGGGCAACTTCCTGCAACACAAGATCTAGTCTGTGATTGGCACAGTGGAAAGAGTGTGCAAAAGGATATTCTCGTCTTAAGAGGGCTTGAGCTCCTTGCAATGCTCCGCTCATATTGGAAGCTCCGTCAAATCCCAGGCGACGACATTTCTTAAAATCAATACCAAGTTGGAAAGTGATATTTTTAAGAGAAGTCGCAATGGTTTGGCCATCAGTAGCATAAAGTGAAACAAAACCAGCAAAAATGTCGTATGCTTGAAATTGGTCATTAACAACACGAAACACAACTGAAAGCTGTTCTTGCGTAGTGACATCTTGGGTTCCATCCGCTAAGCAACTGTAAAATTCTTTGTTCTTAACTGTAGCGACTACTTTTTCCAGCACTGCGTTCCCCAACAAGTCAACGATTTCATTTTGAATGTGATTCGACAACCAGTTGTCCCTGCGCTTCAGCCACTGCTTGAGCTCCGGTGTATCACCACTCCTAAGCTTCAATAATTGAATAAAGTTTCCTTCATCCTTAGTATGGCCTTGCATTGCCAGTCCTTGCCGCGCCAAATACTTGACAGTTTCGAATATCACAAGCAATGCTTTGCGACTCTCCGCCTGCTGCTGCTCTACGGCAGAAGATATTGCAACGGCAATGGATGGTCTTTCAATGTTCCTAAGAGCATTCGATGCACTTTTACGCTGATCAGTATTTTCATGCTTGCTAAAAGAGTTAGGACATTTTTTCCAGTTATTGAACCCTTCTAGAAAGGCTTTTTCAATTCTTTGGGCAGGAGAAAACAAATTACGTTTCATAGCTTGATTACATACATAACAGGTGACGAAATCGTGAAGATTTGATGCACTCTTAGCAGTATAGTGCAGCCATTTAAACGAATCAAACCATGCTGGAAGAAAAGATCTCTGTCTATTGCCATAAACCTTGAGTGGAAAATCAAAAAAACGTGGTTGAAAAGGTTCTTGGGGTAAGGTAAGGTTGCTTGCACTCTGATGGCTTGATGATGGTGTTGAAGCGTCCAAAGCAGATTTTTCGGCTGCTGAAGAGGGAACATGGGGCGATAGAACTTCACCATCACGAATAATTGTTGATGACAGCTGAGTTGTTTCCATCTCAGAACTACCGGATGTTGACTGTGTCAGAGATGCAGTTTCGTCTTCATTGCGGGGGCTAGCAGTTACGTCTGAATGATCTGGTGTTACGCTTGAATTCGGCTCGGCTACGATCTCTCTGACTTGCGATTGCGTGTTCTACCCTGTATCAACTGAAGCACAAGATAATGCTGGCATAGTGTCAACTGAACTTGTTGATAACGAATTACCAGTATTCTTACTGCTTGCAAACATTTCTGCAATGTTTCTGTACCGATTTTTCGTTGAAATACGACTTGCCGTGTCTTTTCTTGCTTTAGCCACTCTTTTGTACATGATCAATAAGGTTTAGGTCCTACTGCTATACCGGTAATATATTGATTGAGTGTATGGTGCAATACAATAGCTAGGCTACATCCTACAAGATAAAACAGAATAACGACAAAATCTAGAAATGAACTGTTCGCTCGAACTTCCAATGAAAAAATATACCAGAACCGTAAGCACAGGCCTAAGCTTGCTAAGAGATATAACAACTTTGACCAGTAGGCTAACTTTTTATGGCTTATACTCTCTTTAATACCTTTAACTTTGACTAGGTCTATTTGGTGGATAGGCCATTAGGCCTACAGGACAGGTAATCATTTAGATCAGAATGTTCTAGTAATCTATAGACTAAAATTCTAACTTACTTCAGCCTACTTCTCTCAATTCTCTGCATCACGATTATAATGCTTGAAGACCTCAGCAAACAACATTCTTAAAGAATTTTTTCTGTGACGTAACAATGCATGTGTAACAGTGTAACTGAAATAAGGTTTCAGGAGCAGGGAGTCGAACCGTTTAAAATATCGCTCCGGCTCCGGTTCAGGTTCAAGAAATTTTATTTTTTACGGTTCAGTTCCGGTTCAGGTTCAAGACTTTTCAAAAATTTGGGTTCAGGTTCGGTTCGGGTTCAGTTGCACCAAAATTTAAAGGTTCGGGTTCGGTTCGGGTTCATCAAAACCAAATTTTTAAGGTTCAGGTTCGGTTCGGGTTCACCAAAAAAAGCAGTTTTTACCGGTTCGCGGTTTAGGTTCGGGTTCACTTCAAAATCTTTAATTTGGCCAAAAACTAAATTAGGGTCTTATATCATTAAAATAACGAAATATAAATTGCATGCCCGAATCAATTAAGGTTAAATAAAAATGTAAAAATTCAGTAAATTTTGCAAAGCAGAAAGAATGTTGCAAAGGTTGGTATAGGTCAGTGCTTCATCGTTCTGATAATGTTGGTCGTCAGTACCAACAACAGGTCAACAAATGAAAAAATAGAAAACCTGACTAGATTTAGTTGAGGTTATTGCAAAGTTACCGGAAGAACGCGAAAAAAATCCAAGTAAGCAGAAAGAATGTTACGCATCGCAGCACATGTCTAGAGGTTTTTATTAATATTTTGTAAGAATAAGCTCAGGTTCAAACATTGTTACTAAACGATTTCTGTTCAGGTTTATGTCCACAAAATATTATAGGTTCGGGTTCGGTTCGGGTTCACTTGCATAAAATTTTAAAGGTTCGGGTTCGGTTCAGGTTCACAGATTTGAAATATTAAAGGTTCGGGTTCGGTTCAGGTTCAATGATCTCAAATTTAAACGGTTCAGGTTCGGTTCGGGTTCACCGAAAAAAAGCGGTTTTTACCGGTTCGCGGTTCAGGTTTGGGTTCGGTTCGACTCCCTGTTCAGGAGTCTACGCATAGGCCTAGGTTCAAAGTTTGGAACTATAAAATACGCGCGAGTGACGCGATACCAATAGAAAAATTAGCTCGATCGATCATGCGGTGTCTAAACTTTTAGTGTCAATAATAAATATGGTAGGGGGGCCAAGACTATTGCTGGCCCCCCCTACAAAAATTCAGGGGGGGCCATGGCCCCCCCCGGCCCCCCCACTTCGCAGGCCACTGACAGCAGGTGAGGTATTGCGTACTGGAGCATATGGTTTACGCTACAGCAATGTTCAGAAAACAATTGCTACAATAATAATTTATTTTCCCCAAGCTTTGTTGTTGCAGTTTTGGATATGATTTTCCCAATGGCTTGACAGAGTTACTAAAGCAAGATACGAACTTTATTAGAAAGCTGGAACATAACAGAAACTTCTCGCAAGTCTAAATTCGTTCTATACACACAACGACAATGTTACCACCGCTTTTTTGTCTCTACAATAACACAATAATAAAAAAAATGATCACCGTCCTCTTGGCTACAAAATTAATCTATACTGTAAATTCGTGATAGCAGGGCCGGCCGGCGCCAAAGGGGGCCAGGAGGGACTTGTCCCCTCAATCGCCATGCTTACCCCCAAACAACAAGCGTATTCTTTTGAAGACAGCGGCTTTCGTGCTTAATTTCAAACTTTGGCCCCCCTAAGTCGACTGCTCTGGCGCCGTATCTGCATGATAGCATTCGCAATCGCAGTGCTAAGCATATCGTTAAGTTGAGAAGTATATCGCAGGCCTATGAGCAAATTAGTCTACGCAAAATGTTGAAAGTCTATACATTTTATCTATTTATTTATGTGCATACTTGTCCTTTTATCACAAAAAAGCGTCAAAGCGCTATACCGACCAAAATACGTCATGCGATCATGACCGTTCTAAATACGTCAATCCACTAGAACACCTAGTCCTAATCAATTTTCTTTTAGGCCTTTTTAAGAAGGAACAAATTCGTTACCGTACCATTTGTAGCAGTTTTTTCAACACTACGAAAAAGTTTTATGAAATGCTTGATTTCGACATTGTGCAATTGCATTGGCAGTAGCTTAATCCCCAGTTTCCACATCATATCTAAAAGTTTGAGTTTTTTCATAAAGAAATAAATGCACCGTACCTAAACTAAATAGTTTGCCAAGGCTTATACTTTATGGAATTTTGTGATAAATGAAGAGGTTAGTAAAATCTCTTCGGATATGTGTCACCAAATACGCGAGAAAGTCATCAGTGACATTTTAGATTACATAATTCAAACAGTTCACCAAAACATGAAATATTTCAAGCAAATTTTTCAACAAATTCCACACATGCATTCGCAAAAGGAATTGATACCTTTTGTATTTACATAGCAGTTAAAGCTTTCTTAAAAACTCCTACCAAGGGTATATGCAATAAATATGTTTTCAATTTCAAACTAACGTTTCTGCAAAACTCTTTAGAACTTTTAAACGTAAATATCGTTGCCTTTGCTTAAAATTTCTTTGTTTTCGAATGAAACAGAGATTAACGTTATATTTTTTGATCAACTAAACAACATCGATCTGTTTGCAGCACTGCCACACTTTTTCCACTCACCAGTCATCACAAATACTAAATACTAACATTATCAGTTAAAGTTTAATCGTTATTTTTGTACATGATGCAGTATAACTTATTGTTTTTAAGAGCTTGTTCAGCGCTAGCGAATTAGGTATATGGAATAGGCCGAGCGTGCAAAAAAAAGGCTCCGTCTGGGAGCAAAGTTTGTTTCTTCTTTTATATATGCTTTTTTCTCTCGCGCTGAGTTTCCAGTCTATATCAGGGAGTCGAACCGTTTAAAATATCGCTCCGGTTCCGGTTCAGGTTCAAGAAATTTAATTTTTAACGGTTCAGTTCCGGTTCAGGTTCAAGACTTTTCAAAAATTTGGGTTCAGGTTCGGTTCGGGTTCAGTTGCACCAAAATTTAAAGGTTCGGGTTCGGTTCAGGTTCAATGATCTCAAATTTAAACGGTTCAGGTTCGGTTCGGGTTCACCGAAAAAATGCCGTTTTTACCGGTTCAGGTTCGGTTCGACTCCCTGCTTGTTTCAGACTCATTAAATTTTGAAAAGCAGAAAAAATGTTACGTATCACAGCACATGTCTAGAGATTTTTATTAATATTTTTTGAGAATCAGCTCAGGTTTAAACATTGTTACTAAACGATTTCTGTTCAGGTTTATGTCCACAAAATATTATAGGTTCGGGTTCGGTTCGGGTTCACTTGCATAAAATTTTAAAGGTTCGGATTCGGTTCAGGATCACAGATTTGAAATATTAAAGGTTCGGCCTCGGTTCAGGTTCAATGATCTCAAATTTAAACGGTTCAGGTTCGGTTCGGGTACACCGAAAAAAAGCAGTTTTTACCGGTTCGCAGTTCAGGTTCAAGTTCGGTTCGACTCCCTGGTCTGTATAATAGAAAAACTATGACTACATGGTTGTGCAACTTCTCCTCTTTTTTGTTTCTTTATTTAGGTGTCACGCTCTGACCAACTCATTGCTCAAATCTTACTCATATGGTCGCAATCAATATGTTTCACTTGCCAATATTAATTCATCAAATAAAAAGATTAATTAGGGGATTCCACAAGGTTCTATTTTAGGCCCTCTCCTGTTTCTTGTTTACATAAATGCTCTTCCTTCCTGTTTAGATACTACCCCTAGATTCTTTGCTGATGATACGGCACTTTTAATTACGGGAAAATCATATCAAAGTATGGAAAATTTGGCTAATTTAGAACTCTCAAGGGTTGCTAAGTGGATGATGTCTAATAATCTAGTTGTTAATGCTTCTAAAACTGTTGCCTTGCCTATCTATTCAGATAACAACGCTTGCAATCTTAAAGCTGAACTCACACTTATCTTTGACAGGCAAATATTGCTTCCATCTACTTCAGCAAAATACTTAGGAATTATTCTTGATGATCATTTATCATTCAAATCACATATTAAGTCTCTTGAAAACAAAATTTCACGGTCTGTAGGAGTTATTTCAAGGTTAAGTTATTATCTTCCCTGTAATACTTTAGTAACTCTTGACTACACCTTAGTTCATTCTCATTTGCTGTACGCTCTTCCAGTATGGGGTTCTACCTATAAAACTTATTTGATCAAACTCAAAAAACTCCAAAACATGGCTTTAAGAACTATCTCCAATATCCCAATCAGAAACAGTATAACACCGCAGTATTATAAATATAAGATCTTAAAACTTGAAGATTTATTCAGATTTGAAATTGCCAAGTTTATGCATCAGTTTACTTGTAAGAAATTGCCAACCAATTTTAACCACTACTTTACATACATTTCTGCAGTTTCGTCACATGCAACACGCCATTCTTCCAATAACGATATCTTTTTACCCCGATTACATTCTGCTCGAACTCAACGATCAATAAAATTTATTGGGGCAAAATTATGGAATGATATACCATTTGAAATTAAGAAACTACCGTTTAATAAATTCAAAGAAAGTTACAAGAGCCTTCTTTTAAATAAATATAATGTTGACACAATTATATATTAAACTACTCACTATAATCTACGTTTTCAGTCACCTGCTATCGTATATGTATCTGATTTAATTTACTTGCCAATATTTAACCAACCTTTTTACTTCTTTTATATTTTAACTTATTTTGCTACCTTTTTTATTAAGCTGATCATTAAGCATTTTGGGCTGCCACTTGACTCGAAGACCAATGGTCCCTTCGCAGCAGCCTTTTGCTTGTGTAATTTTTATGCTGTAATATGTACTATTCGATTGATTGTAAAAGCAACCAAATAAACTGTTCAGTTCTGTTCTCTGTTGCAGCTGTACGTGCATCGTGGGAAAAGACAATCAACGCTTGAAAATAGGTTGAGTATACACACGTAAAACGTTAGAAAATAAAGTTTAGTCGCTTAATGCTCGACACAGTTGCAGCTAATTAATAAGCTAGAGGTAGTCTAGCGTAGATCTTAAGCCTAACTGGTAGGTACAGAGTTTTAACCTTGTCAGTAATATCCTGATTTTCGTATCTAACACTGCACTGCACTGTATTACAGTGTTGTAGCTCATCGAGCAGCTTGTTACAGAAGCTGCGTTAGATGTTGTTGCTTGCAGTTGCGGTGATCTATGCACGTGTAATACGACTACCGATGAGAGGCCTTGCATGCCAAAATAGCATAAAAAACTTAACCATCTAGCGTCGCAGCCTCCGCGGCGAAATTGGAATGTGACGATAGTTTGTAAACAGTGATAGCACGATAAACCTTTCTGTACCAAAGCGATAACGATAAATCGATAAATTCAAAATAGCCCTGGGCGATACCGATAAATCTCAATTTTCTAAAGCGATATCGGTAATCGATAAATTATCGCCGATAAATTTTTCCGATTAATGTTGCGGTAAATTTTCAATGTGTTGGACGAAGTTTTGTTCAGTAAATTATAGCAAATACGTTTTTCTAGATTTTTCAAGAAAAGAGTAGTTTACGGACTCTGCCGTTGCACTAAACAAAACCAGAACAAAACATAGTGAAATCTTTTTAAATTGCAGCAAGACACCGTGTATTTTTTCCATAGCGCCAACTCACTAACTTTGATCACTGCTAAAAAATCTTTATCGCGATAACAAAATATATCACAAAAGCGATACGGTTATCGATAAATCAAAACTATTTTGAGCTGTAACCATGATAAATTATCGCCGATAAATCAAATCGATAAATGCACATCTCTGCTAGTAAATACAATCGTAAGTCACTCAACTCAAAATTGCCAAAAGAAACTTTCTCCCGAAGCGAGTCACGGCTCACGAGCAAGCGGTCTTTATCTTTGAGATCTGGAATAAGTTCATCAACTTTGATTTATTGCGCAGTTTTTTTAACCAGCCGCGAGAAAGCAACTAATGTACTTATTACCTGTAACGAGCTTGCTTAGGAGTTACCGGCCATCTGCTACCACGCATATATAGGTGGGAAAATCCCGTTGAAGTGATTTTACCAAAGGCACAACAAATGAAATTAACAGCTCGTCTCCAAAGCGTCAAGCAAAAATGTGAGAATACAAGTTTTGGAGTCCTTGCTTATAACCCGACTAGGAATCGAACCACATTTTAAAGCTCCAAAAGCAGACGTTCGATTCCAGAGGTGACGAGCTTATTTGCTGTACTGGGCCGCTTGAATAGAACTAGCTGTGCAAGTGGGCTACAAATCTTTATCAGTCCAATTGTGAAACTTTATACCAGCCGTGCACACGCTATCGGTGCAGGAGATTTGGGGTTCAAATCCCGGGTCGGTTAACTCAACTCAGCATCGCCAACGGCTTGCCATCACTGCGACGTTTCTTCGGAGCTGTGTAGCCCAGGCGCTAAGCTGCGGAGATGGGCCCCGCCACTCGTTACACGCTTCGGCGTAATACCATGATTATAATGAAGATTTGATTTGTGAAAATTTTTTAGTCACGTAATTTGAGAGCAAAACGCGCCATTAGAATCAGTTATGTTAACCTAAGACTAAGAGTACCACTAATTAAGCTAAAATAAAACAATCTTAACATAAACTTTACCATATCAAATTTTTGATCAAAATCACTTGATTGTATTAAAAATAAAAGCATATTAAAAAAACAGCAAAGTACCCAATTAACAAAAAATTTGCCACACAAAATTTAAGAAAAAGATTAGAAGTTGTTCATAAACTGAAGAAACAACTAACAAAAAATGAACTAAAAACTCAATTTATCACCAAAGCCCACCTCAAGAAGACTATGCCGTGGCATTGTATGCTTAAGAATAATCGAAGAATAAATGCAAACCGTCAATTGAAGTTATGCGACACGTTATTGAAGCAAACGCAATCAAAAATACATGTATGACCCTTGAATTTGCGCATTCAAGTCGTTTAAATACTTAATCATGTCCACCCATGTACCGATCTTAAGCCACACAGCAAATTTTCATCTTCCAGGTCAGAGAGAGGACATTCTTCGATCTTTTTAACTCAACCATTTCTGGCCAAGGAAAATAAGGCGCTCAGTCATATTGAATATCCTCCGCCAGAATATCACGACTCGTCCAACAATAGATCAGTTTGACATCAATTCAGATTTCAAAGCATTGACCAACTTCTGAAGATTTGAAGCATGAATGATTTCACAGAAACACGAAAAAAAAGAAAGCTTCGTAAAAACATTTTTGCGCAAACGCTAAATTTTGGCTTCTTTTGACTTATGAAACAACGATTTGAAACAATGCATTGAAAGATTTCTGAAAAATCATTCTGAAACTTGGTTTTCGGACGGTCCGTAAGCGACTTTTTGGTTGCCCTAGTCATATTGATGCAACGCCCAAATAACGTAAACGTGACGCAGTGGGTGGAGCGTTGTTTCCACGACGACCATCGTTAAAGGTGGTGACTAATTCAACTCTCACATACGCTTTGTTGTTGAGTCCTTGGATAAGATGCTTCAGATGTTTTTTTTACAAGCAACAAATTAAAGCATCAAAAAGCAAAATTAACCAAAAAACTTGGAAACAAATGGCAACTCCTCAAACCTAAAATCTGGATTTGTCTTGCGCAGGGGTCGGCAACCTTTAACACCGAAAGAGCCATTCGAATCCGGTTTCGAAAAAAAAAAAAAAAGTCACTGGGAGCCGTAAATACGTTTTGACATGTCAAACGAGAAAAAGACGCATTATCAAAAAAAAAACACACACGCTTATTGGGAAGTTGACTACCCTTTTAAAGACGTGCTATAAAGAAAATACAGCATATTGCTTTTTTGAGCTGCCTTTACACTTTGTACAAACAACTACAGTGTGTTGCTTATGAAATCCACGAAGAGCTACAGAGAAAAGTGAATTTTCTAAATTGCATTGAAAATTCTCTGAGCCGCAGTGCAAGGAGAAAAGAGCCGCAAAGTGCCGACCGACTTCTAGCTCTTGTGCGTAGCGCCTTCGTCGCTTTCTCGTCAATAAGTTTTTTTCTACGAAGATAAAAAATATATAATACATTGTGTGTAAACTGACAATCAATCTCACAATGAATAACTAAAAGACTTAACAGCTTGCAGAACAATACCTCCGTGATCCTCGATATCTAAACTTAACCTGTAGGCTCTCAGCTGCTTCGTTTGGAGCAGATTTGATTTGATTTAAATCTGCCAGACCGAAGTACATGCTAGAGCACGTCTTATCTCTCAGCCAGGCCACCACGTTGTCATAAACAGCCGCAGAAGCAAGATCACGTTCCCCTTCTGAACATTGGCTGCATCCCCTAGTTTTAAACTCACGAGCCGCCACAGCCCTCTATTTTAATCCTTTCTTTCTAAGTCAGGGGTTCTTAACCTTTTTTTGTATTTTTACCTCTTGCCGATTGAAAAAATCATAATTTACCTCCAGTGCAACACTTTCACCTTTTTAACACTAAAAATTGAAGTTGGTTTTAGTTTATACTTCGAAAAAATTACCCCCGCGGCAGGCAAAATTTACCCCCATGGGGTAAATTAACCGGGGGTAAATAAACGGAGGGTAAATTAACCGGGTTCTTAACCAGGGGTACTTTTACCCCCGGTTTACTCCCGGTTAAGAACCCCTGTTCTAAGGGTAGTTTACCCCCGGTTAAGAACCCCTGTTCTAAGTATTACCGTCGTATTTAAAGCGGAAGTCTTTTGCCATCCTTAACCATGGTAACTAGAACTTTCTATAATTAGTTCATTAGATGTAAAAATACAGAGCATTTCACTTTCAAGGGCAGTACCTGTTGTTCTCAACTTATACTGTAAGCACCTGACCATCTCGGAACAGTCGGAAGTTCGAAATTAAGTCCAACTGCTATGAACACTGGAGTGGCCTACTTTATTCGTGATTGCGATTGTGGCAAGAGTGGTACACAAAATGGTGACGCAATAAATGGCATTCCGGAATTGAGCAACGCTTGTGGTTATTGTGGGCTCACGCCATAACGTTACTACAGCGGCACAGCCGCAGATCAAGGACCAAGGTTAATCTATAAACCTGAAAAGTTGACGAAGCAATAGGGAAGAGGGCTTTGAATCCACGACCCCCCTTGCCTACGCACTTGGATATTCACATCAGTTTTATAGCTAGAACCACCCATCGAAATTTTACCAAAATGGTCGTATATTTCTTGCATTGAAAAACTTGTTAGCTCTAATTTTCTTCTTGTTCTACCCAGTAGGCTACTGGCTACAATGCATTTTCTCTTGGCCTATAATCAATCAATCATTTTATTTTTAAACGCCAATACGCTGAAAAGTAACGATAGCACAATCACACAAATTTCACAATTTCACTGTAAAATTGATGAAGGCGTGGAAAAGAGCGAGTGCAGCAAACCAGGGAGGCGTTGAAACATGCAAGTCAAGGTTGCATAGTCGTCATAAAATCCTTATTTAGATCTAAGTTTTGTTACTTCAAGTCAGAGCAACAACAACTTGATTTGCGTTTGGATCTTATCGTCTTTATCCAAAGGTGGTTGAGTTGGCAAACCTGTTATGCAATAAAAATAGCAATTGACAAGTGGCCGGCCTTGAAATCGAGAAAAGCACTAACTTCTACGTTAGGCAAAATAACTTTTTAAAGGCGAATTTGCAGCAGTGGGCTTCACTATGACAACCAAAATCAAATAATTTTATCAAGATAATCATTCTCATTTTAGAAATAAACAAAACTCAAAACCAATGACAAATTTTTGCTTTGAAATTCGTGCCAGTTCGGATTTGGATGAGGTAAAGGTACCGGTACAAAAAAAGCACCCTAAACCAATTTCGATTAAATTTCGGTTCATGTTACGAACGCGTTATTTGTTTATATCCTCGCACTATT
Source organism: Trididemnum miniatum (assembly GCA_964006365.1). Taxonomy (NCBI): domain Eukaryota; kingdom Metazoa; phylum Chordata; class Ascidiacea; order Aplousobranchia; family Didemnidae; genus Trididemnum; species Trididemnum miniatum. The sequence continues at coordinate 20,976,563 of OZ023246.1, forward strand.
TTATTTTGCTCATCTGAGGTAGGACACACAAATTGGTATCAAACACTTTTAAACTGCAATAAGTAACGAACAAGGCATAGCAAGCACATTATAGGCGCTTACGCAATTATTCTCGTTATTTCACGATTACCCTAATGCCGACCGCTTGCATCTCTATAGACTTATAAAGTTAGTTTACACTAAAATTTCTGCATTTTATTGTTACTATTAAACTGTGTTTGAGAGGAAAAGAGTAAGTTCAAAGAGACTTGCAACCAAACTTAAAAAGTAAGCTTATTGCAATATGACACACTATATAGACCTACCTTTATTATTGACATTCACTACAACATAAGATGGCAAAATGGTTAGAGCGTCGGTTTCTGGAGCGGTAGACTCAAGGTCTGACTCCGAGACGAGTTAAACTGATTGCCAAGCCTGAAAATTATTATTCACAATATTCCTGCTATGCGTTCGACTTCGACTGTAAAGGAATAGTATCAACAACATACCGGCAAGTTTGCCTGTTACGACACCCTTGGAAAGGGCACTTTACGTAGTTTCTGCGGAACCGCAAAGAGATCGCGGATTTTTGATAAAACAACCCATTGAATTGTGCTTGATTGGACATCTGCCGACTAGATGACCTTTATTTGCTCTTCACTTGATTTTTCGTGAAAAATTGAACACCTGCGGTTGTGATGACCTTTTTTTTTTTTTTTGCTCTTCACTTGATTTTGCGTGAAAATTTATATTTAAAAATAAAGGACCGTGAGTGATAAAAAAAATCTTAGGGGACCGCAAAAACGAAATTTTAAAAAAGTTTGAGAACTACTGATTTAGACGGAATAGTGAGATGCAATAAGAGCACTTACTTTATTGAAAAGCGAAGACAAAGACCGAAGCAAACTATGCAAGTTTCACATAGCCTAGTAAACCAAAAAGCAAAGACAACGAATGTTTGATTCTGAGGTTGGGCAATCGATTAGCAGAGGCGTAGCCGAAATATTTTCAGTTACCACTAGCCTACAAACAAAGATATTAATGCTATAATGTAAGTCTACTATTAACGCAAGAAAGGGCGGATTAAGACCACTCGGGGGTACCGGTGTGTCCTTTTTCGACAAAAAAGCTACGCAAAAATGAGTGTTTCTCGTGTAAAAACCTTAAAAATCTGTCGCGGCTGGGAGCTCTGCCCCAGACCCCCTTAGCCTACAGCGGCTGGGGGCTTTGCCCTCAGACCCCCGGTTGTGGCCCCCTTTACTGAATCCTGAGTGCGCCACTGGACAACTCTATGAACTTTTGCACCCCCCCCCAAAATTTTGAGCTGGCTACGCCATTGTCGATTAGTATATTTTCATACCCTGTCATAGGCTACATGACCTTGTTAAAACTGGAAGGGCCAACCTGGGGGCCAGGCAAAAATCTGGGGGGACCATGGCCCCTCTGGCCCCCTTAGAATCGCCACTGATTAACCGAGGCTTGGCTCCAGTGCTCACGAACTTTTCTTCGGCTTCCTTGGATACACGCCAAAAGCCTTTATCGCTTAGCCTAGATTCCACAAGTAAGAATTGTACCTTAATGTGGAAAAGCTATCTCACGCCATGGATGGGCAGTACCGAGGTACTTTAGTACCGGTCCGGTACCCAGTGGCGTAGCGAGAAATTTTTAAAGGGGAGGCCATATTTTCCACATTTTTTTCAAGCGTATTTTTTTCGGCAGAGCGAATTTGAAGCTGACTGAGACACAAGAAAATGTCTAGGGGGGTCCGGGGTCATGCTACCCCGGAAACATTTTGAAAATTTACACGCTGTGATGGCTATTTTAGAGCTTTTTGAAGAACGTCCACGCAAATTTTGCTTGAATTTTTTGACCCTAATTCTGAATGCTTTGCCAAATATGATGCAATGTGTTCGCTCATTCTCGATTATGCGTGCTAAAGGCGTAGGCTAAGGCTTATTGCTATTAAAGAGGTTCGAAATCATGGAAAAAGTGTATACATCAAAAAGATACTTGAAAATGGCTGGTGGGAAAATGCATACCTCTCATCCTACCCCCCCGGATCCGCCCATGGCCATAAGCTACAGGAACTACCAAAAGAGTCTGGTTTATTTCAGTCACTTGGCACCATGCATCAGTTTTGTTCTGTTTTACTAAAAGGCAGAGTCAAAAGGGGGGGGGCATGGCACAATGCCCCCCCCTAAATACGTTCCTGCCGGTACCGTCGCTACTTTGGAAGAAAAGTTCCGATACCGCAGTGCCGGTACGTTTATTTCTCAATTTTTAGGCGGTACCCGGTTCTTTTGCAAAATCTTCTATAATAAAAAAAGGTGAAGTCTGCTCAACTAAGATTCGTTTTTAAAATGCAATACTGCCTTCTTGTCAAGCGCGGCAATAAAAAGATATCATCCCGGGTCAGCGACGAGGAGGAGTGGTTTTTCAGACGACCATTTCCAAATGCTTTTGTTTTTGAAAGGCAATTCAGTGTAGACGTTTTTCAGTAATTTCGTCAGTTCTTTTTGGCGTCGCCGTCCGTTGATAAGGTTGTAACTACAAGAGAAAGTCTCAAGAGTCAAGACCTGGGTAGATTTTTTAACAGCTTGCGTACAACATGGTTGAAGTAATGCTAAACGGAGTTGCGCAATGCGAGTGAAATGGATGCGCCCTCTGAAATGTTTTTCTTCTTGTTCGATACGATTTCGGGATGTTATCTTATTTCAGTAGGTTTACGGATTTGATAGGTTGGTTTTTACGTATTTCAATGCAACTTAAAACCTAAACTTAACTATGAGAACAAGGACGACAAAAAATTTAAAGTAGTTTTAAGACGTCATTTTTACAGATTTCAAATTTCATTTTTGCGACCTCGACTCGTAAATACGCTTTTTTTAGACGTTCCAACGACTTACAACTTCCTGCAATACAGCTTGTTTCTCTAGTGAATCTCTTTAAAAAGATCCAAAAATATAAAATAATTGCGTAGTTTTTCTTGTAAATACGGCCGTATTCGATCGATGTAGACCTTATTATCAGCAAGCGGAAATCAATTTCGTTTTTTAAAGGCCCACATCCTACACATTACTGGCTTGAGACCTGCCCACTGTAACAGCATAGCCAACTACATTTTCGATACTGGTATTAGGCCTTACATTAAATGTAATTACTCAATACTCATGCCAACTCGACGAGTATTTAGTCTATAATGTTTCAAACTAATCGCTGCTGATTATGACCGTCTATTGCAGCAGCTCTTCCCGTTTTAGTTTGCAGCTTACAGTATTCACTATCTGTCAGTTCCGTTATGAGCTTTATTCCTCACTCCTATAACGTGCATATGCATTTTTGCTCCAACAAACTCAATTTCTTGCTGTATCTTGACGAAACTAGAACAAGAACAAGAGAGGAGAAAAGAACAAGAGAAGAAACTAGATGATCTTTAGCAATATGGCAGATCCAACTGTCTAATTGTTTGCAGATGCGAAGAAGTCCCAAATAGGGGGGAGTATTTGGAACACAAAAAATATGTTTGCGATATATTAAATCAAAATTTACAGTTAAACACTTGGAAATACCATATGGATACGATAAAGTAAAAAATGGGAGCTACTCTTGGTGCTGTTATGCGCATCCGCTCACATTTATCATCTAAAGCCATGCTTAGTCTTTATCACTCGTTGCTACTCAGCCAAGTCCGCTATTGTATAAGGAACTGGTGTTTTGGCAAAGAAACTAGAATTCATCAATTACAGCGCATTTGTAACAAATTTATCAGATTAGTATTTGGCTTAAAGAGACGTGAAAGTGTCAAAAAAGTGATGAAGCAAAATGGCCTTCTAACTATCAAACAAATTTATCAAGTTGAAATAGCTATAATCATGTATAAAACTGTTAAAAAATAATAATCCAGTCGCATTACAGAACGTATTTGAATCAAAATCCAGTCGAATGTCTACTAGAAGTAATAGTCTACACATTTTCCCGGCATACAGATTAACTTTATGCCAACAATCAATAAAATTTTGCGAGCCCAAATTATGGAGTAAATTACCAAATGCGATTAAAGAGTGTAAAAGTTTAAAATCTTTCTCTGACAAAGTTAAAACACACTTTTTAAACGGAGACTAACGAAGTAGATGTAAACTTGATCGATTAGCTTCACAGTCGTTTGATTATTCTATTTCTTATGAGTTGATCTGCTGTGGTGCTGCTGCTCATTTTTGTTTGCAGATATCCTTTAGAGAAAGCTGAAGACATAAAGTGGAGATTCTTCGGAGATTCGGCCTAGCAATCACACCTGATTGTCCTACCACATCACTGACCACAATGAAGCAAGACGAAAATTTTCAGTGTTTTACTTCGAAGAGACTGTTAATTGCCTCATCATGATTCTACATTTACGCTATGTTAGATCTTCAAATATCATCCGTATGTTTTTTCGTTCTAAAACCGCAGTTACTGCTCTTCAATGCCATAGTAAAAAATTGATAATGAAAAAAAGAAAAAAAAAATATTGCAATATAACTCCTGGGTATGAGTAAAAACTACATCCGGTCGTGAACTTGCTAACTAGCAAGGGTGGATGAATGAAGGTACCCAATCGCAACTCCCTCCAGGTAACCCTTGCGCAAGGTTACAACCTGTTAGCCTCCCTTAGAAGGGGTCACAAGCTGGAATATCAACACTTTCAAGCTTATTATCTTCTCCATTGTTCTTATTGCTAGTAGGCCTGCCATGCTACTCGTTTTTTTTTGTCTATTGTTTTGGAATTCTTTTGATGTGATGTTCATAATTTCCTGTTCACTAAGTATATCTTGATTGTTAAGGTGATGCAGCCATGCCAAGTCACCTTTCGACTGGCATGCTTCAACGCTTACTCGTTTTGCTGCACGAGCCTTTTTCCATTATTATGCCAATATTTATTGTAAATTGTGAGTGATTGTACGTCTTGGCGTGCGTACTGCGGAAATAAAACATTGATTGAAAAAATCTTAAAATGATAAACTCGCAAAGCAAAACGTGTCTTCGCAATTACGTAACCGCATGGAAAAAATGTCTACATACGGCGTAGGTCCCTCTTAAAACTTGTTTCCTGGTAAGGGGGTGATGAAAGTCTCCAACTTCCAAAAGGAAGCGGTAGAACAAAAATGTTTGAGAATTACTGCTCTACACCCAGGGTCTCCATTCTCGCGATGAGTTAATAATTATTATATTGTCCTCGTCCGTGGTCGTACTAAGTATTGTCTATCATTACGATCACATGATACCTGGGTGTAGCGGCAGCTTCGCTAATGCGAAGATTCAAACGCACTTCCGAACAGTGATAGTGGTTTTCTATTAAATAAGTTATAGAACGTTAACAAAATGAATAAACAAAATATTATATAAACGATTAACGCAATACCAAAGAAATATACGACTTCAAAACATAAATTAAATTAAATACCACGAAGAGAAATAATAAAAAGCACACTTACCAACAGTTTTCGCATCAGGATCTTACAGTAAACTACAGTGTTGTCGCTACACAACTCAAGATCTAAATCAAATAGAATCAATAGCAATTTGCACGTTAGATAGAACAGAATTATTACTCAATAAACTGTCCAGTTGCAACCAATAATTTCTTCAACTCTAATGCACTACGTACTCTGCGCTTTCAGGTTGGAACTTGTTGTTATGTGAAGTAGAAAAATAAAGGCGCATTAACGACGATGGTTTTGTTGCGCCTGGACACAAATATGGAAAAGAAAATTACTAACGCAATACTGACACTTACGAGACACTAAAACAAAATTTGAAAATAGAAAGCAGTCATCTGCAGCGATAGCAGGCGCCTGGTATCATCACAGAGGACTCAAAAACATAAATTCTGAAATTTGGGCGTAAGTCTCGTAAGAGTCGTAAGTAACGAAAAGTCGAAAACAATCATAACGTTACAATGAGAAGTATGAAATGAAAGAACAGGAGATATGTTTCGCAAATGTTGGTTATCGAAGTGGAGAAAGTTAACAAATAACAAACACAATCAGTATCACACTTGCATAAAGGTCGAAAGCTTATCATAACGAACGAATTTCACTATTATTACCAAACACTGGAAGAAAATTGTTTCGTTGTAGCCTACTGGAGGTAAAATTTAAAAGGAACGAAATGATGTGCAGACATAACCGGTAAGAGTATCACTGAGACAATTAAATGAACTTTTTGCAAGATTTAACAAAATCGCAAACACAGTCAAATGTACACTTGTTAGTTAGAATATCATGGAGATCAAATTTTAAACCCATATTATCTACATAATTTTTCATGACAGATCGGAAATGAATGTAATGTGGACAATGAAACAAAAAATGTGAAACCGATTCCGGAACATTACAAACTTGACATAAACCAGTTTGATGTTTTGCTATACGATGCAAGTGGTAGTTCAGTCGACAGTGACCGGTTTGAAGCCGAAAAATTTGATTATTGTGGTGTTTTGGATTTTTTGATTGAACATCTGGAAATAACGATTTGTACTGACTGCCAGTAGTTGGTTGAATGTATTTCTGGTTCCATTTCTCTAAGCAGTGATGACGAATGATTGATTTAACTTCCGAGTAAGATAATTTGGTTTCAAGTTCTATTGTTTGGACATCAGATTTGAATGATTCATCGTTTGATCTAAAAACAGATTTTGTTAAGTAATCAGCAGTTTCATTCCCGATGATTCCACAGTGACTAGGAACCCAAAGAAAGTGAATAATCAAACCAGAAAGAGTCAAACGGTGATATAAAAGCAAAACTCTTGATAATATATAATGCTTACCAAAAGTTTTGGATTGAATTGCCTGTAAAACAGAACAAGAGTCAGTTATAATTAAACTTTTTTGTTGTCTGTTTATTGCTATCCATTGGAGTGCTGTAAGAATACCGTAAAGCTCAGCAGTAAAAATAGAAGATGAACTATTGATAGCAATAGATTTTTTGGTGTTGGATGTTGGGACGAAGAGAGCCGAGCTTGTCCCGAGCTGACCTTTTGACCCATCAGTATACAATAACGTAAAGTTACAATAATTTGTGTAAATAATTTCTAAAAAAGAAGCATTAATTATGGAAGGATTATCGTTTTTCCCGCAATGGAGTAAAAAATCGTAATTAACGATTGGTTTATTGATGAACCATGGAGGTACATCCGAAACAAAGTGCTTATGGGCTGTGATGTTAGTGTTTTCAAAGAAGGTCCGAGTTTGCATGTTAAAAGAACAAAAGTTTGTGTGATCATCCGGCCACCTTTCCTGCCAACTGTCGATTGTAATAGCTGCAGTGGGGTGGTCCGTAAAAGTGGAAAGATGAGCTCTGTAATATAGGCAAAGTTGCTGAAATTTAATTTTAAGAGGCATTTCATTGCAATAATGTTGTAAACAATCGATAGGTGTGCTGCGAAGAGCACCAGTACATATTCGTAAACATTCGTGTTGAAGAGTTTCAATTATTTTAAGGGTTGAATCTGAGCAGTTGAAATATATTTCCATACCATATTCTATGATTGGTCGAATCAATGCCCTGTAAAGGGATAGGAGGGCGTCTTGCGACATCCCCCAATTTGACCCTTTCAACATGCGTAGAACGTTAATTCTTTTTAAACACTTTTCTTGAACGTATCTTGCATGAGCAGAATAGATTCCATTGTCCTGAAAGATAATGCCTAAATATTTAACTTGCTTTTTCAGTTCCAAAGTTTGATTGTACAGCATTAGTGATACATTTTTGTTTTTGCGTTTTTTCGTAAATAATAGTGCGGCAGATTTATTAACTGATATTTTAAATCCATTGGTTTCACACCAAGCTTCAACGTTGTTTAATGATGCTTGAGTGAGATCATTTAAATGTTGGATATCAGTTCCCACTTCCCAAAAACATAAGTCATCAGCGAACAAAGCAGCTGACGAATTGAAACAAGATGGCAGATCATTAATCATGATAGCAAATAATAAAGGACTTAATACACTACCTTGTGGGACGCCATTTTGCAAGGTTTTGATTTGTGATGAAGTTGATGAAACTTTAACTTGAAAGGTACGATTTGACAGGAATGACCTCAAGAAGTTAAACATAAAACCTTGAATACCAATTTTTAATAATTTAAGTAATAGAGTATCTTCGTGGACCATGTCAAAAGCTTTTTCAATATCAATAAACACTGCCAGCACAGATCTCTGATTTGCCAATGCTTTGTAAACGGTATCGTGTAAATTTAAAAGGTGGTCAATTGGTCGCCTGCGTTCGCGAAACCCAGACTGATACTTGTTTAAAATATTATTTTTCTCCAGATACCACCGGAGTCGTGCCGCAACCATTCTTTCCATTAATTTGCATATGTGACTAGTAAGAGATATCGGTCTGTAGGAATGTGGTAAATTAACCGGTTTATTAGGTTTGTGCAAAGGAACGATCATAGAGTGCAGCCATTCTGGGGGAATTTCACCTGTAAACCATATTCTGTTAAATAAAAGCAATAAAATTTGCAAACAATGATTTGGCATGTGCTTCAGCATTTCGCAGTTCAGTTTGTCACTGCCTACTGCTGAATTGTTAGAATGAGCTAAAGCATCTTCTAATTCACTTATGTTAAATGGAGTGTTAATCTCCATTTTCTTATAAACGCAACGACTTAGTTGTTGCTGTAATTGATGAGAAATAGATTCAAAGTTGCTTTTATGAGTGTTGGAAAAATTTTCATTACCACTGATTGTTTGAAACTGATTTGCCAACATATTTGCTTTATGCCGGTCATTTGTACTAGTAATACCGTGTTGCTGCAAAGGTGGAAAATGAAATGAGGTTTGTTGCCCGGTAACTTTTCGAACGGTCGACCATATCTGGCCGAGTTTAGCGTTCGAAGAGATCGAGGAGCAATAATTCTGCCAACAAGATCGTTTAGCTTCATTAACAATTTTCTTAGCTTTGGCTCTTGCCCGCTTAAAAGTTACGATGTCAGTAGGATGACGGGTCTTAAGCATGCGATTTAAAGCATGTTTTTTGTTATTGATTGCTATTTGACAATTTTTGTTCCACCACGGAACAGATAGTTTACCATATGGTTTAGTAGTGGGGATTGTTCTCTCTGCAATAGAAAAAATGGTTGAGCTTAACCTGTAATAGAAAAGATAAGTGTCGGTCGAAAATAAATTCATTGTTATTTCAACATCGCACAATTGATAGAAAGATATCCAGTCAGCACGACTTAATGACCAGCGTGGTGACCACTGTGATGGTAATGGGTTTGCAGAGGAATTTATCTTAGCTAAAATTAAGCAATGATCGCTGCTTAAGAAATCACCTGTAACTTCTACAACACATTTGTGGGCTATTGCGGGAGAACATAGTGTTAAGTCGATCAGCGAGCAGTTTAGGCCTGAATTTAAGTTAATATGGGTTGGTTGATCAGTGTTCATAACAGAATAATCATTTTGCTCAATGAAATCAAGCAGCCGGTAACCGTTGCTGTTTGCAGGCCGAGCATCCCACATTTTGTGGTGAGCATTAAAGTCACCACAAATAATGACGTTGCGGAAGTTTGTGATAAATTGTAAGATGTTATTGTCTACTAGATTTGAAGGAGGGTTATATACATTCAAAATAACGATACCACTTACTTTAATGGCCATCGACTCCATATCGTTTTGAGAATTTGGGATAATTACTTCCGAAAAAGGTATGCTTGGCTTAATGCATATGCAAATACCGCCACCTCTCTTACCATTTGATCGATCCTTTCGAATAAATTTGTAACCTGGTAAAATCGGTGTAATATTTTTGGTCAAGTAGGTTTCCTGCAAACATAAAACATCAGGTAAGTTTACCAAATTAGCCAAGTAGGATAGCAGTTCCGGTATTTTGTTTTGAATAGATCTGCAATTCCACTGCAAAATTTGAAGAGCCATTAAATCATAGATTTAAGCTGTTCTATGTCAATGGGGATCCCCATTCGCTTGCCTGCAGATTCAGATATTATTTCGTAAATGTTAATATTTTTGTCTGCCTTAGTAGCTAGAATAGTGCGGTTTATTACTTCTGTCAAAAAAGCCAGAAAATATATCGGATTTCCGAACATGAAGTTGTGGGAAAAATCAACTTCATCCATTACCTGCGTTTGTAGCTCATTGTTTTCATGTGTCGTAGTAAGTGTTGGTGAATTCGTAGCCACAATTCTGTCCTTGCTCGTGGTTGGACAGTTTGTTGGTATAACGTGACTAGTGGGCAGTGGAGGAAATTCATCAGCATGTAGGTTGGTATTATATTGACTAGTAGTTACGATAGCCTTTGACCTGCTGGTGGCTCGCGTACTATATTGCTGAGCGGCCTCAGCGTAAGTGAGATTTTTGTCACTTTTTATTTTAAGCACTTGCACCTCTCTTTGGTACCTGGGGCATTCTTTGCTGGAAGCAGTATGGTTGCCATTGCAGTTAACACACTTCACAGTAGAAATTTGGCAATTCTCGATTTTGTGTTCACCGCCACACTTAGAGCACCTTTCTTTGCCCCTGCAATTTGCCGTTACATGCCCAAAACGATTGCACTTAAAGCATCGCAGCGGTTGCGGAATATACTTTTTTACGCTAAACCTCATGTATCCAATATGAACAAAGAGAGGTAAAGCAGTACTATCGAATTGCAATAGTACTGTTTTGGTATCAGTTAGAACCGGTGGTAAGTCAACCAATGATTTCTTCACAAATCGTTTAACATAAGTGACATGATCATCTTTTAAACACATAAGTAAATCGTCGTTAGTTATGTCCAACGGAACATTATAGATAACTCCTTTGGCTCCAGCTGGAATAATAATTGAAGATTTTACTGAAATAGAAGTTTTCGTATTAGCGTCGGCAAGATTTTCAAGATTTAGTAGGGTTTTGATTTGATTGCTAGTTTTGCAATTTACTAATAAGTTGCCGTTGCGAATCGGTTTACACGAGTCATACTGGCCAATCAAGTTTCGTAAACATCTGTCGATTTTAATTGGGCTGAATGAAGCAAGTGGTTTATCACCATTGACAGCAGCCAGCATCACAGGTTGCAGCTGCGTAATAGCAGCCCTTTTCATTGAGCTACATTGTTCATCGCTAGAGTTTTTTGAAGAATTTTTTGTTGACTTTCGTTTTAGCTTTTTCTTATTTGTGACCAGTTTGAAAGTCTCGTCACTCGAGGGATCGCACGATGAAGACATTTTGCTAAGACAAAGTCTTCACCGAGCAAAACTTATATACCGGTACCGGTATAGCAAGAAAGATTTCTCTCCTAATACTTAATAAAGTCTTTTGGTTAGCTGCTTGATTTGCACTCGCAAAACCTAGAAAATCAGAGCTCAAAAAACACGTCCTTCTCAAACAACTGAGATGAAACAAACCAACCTGAACTGCAACGTGGCAGGAAATCACATTTCGAGCAGTTTGCAATTAGTGCCTATACAGTTGCGCAGATACCAATCAATCACAGTATTACAGCAAAGCTTGAAAACCCAACGAATGATTAGGCCTACGGAGGCTTTCAGAATCTCAGCAAACAGTAAACAGATCGAACAGTTCAATTCTACAGACCGGGATCGAACCTTGCGGTAACACTGGGTGTTGCAACCATGCCCACTTCTGTTAACTCCTCTTCTCCTACCTGCATGCCATAACGTTAATCGTTTTGTTGTCTCTTCCCTTTTCCTGTGCCGCGTTATATTTCCTTGCTCTTATCGTATTCTTTTATTGTGTTGACGGTGCGGAAATAAAAGACAGTACTACTGCTACTACTGATTCTAACTACAGTTTTGAGTGCTTTCTGATAATCACAGACACGAAAATTAAGCGCCATGAAAAAGTTAGAACGTTTTATCCTACGTGATGAACCGGAGTGCAACAAATTTTAAAAAATAGCGGAGCATATCATTACATGTTATTGGCCCTCGACTCCTCGAGCACTTTTACATTATCAAACTTTATACATTATAAAGAGTTTGACTGGAATGGTGACGTAGCCACACGAGTGGATATGCGTACCACAAAGGTTAAATTCTTTAAGAAATATTTATCCGAAGGGATGGGTGATCCTGACAAGATCATTCGTCCTGGAAGATGAATGTTTCTTACCTGAGGGCGGCTGATGAAGGCTAATAGCCAGAAACAGCGCTGTCTCGCTCTACGGTATTATCAAATCTGGTACCTCTGTACTTCTAAAAAAAAATTGGGTAGGCCTACCCCTGCTCTACACACTTCGATGTTAAAAATTCTGTTTCTATTTTAATGACTTCACTAAAAGGTTTGACGTCATTATGATTATGAGAACAAGAACGACATGACAACCAGAACAAAAAATTTAAAGTGGTTTTAAGACGTCTTTTTTGCAGATTTCAAAAATCATTTTTTCGGATTTGACTCGTAATTTCGCAAATAATTACAGGCCTAAGCTTTTTCTAAACATTTGATTTTCTTTGATGTGACTTCTTCTTCATTTGTATCCTCCTGTCACGAGAAAGCGACGGAGGCGCTATGCGTATGACAAATTCAGACTCGCTTAGGAGTTGTCTTTGTTTCCGAGTGTTCCGGTTGAGTTATGCTTCTGACTTCTTCAATTTGCTGTTTGCTAGATTCCACCAAGAAGAGATAATTGTTGTGAAGCATCTTGTCCAAGGACGCAACAACAAGGTGTAGGTGGGAGTTGAACCACCAACCTTGCGAACATGGCCGTCGTAAAAACGACCCTCCGAACCACTCGGCCACGCTGCCGACAGACATTCCACCAACATACAACTCTCTGCAATAATGCTTCTTTTGTGTACTTTCTCTTGTGAATCCGATGGTATTTTAGATGTAGACCTTATTATTAGCGAGCTAATATCAATTTTGTTTTTTAAAGGCCCACATCCTAAACATTACTGGCCTGAGGTCTACCTTGCTGTAATAGCAAACTATATTTTGAATTACATTTATTCGTGTCAACTCGACGAGTAGGCCTATTTATAGTGTTTCAAACTAATCGTTGCTGATTATGACAGCCTATTGCAGCAGCTCTTCCCATCTTACTTTGTAGCTTATTCGCCATCTGTCAGTTCCGCAATAGGATTATTTCCAACTCCTAATGCGCATATGCAATTTTCCTCCAACCATTTTTGGTCCATTTTCGCTTGCTATATCTTGATGCGCAAGATACTTTAAACTCACAAAGCAAAACGTGTCTTCACACTTACGCAACCCCATCTTAGAAAATGTCTACGTACGGCGTAAGCCCCCCTTAAAACCTGTTTCCTGATAAGGGGGTGATAAAAGTCTTCCACTTCCAAAAGGAAGCAGTAGAACAAAAATGTTTGAGATCACTGCTCTACACCCAGGGTCTCCAGTTTCGCGATTGTGAGTTTTCATATTGTCCTGTCGCACAAAGTATTGTCTATTATTTAAATCACATGAATCTAATTTGTGGGGGGATGGTAGGCCTACAACTTTTTACGCAAACGTTAGGATGGATGGTCATCATACTTTTAAGGGAATGGTCTACGGTAAAATGTTTTATGGGGGGATGATATTGTTTTCCGGGGGGATGGCATCCGCCGCATCTCCCCTCAACTTGAGTACTGCTGATAATCACAGACACGAAAATTAAGCGCCATGAAAAAGTTAGAACGATCATTTTATCCTACGTGATGAACCGGAGTGCAACAAATTTTAAAAAATAGCGGAGCATACCTCAAAATGTTATTGGCCCTCGACTCCTCGAGCACTTTTACATTATCGAATCTGGTGCTTCTGAAAAAAAAAAAAAAAAAAGAGAAATTGGCTCTGCACACTTCGATGTTAAAAGTTCTGTTTCTATTTTAATGACTTCACTAAAAGGTTTGACGTCATTATGATTCATGACGAACTTCTTCCATTAAAAGCTCTAGCGTAGGCCACTTCTGGTTCTAACATTCCCATTCAGTCAAAAACCCTAAGCATTCTTTTTGTCGCATTCTGGCAAAATGTGGTCTCCAATAAAAAAATTTTCGCTTTACGCGAGGCGGCCCATTCCTATAGGCGAGGGAAATAGTTGCATTTCTTCTGATTTTTGTTGCAATTACCACCGGCACTAACTAGCCTATAGCCAGGGTTGGGAAAAATCGATTGTAATCGATATTCTTTACTTTTTGTTCATCGAATGCATTGGAGCCTTTACTTTTTTGAATGAGTATCAAAAATGGCCTTGTCTTTACTTTTTTTCGGCTTAAATCGATATTCGATTCTTTTCCTCCAGATTATTTTATCTTACTTTAGTAAATTTAAAATGCTTGTCGGTATGTCTTTCCTTTTATGCTGATATATTTTTTTTGTGCCAAAACCCCGACTGAAAATAAAAATACAACCGAGTTGCTAAAACAAAGTTGTTTTGCATGTATGGTCGCACCCGCATGAGCAATGTTCGGTGCTTGTCTTTAAGCCACTGCGTGACCGTGAGCAAATTCCAGAAAAGGCTTAGCGCACACGGCTAAATGCTCAATCGGTAGGCTGTAGGTAGCTAGGCCTTGTAAAGCGCTATGGAAGCAAAGTTAGCAGTTTAGTGGTAGTGTAAGTATGTGGGTACCGGTAATTTTACTGCTTTATTGGTGGCCTACTGAATTAGTGATCAGCTGGTAGCCTGCTGTAATTTCGTTTCCTGAAAAACAATCATAGGCGTACCCAGTACCGGTGTACAAAACAATAATTAATTTGTAAAATGTGTCTAGCGCCACCACGAATTATTGTTGCGTGACCATTTACCAACGTTCTCTAATTTGAAATTAGACTAGTCGTTGAGCTTTTAGTTTGAAATGTACAGTAGTTTTTTGATTTGTTCTTCTGAGTTATTTGCGTAAAGGTGGGAGGTTTAATTCCTTTTTTATAAATAAGACTTTCAAGACTATTGATGAGACTTTGACGGTAATTAAGACCGTTAAGACTATTGAAGATTTTAAGAATGAATACTGTAGTGTAATGACAATTTCTGATTAGGTCATAAGATTTACGGTAAGTTGTTAAGACGGTAAAATAAGGGTTTGTAGTTCATCAGCTTATTGTTTTTCCTTTTAGAGTTCTTGCCTCTACGGAGTAATTGCGTTTTTATATCCTTGGTTTGAGCTTACTGCCGTGGTGATAGTACTACTGAACCTTTTTAGTTTCATTGTTTATAGTCTATGTGTGTGTGTCCCGTTTGCCTTGGCCAAGTGTTTGTTTATGTTAATATATTTGCTTGCCAGTCTAGAACCTTGCCAGTGTGTGATCTGGACGAGCTGTAGTCAGCGGTTTGGTTTCGGTAGCTGCTGTAGTGCGTTGTATAGCCCTACCATAAGTTTCCCATCGCTCTCTACTTTATTGTGGTTACTCTGTGGCTGCTGTCTTTGGGTCAGCCCTGCAGAGAGACTGGTGGCTGGTTGCCTTGTGCATTCCTGGATATTTAGTCTATAGTCTTATTAGTAAAGTTTGACTCCTCTTCGCCATTAAATTACGCCGTAGGTATGTTAATCATAGGTGTTGCGTACACTGGATTTATAAAAAAGGAAGGGAAGTTCTTTTTTTGGTATACATATAAGTTGAGATTGTTGTCAAGTTTGTTTCCTTTGAGATTTAGGATGAGTTCTTGCGGAAGTCCATCTACATACAGGATATTGGATGAATTGGGTAATTCTTCTCCTTATCGAGCGGAAGTTGATCGGAAGCTTGCAAGAGTAGAAGTAAGGTATGATGCATTAAAGAGGCAGGTAAGTCAAGCATCATGTTTAGAAACGTTATTGGTTGTAGGGGATAAGTGTTCGCAGCTTTGGGACCTGATGACTGACCTTCATGCGGAAATGTTAAAGTCTGCCAGCTCATGTGCAATGCTAAAGGTTAGAGCTGAAAAGTTGGAAGATAAGTTGTCTGATTTAGAAATGGAAATTGTAAGAATTCGACCAAATCTCAAGAGTTCCTCACCTAGGGCTACACCATCTTGTGGTAGTGAAGCTTTTGAGACTAAACCCTGTACAGTTGCTGAGCCAAAGTTTAAAGAGTCCTGGTCTACATTCAAACCATCTTGTCAGGAAGATCACTCTCCTAGTCCCACTTGCATTCAAGGTGTCACAAACCAAAGGAAACAAGAGAAAGCTTTTCCTGGAAGTAGTGATGGCCAACTTATGAATGTAATCCCTTAATACTTACTCCAGAGGAATGGAATGAAAGAAGCCAGGTCAGACAGCAACTTGGCTGTAAGCAGAATTTGCAGCAACATTTTGCCCCTCCTGGACCTAAATTGGTGATCAACAAGTTTGATGATGATGTGATGAAATATTTAGAACTTAAAAGAAAGTTTAAACGCCATGTTGAGAATGTTTACGCAAATAATGAAGACCGGATGTCATTTCTAGAAAGCTTGTGTATTGGAAAAGCAAAAGAAGCAATTGGTGGACTGACTTGTTTGCCAGATCAAAATGTTGCATATGAAAGAGCATGGCAACGCTTAGATAAGAGGTTTGGTGACTCTAGAAATCTAATGAATAGTTTGCAAGAACAGTTGCTGAATGGACCATCTATCAAAGAATGGGATGGGGAAGCCTTAACCAAGCTGTGTGATCAGATGTACAAATGCGAAGTTAGCTTTGAAGCCTGGGGAAAAGATTGGCTCTTAAATAGTCAAGATTTAATGCATCGTTTGTTCCATCGCCTACTGTATAAAGTGAAGTCTGAGTTTGTTTTGTTGAGTAGTAGTAATGGTGGTAGTTTCCGTGAACTTCGATTATTAGCAGGGAGTCGAACCGTTTAAAATATCGCTCCGGTTCAGGTTCAAGAAATTTTATTTTTAACGGTTCAGTTCCGGTTTAGGTTCAAGACTTTTCAAAAATTTGGGTTCAGGTTCGGTTCGGGTTTAGTTGCACCAAAATTTAGAGGTTCGGTTCGGGTTCATCGAAACCAAATTTTTAAGGTTGAGGTTCGGTTTAGGTTCACTAAATCCAAATTTTAAAGGTTCAGATTCGGTTCGGGTTCACCGAAAAAAGCAGTTTTTACCGGTTTGCGGTTCAGGTTCACTACAAAATCTTTAATTAGGCCAAAAACTAAATTATGGTCTTATATCATTAAAATAACGAAATACGAATTGCATGCCCGAATCAATGGTTAAATATAAATGTAAAAATTCATTGAATTTTGAAAAGCAGAAATAATGTTGCAAAGGTTGGAATAGGTCAGTGCTTTATCGTTCTGATGATGTTGGTCGTCAGTACCAACGAAACGTCAACAAATAAAAAACCTGACTAGATTTAGTTGAGGTTATTGTAAAGTTACGGGAAGAACGAGAAAAAACTCCAAGTAAGCAGAAAGAATGTTACGCATCGCAGCACATGTCTAGAGATTTTTATTAATATTTTTTAAGAATCAGCTCAGGTTCAAACATAGTTGTTAAACGATTTCTGTTCAGGTTTATGTCCACAAAATATTATAGGTTGGGGTTCGCTTGCATAAAAATTTAAAGGTTCGGTTCAGGTTCACAGATTTGAAATTATGAAGGTTCGGGTTCGGTTCAGGTTCAATGATCTCAAATTTATACGGTTCAGGTTCGGTTCGGGTTCACCGAAAAAAAGCGGTTTTTACCGGTTCGCGGTTCAGGTTCGGGTTTGGTTCGACTCCCTGATTATTAGTCGAAAAAGCAGCCTCTGCAGCAGCAAGCCCATATGGACAGTTGTTGCGAAGTGGTCGAAGCCAGAATCCTAAAGAAAAAGAAAAACCTACGTCTGCTACTAAGTTTAATGTTTGTGCTGCACAGCAGTCTAGTGCCAATAATTCAAGGCCTTTTAAAAGTTGCAAAGTGTGTTCAGAAATGCACCCACTTTGGAAATGCCAACAGTTTAAGAAGATGACGAGTGAAGAAAAAGGGAATGTTGTCAGGAATCACAACCTATGTTTTAATTGCCTGATGCCAGGACATAGAGTTATGCATTGCGAAGCCAATTTGAGATGCCGACAATGTGGTCGTAAACACAACACCATATTGCATGTAGAAGAAGATATGGAGCACAGCGCTCAAGCGGAACAAAAGGAGCAACCCTTTACCACAAGAGATACAAGACCTGCAAGGAGGAAGCAGCAAGCCTCTGAAGTTTCCCATGTGGAAACAGTGGGAACCTGCTCAGCAGCTAGTTCTGAATGCTCAGTTAAATCAGGCCAAACGTTTTTTAAAGTTGCACCGGTGAAGGTTTGGGGATCTGACCCTACAAAGGTGGAGTACACGTATGCGTTTATTGATGAAGGTTCTGTTCTCAAGTGTAAGCCTCTGTTCTCAAAGTCTAGTTCAACGTTTAGGCGTTCCTGTATTAGGGACAGTAGTGGAACTACACACCTGTAATGCCACTTTTTTGGTAAACCAACGCGTGGACAATTTGGCTATACAAGGAATTGAGGAAGAACTTGCATTTATTGTCAAGGATGTTTTAGTGATGAAGGATATTGTAGATGTTAGTGATAGCATACCCACGGATGTTCTTGCCAGGTCATACCCTCATTTGGAAGACATTTCGTTTCCGGAATTGGACAACAAGAAAGTGGAACTATTGTTGGGAAGCAACTTGCACAAAGCTTTCTTGCTCCAGGAGCAAAGAGTTGGTGGCCCAGGTCAACCGTCCGGACTCCATACCGCATTAGGATGGGTTATTTATGGTAAAGATGAAGATCATGTAAGGACTACATCATCGCGATTTATGGTAAACTTTGTCAATACTGTTGCTGAAAACAAGCAGTCATGTGCAGATCTGCTTCAAGTTATGAATGGGGATTTTCAAGATATTGAAATGGATACAGGCAAGTTAGCAATGTCTCAAGATGATAAATATGCTGTGTCAATATTGGAGAAGTCCGCTTGTAAAATCAGAAACCATTATTCTGTTAGTTTATTATGGAAGAAGAATGCGCCAAAGATACACAACAACAGGACATTGGCTGTGAAAAGAATGGAAGGTTTGAGGACAAAGTTTGCAAAAGATCCAAGTTTGTTCAAATTGTATTGTGGGAAGATTAATGAATACATTGCCAATGAATATGCTGTTAAAGTGCCGGAAGATTGTCTCAGTGCTACTGATAAAACAAATTATATTCCTCATCACTGCACCTCAGTGCACACGAAGTTCCGAGTAGTTTTTGATTGCAGTGCTAGGTATAAGGGTTTGTGCCTCAATGATATGCTTCTTGAAGGTCCAGACTTGACTAACAATTTAATTGGTATGTTGCTTAGGTTTAAACAATATCCTATTGCCTTTGTTGCAGATATAAGACAGATGTTTTCACAGGTTTTCGTGGATAAAGGTGATCGAGATGCTTTACGGTTTTTATGGTTTGCAGGAAATGATTTTACTCAGCCATTGGTTGAGTACCAAATGCAGACTCACGTGTTCGGAGCCAAGTGTTGACCATGCTGTGCTGCCTTCGCTCTCCGTCGGACGGCTACAGACAACGTTGTGGGAGTGAATGATGACACAGTGCAGACCGTTTTGCGTAACATCTATGTTGACGATTTGTGTAGATCGTGTGCGACAGTGGAGGAGGCAAAACGAATTGTGAGTGAGCTTCGAGATCTGCTGGTAAGTGGGGCATTTCATTTGACTAAATTTGTAGCTAATAATGATGAAGTGCTGTGTGGTGTGCCGCCTGAGGATCTATCATCTACAGTCGAGCTTGATGGTAATAGGCTACCTCCTCATAAAACGTTAGGTGTGTTTTGGGATGCTGAAAGTGATACATTGAAGGTGTATGTGAATGTTAAGCCAAAACCTCACACTCGGAGAGGTCTTTTTTCCATGATCAGTCAAACGTATGACCCGCTTGGGATCCTGCAGCCGTTTCTGCTGCCTGCCAGGCTTCTTTTGCAGGAAGCATGTCGAAATGAGCTAGATTGGGATGAGTCTTTGGATCATTTACCTGGGTTGGAGCCTAGCTGGGAGGTCTGGTTTGAGCAACTGTCCCAACTTGAAAGGATAAGTATGAGACGTAACTTTGTGACTAATAAAGGAGGTCGTCTTGTTTGGTGCGAATTACACACGTTTTGTGATGCCTCTACTGTGGGTTATGGAGCATGTTCTTACCTACGCTGTGTTTATGGTGACGGCTCTATTGAAGTTAATTTTGTAATGGGAAAGTCCAGAGTCACACCTATTAAGTCTGTGAGCGTGCCTAGATTAGAGCTTGTCGCTGCAGTGCTTGGTGCCAAATTGAATGCTAAGATTTGTAATGAACTGGATTTGATTGTGAATCGTGTTTATTATTGGACTGATGCTTTAGTAGTATTGCGTTACATTCACAATACGTCAACGCGTTTTGAGATGTTTATTGCTAACCGATTGAATGTCTTGCATGCCTTGACTTCAGTTGACCAATGGAAACATATACCCGGTAAATTAAATCCGGCTGATATAGCCTCTCGTGGCCTGCAGCCTTGCCAAGTTAGGGATGTTGAACTCTGGTTAAACGGACCTGCATGTTTGCTCTCGGATACGTCCGAGTGGCCTCAACAACCTGATTTTATTACTGACTCGTCACATGATTTGTATCAGTGCAATATTAGTAATGTTAATTTGTCTGCGCAAAATTGTTGTTTTGGAATAAGTTTAACTGCGACGAATCCTCTGTATCGGCTGTTCATTAGGCATTCGACGTTTGAAAAATTGTTAAAGGCTGTTGCCTGGATATTGCGCTTAAAGTCGTACCTGAGAGCAAAGGTTTCGAAAACTAAATTGACGATAGGGACTGGAATATTGCAAGTTGAAGACTATGAAGCCGCGCGGTACGCGATTCTAAAGGCGACCCAGGAACAAGGGTTTCCTGACGCAGCCAAATGTTTAGTTCCGCTGACAGATGTAAACGATCCTTCGACAAGAATAAAGCAAAAAAATGCAAGTGGATCTTTAGCGTTGAGAGATATTCGAGACCTTTCACCTATTTTGTTGAATGGTTTATTATGTGTTGGAGGCAGACTTCAAAGATCACCCCTGCCATTGTGAACCAAACATCCAGTGATCTTACCGCATGATCACCCAGTGACCAATCTTTTGATTCAACTGCACCACGAGAAGGAAGGACACCTGGGCATTAATCATGTGCTTGCCGATTTGAATAAAACCTTTTGGATAGTTAAAGGGCGCTCGTCTGTAAAAAAGGTACTAGATTCTTGCCTTACTTGTCGGTTTTGGAAAGCGAAGCCTGGCCACCAGCAAATGGCTGATTTGCCCTTTCAGAGAGTGAACAGATCTGTGCCTTTCACATCTATTGGTACAGACCTTATGGGACCTATCAACGTGAGAATTGGTCGCAGTGATGTAAAAAGGTGGATTTGCATTTTCAATTGCCTAGCTACTAGAGCTGTCCACTTGGAAGTTTTGCGTTCATTAGACGTTCACGCATTCATGCAAGGTTTTCAACGATTTTGTTGCCGGAGAAACGTAATTCCTACTGATATATATTCGGATAATGGCGGAAATATGATTGCTGCGCAAAAGGAGCTAAGTAAAATTTATGTTGCTGATGAGTGGTGCTCATCAAAGTTTGGAAAATCTGTTCGATGGCACTTCAATCCACCTCGAGCTTCACACCATGGTGGATTTTATGAAATATTTTTTCGATTGTTTAGGAGAATATTTTCTTCTATCGTAAAAACCTCAACTTTGGACGATTTTGATTTATTAACGTTTGTTGCGGAAATAGAGCGCATATTGAATAATCGACCTGTTACTGCGATTGCTTCTACACCGGAGGACCTTGATGCTCTCACTCCTAACTCGATTCTGACGGGATGTTTGTGTGAAGATGTTCCTACTAGTTCGTTTCTAAAAGGTGATGCCTATCGCCGATCGTGGAAAAAGTCGCAGTATTTAGCCGATCGCTTTTGGGAGCAATGGTATGCTCAATATCTGCCGATGTTGCAACCGCGTCGCAAATGGTTCGGCTCTTCCCGGAATTTAAAGCCCGGTGATTACGTTTTGGTTGTTGACGAACAAGTAAAAAGGGGCCAGTGGAGAAAGGCGATTGTCACTGAAGTTTTTCCCGACAGAAATGGTCTCGTGCGAAGCGTCAAATTGCGAACAGCTGATTCAACTGAACTTATTCGGGACATTAGGAAGATTTGTTTGTTAGAAGGCGATTTAGAATAGAATGTGGTGTGTTTAGTAGAGTTTGCTATGTTAATGTGTTGTGCTTTTACAGCGTCGGTTCTAGACTTGTGTGTAGGAATAGTGTTTTGTTATCTTTTGTGTGTTTTAGTTTATTTCGCTTCAGTGTTTTAAAATCCTGTTTCAACTTAAGTTTATGTATGAACGCGATGTGTTTTAAATGAATTGATTACTGTCATTAGAATTTAGGCACTGCAGCGAGCACGCTTGTCGAAAATTTGAATGTTGCGATTTGCATTGTTATCGGTAACTAGACTCGAATGTTTGTTGTTATATAGTTTACGCAAATGTAGCAATTTACAACCTTGTTTTGATGACTGATATTATTAATGGACTAGTTAGGCAGCGCCAGTTTGTTGAAACTGCAAATTGACATGTGTCGTGAAATCGAATTGATTGTTTTCTGTTTGTTGTTGCACAAAGATCCAAGCATTATTATTGGAACTGATATGTCTATTTAAGTCACGCACTGTTATAAACGTCGTTTTGATGAACCAGATCCACCGAATGTTATTATTACACTTCTATCATTATTCATGAATTATTGGTTTGCTTTGCAGCTTACACTTCACTTGTTGATGTAAAGGTTATGTGATTGTCGATGGAATTATTGTTTTGCTGTGTAAAGCCAAAGTTTGTTACTGTTGCCTTTGGGGGTGGGTATGTACAAAACAATAATTAATTTGTAAAATGTGTCTAGCGCCACCACGAATTATTGTTGCGTGACCATTTACCAACGTTCTCTAATTTGAAATTAGACTAGTCGTTGAGCTTTTAGTTTGAAATGTACAGTAGTTTTTTGATTTGTTCTTCTGAGTTATTTGCGTAAAGGTGGGAGGTTTAATTCCTTTTTTATAAATAAGACTTTCAAGACTATTGATGAGACTTTGACGGTAATTAAGACCGTTAAGACTATTGAAGATTTTAAGAATGAATACTGTAGTGTAATGACAATTTCTGATTAGGTCATAAGATTTACGGTAAGTTGTTAAGACGGTAAAATAAGGGTTTGTAGTTCATCAGCTTATTGTTTTTCCTTTTAGAGTTCTTGCCTCTACGGAGTAATTGCGTTTTTATATCCTTGGTTTGAGCTTACTGCCGTGGTGATAGTACTACTGAACCTTTTTAGTTTCATTGTTTATAGTCTATGTGTGTGTGTCCCGTTTGCCTTGGCCAAGTGTTTGTTTATGTTAATATATTTGCTTGCCAGTCTAGAACCTTGCCAGTGTGTGATCTGGACGAGCTGTAGTCAGCGGTTTGGTTTCGGTAGCTGCTGTAGTGCGTTGTATAGCCCTACCATAAGTTTCCCATCGCTCTCTACTTTATTGTGGTTACTCTGTGGCTGCTGTCTTTGGGTCAGCCCTGCAGAGAGACTGGTGGCTGGTTGCCTTGTGCATTCCTGGATATTTAGTCTATAGTCTTATTAGTAAAGTTTGACTCCTCTTCGCCGTTAAATTACGCCGTAGGTACGTTAATCATAGGTGTTGCGTACAACCGGTACGAGAAGTAACGTAGGCGAAAACTCAAGGTTGGTATGAGTTGCTACTAGTGCATAAAGCTCAGCAGTGAGACCGCTTGACTACTGAATTTATCAATAAAATTGCTTAGCAAACTCCAGTTTTTGTTCGATGTGTCATTGTTCCGGAGGCCTGCGCTCTATAACTACTCAGTACTTGAAGTTGAGCAAAAAGTAATAGCCGAAGCTGGTTATGCAGGCGTGTCCGGATTGTGGGAGGGGGCCTACAAAAAAGTTGTTAAGGGGAGTCCTAAAACGTTGTTAAAAGACATCATCTAAAGTACAGTCACACACACTCGGCGTGTACTGTTAATAATAGACACCTACAGTCAAGTGCTCAATGTATGGAAACAAGTTAGTCTTAACAATTTTGGGAAGCAAAATATTTTGGGGCTTGTAGCCCTTGGGGACAGGTATGCGGTGTGCAAGGGTTATGGTATCACTACGAGATTTGAGCCAGCCTGTAGAGCTCATGACTTTTTTATTCGCAGCAAAGTCCAAACATTGGCATTAAAAATAATAAAGCAGCATGAAAGTGCAAAAATAGCCTATAACGTCATATTCTGTAGCCTATACCTTCCTCATTTGAATAAATGTTTTTTCTCGCCTGGTTTCTGCTTCTATAAACACAAGCTTATTTACCCTTCTAAAGATTTTAACGATCTCCACATAGCCTTAGAACTCCCAAGTCAATTTTTATAAGCACATCAAACAGCAGATAGATACCCGAACGTATAGTTGCTGATATTGATAAATGTTCATAAACTACCATCGAAATCGATTATTTCTTTACTTTTTGGTGAAGTATCGAATATCGATTATTTCTTTACTTTTTTTCGTATCGATTCCCAACGCTTGTTTTGTACGTTGTTTTGGTGGTTGGATGGTGCAAAGCAGGGCTGCGAACTCGATCGATTTTTAACCGAGCTCAAGAGATATTTGCAATGTAACGATCGTGTCATGAATCCTCGTCAAACTTTAAATTTTCACATAACGTATTCAAACCATAAATACTTTCACATCCGTTATTAGCACATTTAGCATAGTTTTGATGTAGGTTAAATGCCGATATGAATTCTCTTCATACATTTCATACTTCCGTTAAAATGATATTTCGTCAACTAAATGCTTTCGCCATTCAGATCAGAATGCTTCATCTTGATAGACGGTTGCAATAGAATCAGAATGCGTTGTGACAGAAAATTATGATTCTCTATATTATTAAAAAGCTTTATGAATTTAAGTAAAAGAAGCAAATTAATTATCGTAATTCCACTGCAGATAAGTTGAAGTTTTAATTTCTACACTTCATTATTTGAAAGAAAATATATCTCAACAGCCGACTATAATGTAGACGTATAACTGTTAATTTATTAATTTTGTACAATAATTATAATCTATTTTTTTTTCGTTTATAATTCTATTTGAATAAGAATTCTTTTTGAATAAGTTCGACGTGGATAAAGATAAATTGTTGAATTGTGGAATAAATTAATAAGTAACACTGGAGTCAGATACACACTTCGACAACACGTTACAGCAAGTCCGAGTTCTAAGAATTTTAATTTTTGAGTTCGGCAAAAATGACCGACTAGGCTACTTCGAGTCCGCAGCCCTGGATTTTATAGATCGCAATGGCATGAACAAATAAACGACATGCAGCTTCTCTTTTGGTAAAATCATAACTTGAATTTATACGGATTGTGACTACTTGAACAGCAAACTATATTTCGTAGTGATCTATTTCTTTTCAACAATTTAAATATCTTTCTGATGAACTCGATCAGTTTTATGCGATTTCAAAAAAAAAATTTTTTCAAGTTCAAGTTCGGCAAAATGATCGAGTTTGTAGCCCTGGTGCACAGTATGCAATTCATGAATTGTGCCGTACCAAGTACTACCGGTAACACTACAATATTGAGTAACTTGGTATTTATCTAGCTAATACCTACAGGCCTAATTACTATGAAACTAACCAGTTTCACTTAAAAATCAACGAAATATAGGGCAGTACTTTCTTTCTGTGACTTTTTTTGAAAAGTACCGAGTACAAATAAGAAAAGTACTTTTGATTTTCAAGTACCGAGTACCTGTACTTTTAACAAAGTACCGTGCCCACCTCTGCATAATTTTTACATTAAGATTTTTTTTAGTTTAAATGAAAAATGCGTTGATGCGTTAAAATAAAGTTCGTCATGCACTAATGAAAAGCGTGTACAATTACGAAAGCATTAGACTACGTAACACCATTGACGGCATTTACGTGAGGAGTGAGGGCGCAAGTAGCCTGCTTAACTATACATTTTAGACACAATAGAAAGCATTGTATAAATCCCGGCCCTGGCAGGCGCAATTCCCCGGCCGTAGCTCCGGCCAAAATTGTTACCCCGGTCGTTCCCTAATCAGTAGCTTACCACTGAAATTTTTACTAGTTTAATGTAAAAAATTTTCCGAGATCGTAAAATTAATTTCCCGTCCCGACTTCCCGGGAGGAAAGATTACTTAGCACTGTCGCTTGAACTAAATGCTGAAACCAAAGTGCTTGAAACTGTGCGAATGCGCTTACACACTTGTGCACGCACCATCACGTAAATTAGCCAGCCACGCTAAGATGCGTTTGCGTAGGCTTCTGAGTTGTAGCTTTCTTGCGTGAGTAGGCTACGCGTTTGAACGGTACGCTTTCAGGTGTTGATACGCAAACAAGAATGTAGGCTACTCCTTCAATTATCAGGTTAATTTTAACACAAACTGCGGATTTTAGATTTTAATGTTTCAAGAAAGGAATTATTCGTTAGCATAAAAATAGCAGAGATTTTTGATTCATTTTTATCCTCCTGTCACGAAAAAGCGACGTAGGCGCTATGCATAGGACAAATCCCGACTCGCTAGGGAGTTGTCTTTGTTTCCGATTTTTCCGCTTAAATTTTGCTTCCGATTTCTTCAACTTGTACTTTTTTTTGTACTGTATGTTGTTGCATATTTACCCTCTATCACGAGAAAACGATCAAAGCGCTATACGAGCTCCCTTGGAGTTGCTAGCCATATGTCTACCACACCAAGATGGGGGAATCCCGCTAAGTGCCTTTCCCAACGGCACAACAAGTAAACTTGCCGGCTTGTCCTCCACACTGCCCTTTAATGCTGAGCGTCAAGCAGGGAAGCTGTGAAAACCAAATTTTAAGTCATTGCTATGACCAGACTCTGAATCAAACCCAAGTCTACAGCTCCTGAGGCGGACGCTCTCACCACTCCCGCCATCTGAGCTGTCGAAAACTTGCTGCTGCTTGTTAGATTCACCAAGCAGAGATAATTGTCGTCAAGCACCTTATCCAAGGACGCAACAACTAGGCTTGGGTGATAGTTGAACCAGTAACCTTGCGATCGTGGCAGTCGTAAAAACTACGCTCCCAACCACTCGGCCACGCTGCCGATCATGTTTCTCACCATGTTGCACGCCAGGGTTGGAAATCGATACCCAAAAAAGTAAAGAAATAATCGATTTCGATGGTAGTTTAAAATATTGTGATCGATATGAGGCTACACTGAGCATTTGGCGATGTACGCCATTCATTTTTTATGATGTCCTCACATTCACGCGGTAATTTGCAAACGACGGACATAGTACATGCCAACTTTGCTATTAAATACTTTTTTGTTTTTGGCTCAAAAAAAATTTATCAGCAAAAACAAGGTAATAACATACCGATGATTATTTCAAATTTGCTAAAGTGAAATAAAGTAACCTGGACAAAAAGAATCGAATATGGAATATCGAATTGCGGCGAAAAAAAGTAAAGACAAGGCCATATTCGATACTCATTCAAAAAAGTAAAAGCTCCAGTGCATTCGATGAACAAAAAGTAAAAAATATCGCAATCGAATATCGATTTTTCCCAACCCTGCTGCAAGCTATGGGGAAGTTAAACCTCCCCATTTCCCTGCAAGTCGGCGACAGTGCCTTGTGACAAGTTTAAAATCTAATGAGCGCTTTAAGCCCCGACTTGATTGCACGTTGTCTTATTAAAGTTAGTGAATTTGGACTGCAATATACATTAAAGTGTTGCAAACGCCCCTCAAAAATGAAAAACTGTGCTGATCACAAATTACTTTTGACATATGGTGACCAGTCCAGAAAAAACTCCAGATACGAAGTTTTAGAAAAATTGAACATTGTTTAGGTGTTCCGCTTTTCATTTTTATGACGACAGGCTTATTGATACAGGGAATTTTTCTATCTCCTTAACCACTCGTGCTAGAAAGTTGGTTGATGGCTCAAATGACTCAGAAACATCAAACTTTCAACTATATTACAGAGGAACTACAGTATATGGCTAATGTGCTTAGTTTTCGAGTTATTGCGTTAATTATGTTTCAAAGTCAGGTTTTGGGGGAATGCAATGCTATTACTCCATCTATTTAAGCTATCTCATAATGATCAGGATGCAATATTATTACTCCATCTATTTAAGCTAACTCATAATACTCATAATGATATAGAGCGGAATCAGGTACCAACATTGGTTTGGTTACATGACAATAAAGTACCAGTATGCTAGCTCATGGGTGGACTAGAAGTATCTTAGTTTTTTTAATTTTGTGTTTGGTTAGCTATAGATTACAAGCGGGTGTGTGTAATAATGATGAGTTGAAAGTTAAAAAATCATCATAGTGCTACTTGGTAAACAAATTATCCGCAAGAATACAATGACTAAACGCCATAGAGATCCCCTTTTGTTTCTGCTGGGATCTGTTCCAACTCAAGACAATATCCACATTGTTACAAGCAAACTACCAACCAACGAGCAAGTAGGCCTATTACTAGCATTCATTGCTAAAAAAGGAAGAATTTGACCAAACCAAAAATCCGATGTGCAAGGCTGCCATGTCAATCACAACTGAACAGACTTTGCCAATTTATCAGTGATGGAGTACTAGAGTACAGCTTTTCTGAGTACTCGCACTCGAAAGTTTTAATCTCAAAGTACTCGTACCTAAAAGTACTCGGACTCGGTCTAAAAATCAGTCGAGTACACGAGTACTTTGATTTTTTGAAAGAAATAATTTTTTTACAAAAAATGGCAACACGTAAAAGGCTTTTTTGCTATTAACCGGGGGAGGATGATCTGAAGGATAATTTGTAAACGCAATCGATCTCGGCTTCATGACGTAATCTTATTTTATAACTGCCTTTTCGTCGCTTTTTATGTTCTGGGGGGTTATTACAGGATGCTCGTTAAGCGGTTTACGAGCTCGCAAACTGCTCGGTAAAAAAATTTTCCTCGCTAACGCGCTTTTCGGGATTACAGGATTTTCCGAGCTGGCGAACTCGCTCGGCAAGTAGCGAGAAAAAAAATGACCACGTTAAGTTACCGAGCGACAATTTTATACACAACCAGCCATGGCAGAGCGCATTTTTTTAGGTCATAGTTTATGCACAATAGCTAGTACCTAGTGTATGACACAACTAGAGCTTTACACTACTCTCAGGCTTGTTGTGAAATGGTAGACTCAAGTTCAAGTTTACTCATTCGTGCGAAAGAGGCCAAGGCTCATTAAGTCGCTACACTCTAT
Source organism: Trididemnum miniatum (assembly GCA_964006365.1). Taxonomy (NCBI): domain Eukaryota; kingdom Metazoa; phylum Chordata; class Ascidiacea; order Aplousobranchia; family Didemnidae; genus Trididemnum; species Trididemnum miniatum. The sequence goes on from OZ023246.1 coordinate 21,005,782, forward strand.
CACAAATATGACACATGTCAACAGAAAAAAATCAGATTTTCAAAAATAAAAACAAAACAAAAAAGAAAAATGCAAAGCATAGTCAACATACAAATACATACAGTGATACACATCAAACTAAGACTAGTACGCCAGCTGCTGATCACTGGTACTAGCTAGCGCCTAGTCTAGTGCTAAAACTGTTCTAGGGTGACTTATTACAAAGTTGGGATGGTTTCAACTGGATTACAGGTAAGAGTGTATGTAGTAATGGTGTCTACAGATGTACCGGTATAGGCTTGCTGTAAGGTGCTAGACTAGCAGCTGCTCTTCGCTGGCTGGCACCTAGTCTGGTGCTAAAACTGTGCTATTCCGCCTATTGCAAACATGCGTTGGCTGCAGACTTAGTTTGAGAATCTGTAGTAATGGTATCTTCCACCACTAACTGTGTGAGGCCATGGCCAGCAACTGCTAGTCTAGCACCTCACAACAAGCCTATGCATCAGCAGACACCATTACTGCATACACTCTTCACCTATATCCAAGTCAAAACCATCCCAACTTTGTAATACAAGCACAGTTTTAGCACTAAACTAGGCGCTAGCCAGCAAACAGCAGCTGCCAGTCTAGCACCTCACAACAAGCCTATACATTCCGAGCAGTTAGCGAGACACTCGGCTTTACCGAGTAGCTGCTCTTTCTGCGAGCGCAACCTGTAATCCCAACTTTGCGAGCACGTTATCTCGGCTGCCGCTCGGAGAATTTCTCCTCCGAGGAGAATTAGCGAGAGAAATCGCTCGCTAACACATCAAATCCTGTAATCACCCCCCTGATAATTTACGACCGCAACGCACTTTACTATACGTTTCGACTCCCACCTGTTGTTTGACAAATTGCTGTCCTGGCTTTTAAACTTTTGTATTGCCGTTGGCTAAAGCTTCGCTTATTTAGTGATGGATCCTGTTAAAGAATAGAGCTTTCTAGTAAAATTCGTGTTAGTTTTTGTTGAATGAAATGCTTTTTGACTTGCGCTAATTTTGCTAATTGCATGTTTTTCATCATAATCCTATATGAAGAAATTAAGTGACGAAAAATTATATAAACAACTTGAAAAAAAGTGACAAAAAATTAAATAAACAACTTGAAAAAAGTGGTTCCAATTTATGCAGCGAATGCCAGCAACTAATTTTAATGTAAAGTTCAGCTGCGAAAAATGTACTCGGTACTCGAGCTTGTAATGGTCGTACTCGAAGTCAACCATCAGTACTCGAAGATTCTCAAGGCAAGTACTCGGTACTCGTATAGCGCGTCTTTAATCTGACTCCAACGACCACGCTATAAATCCTTTATAGCTAATACTTCACTCATTAGTCACGTCGAATATAATATTCCTCGGATAGTAACAGCGTTGAATCAAAATGAATAATGCTCGAACAATTACACTGGTCAACAAACAATTTTGTGCCAGGAAAGTTTCAATGGTTTTAGGGTATTTTGATGTTGCTGAATCCGAAAATGGCATTGGTTTTTCCGAATTGGCTCTAGTTTTTGAGATGTTCCACACTTTTGTTTCAAAAAAGTGCTAAACATATGCAAATTTTAGCATTGGCATTCTCTTTATGCTACAACTTTGATATGGCTGTATCCGTCTTCTCAAGCATATCCACACAGTATTCTTTCATTGTTGATGCTATACCATGAAAGACAGCAACCGTTATCGCAGAAAGTCTTTTGTATGTAAACCATGTTTAATATGAAAAACAAGCAAAAAATCAAGAAAATTAGGCAATGTTAGCAATACACAGATTATTGTAATACAAAATCCGGTTGAGTCTAAGCACAAACACTACTTTCAGTAAAGATTAAAGCATATTGAGTAAGCTATCAAAGTACATTAATCAATCAAGAAAAAGATTAGTCGATGTTTACAAATTTTCTTTTGTAAGACTTCCTGGAATATGACGCGGCCAAGCAGTCACGTAAGTTGAAAACTCCAACAGTAGTCAGCCATCATGTGGGCATCCCACCTGCCCTGGTACCTCTCTTCCATGACTTTAATGTCTTGGTGGAATCTTTCTCCGTGCTCTTCACTTAGATCACCGAGGTTTGCGGGAAAACGATCTAAGTAACTGAAAAGATAGTGAATCTTGATACTCATCTTCACACCTAAATCTTTGAACTTGGAAAGCATGCCTTCCACCAACTCTTGGTGATTTTCAGCTTTTCGGTTTCTAAGGAAGTTCTGTGCGACTAAAACAAACGATTGCCAAGCAGCGGACTCCGTGTCTGTCATAGACTGCACAAAACTTGGATCTTTTATGAGTTTGCGAATCTGAGGACCATCAAAAATGCCTGCTTTCAGCTTTTGGATGGTCAAAGCAGGAAATGCTCTGCAAATATAGTTGAAGCAATCCCCAGTTACAGGCAAGGCTTTCACAAACTGCCTCATCAAACCAAGTTTGATATGCAGTGGTGGAACGATGATTTTCTCTCTGGCAACTAAAGGTTCGTTGATCACGTTAGCTTCACCAACTCTCATGGAATCTCTAGGAGGCCATTCTTTTTTCACCCCACGATCATCACGCGCTCGGCTGTCCCACAGGCAGATAAAACATGGATATTTTGTAAAGCCGCTTTGCTGGCCAAGCAAAAAATTCACCATTTTCAAGTCTACACAGATTAACCATTGGTGAGAGTCATAATCCAGTTTCTGTAATACCGTTTTATATGTTGCTGTAGGCTTCCATTAGTTTTGTTGAATGGCCAATTGGGAGAGATGCATACCTGTTACCGTTATGTAGCAATACACATTTTAAGCTTCTCTTTGAACTGTCTATGAATAAGCGCCACTCGGGACCTCTATATTGTAGCACTCCCATTTTTAGTAGAAGCCTTTCAATGTCTTTGCAGTAAACAAGTTCGTCTTGCTCGCTAAAATACGGAGGTAATTCTTTTTCTCTTGTTCGGTAGAATGTTATCGAAGCTCCTGTTCCAAGGCAGTTTTTGTCTTTGAGTCGGGAGGCAAGAATTTCTGCTGCTTCTTTGGATAAGTTGAGATCCCTGACAAGATCACTTACCTCTTCCTGCTTGAATTGTTCCGGAACTGATGAACTACTTTCAAACTCACTTCCAACGCTGTCACTTGCAGAGCTTTCTACCTCTTCATGAAACTCATCATATCCCAAGGATATGTCAGGTAAATCACTAAATTCAGGCACAGGTACTTCCTCACAGTGAGGCACAGGGTGCCGAGCAGATTCTAAATCGGGGTAGTTCCAAGAATTTTTCTTGTGACGATTAAATCCTTTTAGGTCCACCAAACAGAAGTAGCAGTCATCGAAATGGTTTTTTGGTTCCCTCCAAACCATCGGTACACCACATCTAAGACTTGCAAGCGTACCATTAGTCCACTTTCTCAAGTTTTCTACACATGCTTTGCAAACAATATGAGGTGCCCATGGCTTATCTTGGTCATCAAGCTTCACTTTAAAATACGCAAGATACACTTTCCTCACAAAATCAGTGATAGCTTTCCTTTGTTTTTTGAATGTATATTGCCCACAGATCTAACAAAACTTGTCAGGATCATTGCAACAGCTTCTTCGTGATGAACTCTTTGCTCTTGAACACAGCTAAATCAATATGTAGAATTCAATATCCAAAGTACATATGAATCTGTGATAAAGAATAAATACTCTACTAAACTGCGACAGGTTGTCACTATCAGTTTAGTTGTAGGGAAATACATACCTATCAGTGGCTAATCTAAGCATATGGCCAAACCTTCACTAATAAACCCAATTCTTACTTAAATTGCAAAACCCTCCATAATTTTCAAACTTTAGGTACGTGAGTATGAATTCAAACTAGACCGATAATATTTCTCCCTCTGGCTGGCTACAGAGCTTTTAAACTTTGAACTACTAGTTTACAAAAATATAGCTACAAAACGAGATACTGACATGATAGCTGAAGGGAGTGCAGACGTACATGCGGTGAGCATCACAAAGAAACTGCAGCTTATCAGAATGATAAGCCTACTGTTGCACTCCTATCACCTGGTTTACTGTCTGATGGTGTACAGTTTTCCGAAAGCTGAGGAAATCACTTCTAAAGCTAAAGATACCGCACAACAACATTCACACAGCTAAATAACGTGTTCTATGGAAAATGGAGTCTGAAGTAATAAATCGCGAAAGAGTGTTTTCATTAACTTACTATTCTTAAGTAATTGAATGCTACATCAAAAATTAGACATATTACACTACCTGATATAGAGACTAAGGAATGCATACTACCTAAGAGACATTTCCAGTATGCATGTTATTCATATTTGTGTTCACATTTAGCAGATACAAAAGTTAACTATTTTTCCCTTGTCAAAAACGAAAAGTATCGACATCTCAAAAACTAAAGCCAATTCACAGAAACGGATGTCATTTTCGGACTCAGCGGCCCAAGATTACCCGAATACCGTTAAAATATCTATGGCACTCGAAAAAAATTTTTTTTGTTGGCCAGTGTTTTAACTTCGAGATGAAATTAAATGAATTCTCGAATAACAATCACTTCGAGTAAAATCATATGAATATCAATCTTTCATCACATCCTCACTTATATCAAAATCCGATCTGTAGGCCTACGGCCTTGTGCTGGTAATTTAAATGAATCAGTAGCTATGCCTCACTAACACCAAAATCCCATGTAACTATAAAATCATTCATAATTAAAAATATGAGAATTAAACCAGAAAACTGCACCGTGGCCTTACAGGTCTAGTTAACCGCTCGCACGCACTAGATCGGAATATGTGTCCGAGTCACCGCCCATTGTAAAAGCCAAGTTCGCGCTCGTCTGTTCATTGTTCAGTCTACGTCACTTCGCAGGCTTGCAGACGTTTGTTCAGCAATTTTCGCACCTGCAATGCCCACACACCACACTCGTACTCGAAGGGTGAGTACTCGATTCCATCACTGCAATTTATGCCAAAGCAAGAATTCCAACAAAACCAGCAAACAATAGTGCGCAACATATAGAGCAACATTATAGGAGTATGCAAAATTTGATGAAAATTATAAAAGAGAAATAGGGAGAATGGATTGAAGCATTCAAGAAACGTTTGCAGGAAACCTTGGCCTGCTGGCCGAAAGATGTATGGAGCAGGTTATCTAACAAAGAAAAAGCATTTCTTTTATCAATGCAGAAGGATCGCATTGCATCAACAGCTGGAAAAGATATCAAAACGTACAAATTGGAAATGAGACTACAGAAAAAAAAGCTCGGGTCAGACTTGAACAAGCAGAAGAAATGAGAAAACTGAAGAAGCAACAGTTGCTATGCTTGTCAATAGTTCTGACGGTTAACTTTCTATGATTGTGATGAAAAAGTTTTTTGTTTTTGGTTTAATTCTGCTTTGTTAGCAATGAATGCTAGTAATAGGCCTACTTGCTTGTTGGTTGGTAGTTTACTTGTAACAATGTGGATATCGTCTTGAGTTGGAACAGATCCCAGCAGAAACAAAAGGGGATCTCTATGGCGTTTAGTCATTGTATTCTTGCGGATAATTTGTTTACCAAGTAGCACTATGATGATTTTTTAACTTTCAACTCATCATTATTACACACACCCGCTTGTAATCTATAGCTAACCAAACACAAAATTAAAAAAACTAAGATACTTCTAGTCCACCCATGAGCTAGCATACTGGTACTTTATTGTCATGTAACCAAACCAATGTTGGTACCTGATTCCGCTCTATATCATTATGAGTATTATGAGTTAGCTTAAATAGATGGAGTAATAGCATTGCATTCCCCCAAAACCTGACTTTGAAACATAATTAACGCAATAACTCGAAAACTAAGCACATTAGCCATATACTGTAGTTCCTCTGTAATATAGTTGGAAGTTTGATGTTTCTGAGTCATTTGAGCCATCAACCAACTTTCTAGCACGAGTGGTTAAGGAGATAGAAAAATTCCCTGTATCAATAAGCCTGTCGTCATAAAAATGAAAAGCGGAACACCTAAACAATGTTCAATTTTTCTAAAACTTCGTATCTGGAGTTTTTTCTGGACTGGTCACCATATGTCAAAAGTAATTTTGTTTTTGGCCACATGAGGGCGTTTGCAACACCCTAATATACACCACCGCTAACAAACAAGTACCAAATCATAATTTTGAACTGTAAATCGAAGATACCGGTGCTACTTAATAAATGTTTTAATGCGACAAGCTGAATATATTACGTCAAGCATCTTGTTTTTTTACATTTCACGCATACTTTCTATTTTCATTAGTGTTGAGCTCCCACAAAATTGCAGAACCGATACTAACTAGCGAGTGGTGGCTACTTCACAAAAATTTCAAATCTTCACACCGGAACTTGGAATGGAAATATATCAAGGCCAAATGCACCAAAGTCATGTTCAAGCGTTTGACATCAATAAAGCAAAAAATCTCGCGTTTAATGCCAGCAATCAGTGAGGAAACAGGCAAAACTACATAAAAAGGTTTGCAATAAATACAGCGGATGGATTGTTGAAAAAACATAATGGAATTGTAAAGCAAGCCACAAAAAGTCTCACACACGAAGCATATCAGCACAACTCAAACTGATTGAGCAAGATTTTCGAATTCAAGCGGATCAAGATTGGCAAGCACTCAATTTTAAAGCCACATCAACCTTCTTTTTCATCAACGCTAATTTTGTTCTTCACCAAAAATTGTTCGTTTATTTCTATATTATTATCAGAAGAACTTTTACTTTTAAAGTAAAGAAAGAGTGGATGAGTGAAAGTAAGAGCACAGCAGACGAGAAATATGATATTTATAACCAAAAAATCGCCATTAAAGCTACGCAAAACAGCGCTGTACAAGGGAAACTGTAAGAGTGATATGATTCCACCCAATGTCATGGTCATTCCATAAAGTTTACCAAAATGTTTGATTGGAAACGCAGAAGCTATGAAGCTTGCATTGCCGCCATAAAGAAATGATCGAAATGCAATTTGCAAAACAAATGAAATATATTGTAGTTTAGGAGCAGGTATCAACAGCAAGATAGAAAACAAAGTTCCCCAACAACTGGTGATACACGCAGAAAATGATATGGCAAGTAAATTTATAGCTCCTTTATCTCTGTATGATTTGTGTCGATGTTTCACACCATCAATCAACATTCCATTTAGAGGAGCACAAAAAATTCCAAAAAACTGACAGATTCCAAAGACATTTACGTAAGCGCCTAACTCTTTGCTGTTGTTCTGTAATAAGCTAGCTAACCACGAGTTAAAACTAATGAAAAAGAAGTAGTTTCTCAACTGCAATATACTGAAATGAAACACATTCATCCAAAACAATGTGGTAAGCAAACACGATACAAAGCTAGGAGTTTTCGTCTTCATCTCTTCAATGGCAACATCAGATTCACCTAATTTGTCTTGCTTGTCAACTACATCCAATTCTTGCTCGCTGATATTTTCACCTTTTTTTTTTGAAGTCGAACAATCATGTAAACCAAACTTGTATCCATCATTCGGAAGTGGATCGGGGACGTGAGTCCGAGGCATCAGAAAAAAAGTACGAAACCACAAAAATACAGTACAGCAAGAAAGAAATTGAAAGATAGAATTGAGAGTGAATCCGTGGTCGTACGCCAATTTCACTAAAAGAAAAACAACAGAAGAAGAATCTAACGATCCGTTCATGAGCGTGATGATTGATGATTTGAATCGAATGAACAGATTACCCAATTGCATGTTAGTGACCAAAAGCAAAATACCACCTATGGAAAAGCCGCACATGGCTGGAAACAATAACAATGAAGAATCAGCAGATGAAAATGACAAAAGCAAAGCACCAAACGAAACAAGCAATATTGCAATAATACGAGCAACCCAAGTTCCAAATTTATCATATATGAAACCATTAGGTAAAGTGAACACAGAAAGTAAAAAACTAGAGATGGTAAAAACAAGGCTTAGTGATTCATCTTGAGTATTGCACTTTGTCAAGGTGCTTGAGTTTAATGATGATTCTTGCTGCGTTACAGAACTCAAATTAGACAAAGCATTGCTGGTATTAACAGAATCATCACACAAATAACTGAAATAGCCTTCTTTTTTCAATACATAATTGATCGAACTCCATCCAAAAATCAAGCCAGAGAAGAACACAAGCTCAACGATTGCAGAGATCAAGCTTGCAAGAAACTGGATCTTGACCATGTTTTACTACAACCAATAAATAATGCTGTAGACATAAATAAAATTGAATCAAACGCCAACAATAAAAACTTTGTTAGCAATTACTGTAGTTCCAAACAATGCAGCAAGTTTGATGAAAGTACTTTCTCTCAAAGAGTCGAACCGTTAAAAATATCGCTTCGGTTTAAGATATTTAATTTTTAACGGTTCAGTTCCGGTTCAGAATTTTTCAAAAACTTGGGTTCAGGTTCGGTTCGGGTTCAGTTGCACCAAAATTTAAAGGTTCGGATTTGGTTTAGGTTCACAGATTTGAAATATTAAAGGTTCGGTTCAGGTTCAATGATCTCAAATTTAAACGGTTCAGGTCCGGTTCGGGTTCACCGAAAAAAAGCGGTTTTTACCGGTTTGCGGTTCAGGTTCAAGTTCGGTTCGACTCCCTGTTAGCCTACCAAATTGGCACGACCTGTCCTGACTTGTTTCAGACTCATTAAATTTTGAAAAGCAGAAAGAATGTTACGCATCGCAGCACTTGTTTAGAAATGTTCATTAATATTTTTTCAGCATCAGCTCAGGTTCAAACATTGTTACTAAACGATTTCTGTTCAGGTTTATGTACACAAAATATTATAGGTTCGGTTCAAGTTCACAGATTTGAAATATTAAAGGTTCGGGTTCGGTACAGGTTCAAAGATTTGAAATATTGAAGGTTCAGGTTCAATGATCTTAATTTAAACGGTTCAGGTTCGGTTCGGGTTCACCGAAAAAAAGCGTTTTTTACCGGTTCGCGGTTCAGGTTCAAGTTCGGTTCGACTCCCTGCTTTCTCTCGTCAGACAATTATGCATGCGATAAAATCTCAAATCCATCCGCAATTACAGATGATTTCAAGTATAACTGACTTGCAACCACGGTTGACTGAGTAATTGACTTGCAGTTACAGCTGATCGAGTAATTGACAAGCAATTACAGTTGATTGTATTGCATATTTATTCTCCCATTACGAGAAAGCGATCAAGCGCTGTACGAGCTCGCTTAGGAGTTGCCCGCCATCTGTCTACCACACCAAGGTGGGAGAATCCCGCTAAGTGCTTTTCCCAACGACACAAGTGAACTTGCCGACTTGTTCTCCACACTGACCCTTTAATGCCGAACATCAAGCAGGGAAGAAGTGCAGGGAACAAGTCTGACCTGATTTGGAATAAAAGCAGAGTGTACAACTCCAGGGGCGGACGCTCTTACCACTCGGCCATCTAAGCTTTAGTAATGATTGACTTGCACTAACAGTTGATTGAATGAATTATGACAACATAGAGGAGGTCGTTATTTAAATACGCGCAAGAGCAGCGCATTTAAAAAAAAACTTATCTCGAAAATGCCATTAACAACACAATTTAATTCCAAGTGAAATGAAATAGAGCATCATAGTGATATCACTGCTCACAACAACTTTTAATTGAACAAACATTTGGGTTCTTTGCTTTTAATTGTCACTTCATTCCCTTATAAGACGCATCTTTGCAGTGCAGGGCCGCAACAAAACTTCAAAATTCTTCATCCACAACCGCAATACCGCTACTACATATTAAGTTTTATTCCGCTACCGCAAGTTTGCAAAAATGTTTTTAAAAGTCTTAGACTTAAGTTATACTCTTGCAAAGTTCACACACAAAAAAGAAATGGTTATACTTTATCATAACTCTTTTGAGTTATAGGTAGCTTTGAAAAAAGCTGTTTATCCCATAAGCTTTTCGTGACGCACTCATCAGTGGGTAATCGCGTCGAAGTGAGAACTCTAGAGCAAGCTGTGATATTTGTCTGCAATTTCATACGTCCGCGAAACGATAGAGCGCTAGCCAATCAAATGCAAGATCGTTACGCGACTTTTAATTGGACACGTCGCGACCGCCTGAAGTGTACTTGAACAAACTGAGAGTGTAAACAAACTCTTTCTCTTTGCATAGATTAGGTCGCCGTACTCTTGATGTAGCTGGCTTCGAGCAAAATAAGATGAAAACAACTTCGCGCAGTGTCCACGATGGAAAATTGGTGTTCGTTGTAGTTGGTGGTCGTTCTCTTAATAGATGCTGTCCAATGGCTGAACCGCATTTTGGAATGAATTGTTTTTTCTTGCACGCTCGGTCCGGTTGTATTGGTTGGGAGCCTGTGTGTTGTCGAAGCCATTTCGGAGCATGCTGTTTAATGCGATCTTGAAGTCGCTGATATGTCCTTCCAACGTACCGACTATCACAGTGGCACTTGTACTCGCAGACGACAGAACTCTTCTGATGGGCAGGTAGAACATCTTTCCGACTTGCAGGTAGCATATGTCTTGAAACAAATACAGTCCGTACGGTCACGGATCCGTAGCAATTTTCAACGGCGGTTCTGACGTTCTTTTCTACTGTCAGCGACGTCTTTCCAGTGTAGGAGACACGGAAGTAAACTGGTCGCTTGTCAGGGCCAAACCGCTTGGGGGTGGAAAACTGCGCGATTTTCTTGGATATTTGTTTTATGACAAACGCTTCGGGGTATCCATTGTCAAGTAAGATTTTTTTTATCCTGTTGATTTCTTCTTTCAGTTTACTTTTAGAGCAGATCTTCAAGGCACGATAACCAGCGTTGAAACTAGACTAGTTTACGCTTCATCGGCGAAAAGAACTCCCAGCGTAGATATTGTCCAGTGAACGTAGATTTGGGGTAGACGCTGGTTTCATAGTTGGTCTTAAGTGCGTTCAACATGGACAACCAGAAAAGCACAATGCATCCCGGACTCATTTACATTTGCCGATTATATTCGGAAACTGGATGGGCAGACTGACAGTTTCATGTGCTCATTCGATGTAAGCAGCCTTTTTACGAATATCCCTCTGGATGAAACTATCAAGATACGCACTGATGCACTCTATGACAACCTTGAGTCTCAACCGTGTACTCCCACAGAAGTGTTTGTAAAACTAGTGCACAGTGCCACAAGTACGGCTGAGTTTAGTTTTGACAACATCATCTACAGACAAATAGACGGAGTAGAAATGGGCTCCCACTTGGCCCCGCTCTGGCCAAAATCTTTGTCGGGTATTGGGAAGAAAAACTATTCTCTGAAATATCTAAACCTGCCGTTTATTTCAGATACGTTGATGACACTTGTGCCATCTTTCGAAATGATAAAGGTTCAGAAGAATTCCTAAGCCGACTCAACAATCTACATTCATCGCTGCGGTTTACTTTTGAGGAAAAGAACAACTCCCTTTTCTGGTTGTCCATGTTGAACGCACTTAAGACCAACTATGAAACCAGCGTCTACCGCAAACCTACGTTCACTGGACAATACCTACGCTGGGAGTTCTTTTCGCCGATGAAGCGTAAACTAGTCTAGTTTCAACGCTGGTTATCGTGCCTTGAAGATCTGCTCTAAAAGTAAACTGAAAGAAGAAATCAACAGGATAAAAAAAATCTTACTTGACAATGGATACCCCGAAGCGTTTGTCATAAAACAAATATCCAAGAAAATCGCGCAGTTTTCCACCCCCAAGCGGTTTGGCCCTGACAAGCGACCAGTTTACCTCGGTGTCTCCTACACTGGAAAGACGTCGCTGACAGTAGAAAAGAACGTCAGAACCGCCGTTGAAAATTGCTACGGATCCGTGACCGTACGGACTGTATTTGTTTCAAGACATATGCTACCTGCAAGTCGGAAAGATGTTCTACCTGCCCATCAGAAGAGTTCTGTCGTCTGCGAGTACAAGTGCCACTGTGATAGTCGGTACGTTGGAAGGACATATCAGCGACTTCAAGATCGCATTAAACAGCATGCTCCGAAATGGCTTCGACAACACACAGGCTCCCAACCAATACAACCGGACCGAGCGTGCAAGAAAAAACAATTCATTCCAGAATGCGGTTAAGCCATTGGACAGCATCTATTAGAGAACGACCAATGCGCTGCCAATTACAATGAACACCAATTTTCCATTGTGGACACTGCGCGAAGTTGTTTTCATCTTATTTTGCTCGAAGCCAGCTACATCAGAGTACGGCGACCTAATCTATGCAAACAAAGAGTTTGTTTACACTAGGGTGGAGTGAAAAAACTTGTTTTTTGAAATTGGAGGTTGGGGGAGGGAGGGTCTAAAAACCTGGCAACCAACATAAAATCAACTTCAATAACAGTTTTTGAGGTTGGACCCCAAACTCAGCCACCTACCTCCCTAAAAGTTGCTGAAGGGGGTCAAATTTCTTACAACACATGCAACTTTTGATCTACAGATCGTAGAAAGCTGGTTTTGGTCTTAAAAGCTGCGAAAGATCTGTGTTTCTACCTACTCTTAATGAACATTTAGACGTGCAGTCAATGGTTCTTGAGTTATGTGCAAAAAATCGTATTTTGTTGATTTTCTTCTCAGCAGTAATTATATGATATGATTTTTTGAAAATAACTCAAACACCATTGACTATACGACTAAATGGTCAATTAGAGTAGGTAGAAACATAGACCTTTCGCAGCTTTTAAGACCAAAACCAGCTTTCTACGGTCTGTGGATCAAAAGTAACACGTGTTTAGAGAAATTTGACCCCCTTCAGCAACTTTTAGGGGAAAAGGTAGCTGGTTTTGGGGTCCAACCTCAAAAAATTGCTATTGGTGTTGGATTTAGGTTAGTTGCCTGGTTTTTAGACCTCCCCCAACCTCCAATTTCAAAAAAAAATTTTACTTCCTAGAAATTTGACCCCCTACAGCAACTTTGGAGGGAAGGTAGGTGACTGGATTTGGGGTCCAACCTCAAAACATTGTGACTGGTGTTGGTTTTAGGTGGTTTGCCAGATTTTTAGACCCCCCCAACCTCCAATTTCAGAAAAGTTTTTTCACTCCACCCTAGTTTACACTTTCAGTTTGTTCAAGTACACTTCAGGTGGTCGCGACGTGTCCAATCAAAAATCGCGTAACGATCTTGCATTTGATTCGCTGGCGCTCTATCGCTTCGCGGACGTTCGAAATTGCAGACAAATACCACAGCTTGCGCTAGAGTTCTCACTTTGACGCGATTACCCACTGATGAGTGCGTCGCGTAAAGCTTATGGGATAAACAGCTTTTTTCAAAGCTACCTACAGTATAACTCAAAAGAGTTATGATAGAGTATTTCCTCAAGCCGAATGTGAAAACAGCTTTTTTCAAAGCTATTTTGAAATTCTGCACCACCTATCAATTATTCAAGAAATGGTTATATTAACACTGAGCATGAACAATACAGTGCATGAATATGATATAGTGCAGTTAACAATATCAAAAGTGAACGTTAAAAAATCTATCGTCCAAAAAATCCTCCAGGGGACCACCTGTGTCGCAAAGGTTTTTGATTTGTGGTTATTTCTTTAAATTATGATTAAGAAAGTTTGGTTATGACAAACAGAAGCCCGTAAGCATTTCAAATTTTTTTAGAGGTTAAACTGGACCTTTTTTTTTCTTTATATACACAGTTCCAAACAAACGTGGTAACTCTGGCAAGCCGTTGGTGACACTGTGGCGACTTGACCATCTTGGGAATCAAACCCCAGACCTCTCGCACTGATAGCCAGTGCACTTAGCAACTCAGCTAAATAAGCCGAGTAGGCAACGTGGTCAAGCGGCAGGAGCTGAGTTGATATAGTGACAGTCTCACCGACCGCTTTTGATTCAACTCCAATCCCTGACACTACCTTTGTATAGCAGCACGTTTTCAACCCAGGACTTTATTTTTAGGGTAAGAAGAATTCTGTTAAAAGTAAGGATATTAGGTCAAGAGTGTGCCAAAACTTGTATGTCAAGTTGGTCGACTGCCATAGGCATCCATTTAACTGGGGCAGAGGTGGCGTTTCCTCGGGTGTAATACCGTAGGAGGATTAAACACGGCAAAGAACTGAAACATTGTTGGTGTACAAGGCGATCCAACCAGTCAACTTCTCCTTTTACAAGAGGATGATCTTAGCAATCCTGATGATGTACTAGCGGTTAGTCCGAAAGGTAGATGAACATAGTTTTGTTCTCTCTTACAGAGTCTAAGTTCGACTTTACTGGCATATCCGATAAGTGGGTACTAAGCCCCACCTCGACAGGAATAGCCCCCATTACATAGAAGATGGGGTTTTGGACATAATGTTACGCCGACGCTATATGAAGCGAGAAAAAAACTCTATCAGCAAGTGGTCAGCATCAGCAGCGTGATTTTACAAGTTAGGCATTTGAGTTAAAATAATTCAGGGGCGCATCCAGCGAATTTCAAAGGGGGGGGTTCTAAAAAAAACTCGATCTCGCACTAAGCAGCGAATGCAGAAAATTTTTGGGGGGGTGAAATTTTGAATTAGGTTAAGTGTTAACTAAATACAAAGACGTTAGACCCAAAGAAGGCGCAAAAATCCCTTTGAAAATGTTTTTATGTCTGTGACGCATTCAACAAATTTGCCATAATTTCAAGCGCTTTTTCCGTGCAGAAATATTTTGAAGCAAGTTGAGAATAAAAAAGGCTCTAGGGGGTCCCGGGGCATCCTCCCCCAAAATTTTTGAAAATTTTCATACTGTAGTGGCCATTTTAGCACTTTTTAAACAACTTTTAGGCAAATTTTGTTATTTTTCCCCTAAATCTGAGTGTTTCACCAAATATGATGCATTTTGTTTGTACCATACATTTTCAACCATGTGTGCTAAGGGCGTAAGGCTTGTTAACAAAAAGGTTTAAAATTATAGAAAAACTGTATTCATTAAAAACATGTTTGAAAATGGCTGGTGGGGGGATGCATCTCCCACATCCCTCCTGGATCCGCTCCTGCCCGCATGGATAGCAATGTCTCTTACCACTACACCAACCAGCCGATTTGGCTTCAGCATGATGTGAGGCAAATTCTGTCACAGCTGTTTTGAAATAACAGCAAGTACTGCACTTGCACAGTTTAGACACTTCACTTTCAAAACAAGGGTTAGGTTTCAAAAGGGGGGGTGCGACCCCCCAACCCCCTGGGTGCGCCACTGAAATAATTACACCACATTGTGTTGATATAAGCGGTTTCACGCCTAGTGAGCAATGTGATACACATCAAAAAGCAAACTTCAAAATATATCAAATCCTCATTATAGTTGTGGTGTTATGCTGAAGTTTGTAACGAGTGGCGGGGCCCATTTCTGTGCCTCTGCAACACAATCACGAATTCCGAAAAATAGTTTGCAGCGGTGGCGAGCAATGTCTCTAACCACTACACTAAGCGGCCGGTAAAAGGCAAGTGTGAATTTTTACATGTTCTGTGCTATCATCAAAGCTACTAAAACAAATGCAATTACCACAAAGAAAAACGGTCCTGCAATAAATCTGGAAAGATGTATAAATTGCGTCAAATTTTAACACAAACAGCTGATTGATGAAATAAAAAAGTTATATGAAAGAATTCAACTTACATACAGTAGATATGCTAATACTGCAAAACCTCATAATATAAAAGCAGAAATACATCAATTACAATGCTACTGGTACCTTGAAACATCGAAAGATTCTTTTTCAAAGTAGAAAACTAAGTTTCTACAAAAATTCTCGCCCCCTCATATTTGCCTTTTCCAAAAAAAAAAATCGACACCTATGTCGGGCTATCGACCCTCATTGCATTTTTCTCGTTTGAACAATAAGATGAACATGCACTTTATAAGCCACAAGAGAGGCTTTTAAAAATAAACTAATAACATGAAACAACGGCAGTGGTCATCAAACTCATAATGTCTCAGTTTGAAGCCGATTGATTACTGCCTAAAGCATTTGTTGCAGAACCGACTGCAATATAAGCGCCCGGGGGAATTCCGAAGGCTACACTTGAGCGAAGCTTCCAACCAACCTTGTATCATAAATTCATTTATTGCAACTCTCTGACAACAGGGAAATAAAACTTTGAAATAAATTAAACTTAAATAGACTGAACAAAACACTTGCCAATGCAGGCTTCGCCTGGATGTAAAAACTGAGGTTTTCGTTGGTAAAATAAAATTGGTCCTAACCATGAAGTAATAGAACGAATCTGAGGGAAAAAACGTGCGAGGTGCAAGAAGAAAACAAACCACGTGATCAGTAATTCTGCAACACAGTTTGGGCGTGTCTTAAAAATTGCAATAAAATTACGGAAGAGCGGAAACAATTGTAAAATAACTATCCTCAAGCCAGAAGCGGTGACTAGAGACACTATGACAGTATTAACTAAGGAATAGAAAACAAACATGCTGGATTGAGCCCAGCCCAGGGTTTAAATAGAATTGCAAAGCCGCTGCGTGAACAGCATTACCACATCGAAGTGGCTGTCCCAAAGACAAAACCCACTGCGTCAAACAAAAACAAAAATTTGTCAGCCAAAATTTAATAGTCAGCGACATGGCCTAGCACAGGGGTGGCCAACCTTTAGATTCCATGCGCCAATATTTTTCACCCTTAACTTAGATGCGCCACGTCAAGCATCCATTTCTTTTCAGTTCTTTAAAACAAGAGCGTGCAATATCGATAAAGAGCAAAAAAAAGGTCTTCACTTCACGCCCTCAAACAGTGGTGCACCCAGAATTTGGCAAAGGGGGGCCACAACCGATTTAGCGGTTGTGGTTGTGATATTGATTTGAAACCTTGACATAATCGATTTAGCGGTTGTGAAACCCCCAGCCGCCAACGGATTTTTAAGGTTTTCATATAAAAAAACACTCATTTTAGCACACTTTTTTTATCGAAAAAGGGCGTGCAGTGAGTGCAGTCACTATGGATAATGCAAAAATATTTTCGCAGCTTATGTCTAAAATCAGAAGCTTGGATAAAATAAGTAAAAGGAGGCTACAACCATTATTAGTTTGTGAAATTATAGACTGAAAGTGAGGTTTTAGCACTTTATTACAGGGCCAAACGGAGGGGCATGGCACCGTGGCTCCCCTGCGTGCGCCTATGCCCTCAGACGTCTTGTTTTCCCTTGACAATGTCGGTGGAGTGCAAAAAATAAAATAAGGTCTTCATGCCCTCTGATGTCCTGTTTTCCTCCGAAAAATATCGGTGGAGGTCAAATTAAAATAAACAAAAAATTAGTGAGTAGAAGTGACTTGTCATCAAAAAGGTGCAATGCGCCACTTTTAAGTAGGCATTGCGCCACGTATGGCGCATGCGCCATAGGTTGGCCACCCCTGGCCTAGCAAAACCACGCTCGAGTGACAGATCCTAGATGACGGGTTCAATTTGCGACTGGGGCCGATCACATCTGACATATATAACGGGAGGCTGCTGACTCGAAGAGCGCAAGCTCACTTCACAGTCTCTTTCAATTACTGTTGAATTTTCTGTTTAATACAATTTGAAAATAACATCAGATATTTATTTTATCGCTATTCATTTAAACCCACTTCATATAAAAAAATTACGAACATAGTCTAAGTTCTGGACTCGGGGTTCTACTTTGTGTTGAGAGTTCAAACGAATTAAAGTTATCGAACCTGCACCATACTTTCTTACGTAGATTAAAACGGTATTTTTACCCTAGTCTATTTTACGAGGCATTCCATTATAACATAACAAATCAATGTAACCACTAGGTTACAGTATTACATGATTTAAACATACAACATAGGACGAAGAAATTGAAGCCCAACAAAAAAAAATTTTGAAATTGGACAAGCCGTTGCCAAGATAGAGAGATTTGAATTTTGATCCGCCACTAGGTGGCGCTCTTCACGCGATAATTCAATTTTTTATTTTACGAGTTTTGTGTAAGGTAGTCGGATGAAGTGTTTAAATTACAATTTTTGGGGGTGTAGAATTCGAAAATGGAATTGTTTTTGGCAAAAAATATATTTTCAAGCTGATATATACAGAGGTGGGCATTCCGCAATTTGAAGCGCAAAGCGCTAGTTGCGCAACTTCCACACGTGAGGAAGTTGCGAAGCGCTTTAACAAATTATTTTTAGCCATTGCGCAAGTTGCGCTGCGCTTCAAGGAAAATAAATCCTTCTTGCGCTTTATTGCGTTGCGAACTGAAAAAATATACATTAGTGTGCGCATTATTGCGCTGCGAACTGAAAAGAATCTGGTTGCTTGCGCTTTGTTGCGTTGCGCACTGTCGGAAGTTGAAATACTGCGTTGCGCTTTGTTGGATTAATTAAAGCGCTATGTGCTGGAGTAAGCAGTTTTTTGTAATTGTTTTTAATAGAATAGCAGTTTGTTTCTTAATGCGTACAATATGCCTATAGGTCAATTTATTGTAGCAGAAATTTTCAGCTCATCAGAAATGTGGTACACTAAAGTCTTTTGCTTTTTAAAATAATTGCGAGTGCTTAAAGAGATCATTGAGTGTTGAATAAATCGTATTTACTTGTTGTGAAGAACTTCGCTGCATATGCAAATTATAATTTACTGCGATGAGGTGCTTTTAACAGCACGCGACTATGCAACGTGGCACAGTGGTTTGGAGCGTCGTTTTTATGACGACCATGATCGCAAGGTTGATGGTTCAACTCCCAACCTAGTCTCGTTGCTGCGTCCTTGGATAAGATGCTTCACGTTGATTATCTCTGCTTGGTGAAATCTGGCAAGCGGCAAATTAAATAAATCAGAAGCAAAATTCAACCGGAAAACTCGGAAACAAAGGCAACTCCTAAGCGAGTCTGGATTTGTCCTGAGCAGCGCCTCCTTCGCTTTCTCGTGATAGCTTAAGAGGATGAACATGAAGAAACAATCATCAGCAACGCATCTTTTTTCTCTTCTTATCTAATTTTCCTGTTCATTGACCATGCAAAATCTTGTTACAGTCACTTGCATTAAAATCGTTGTCGCGTTGTAGACAACTGCGTGCTGTTAAAAGCACCTATAAAAATAACTCAAGAAAAAATTGCATTGCTTATACATCTACTCGTTGCGCTTTATTAAATTTTTCATTGCGAAAGTTGTGTTGCGCTTTTTCTTTTGTATAAACCTCGTTGCGGAAGTTGCGTTGCGCTTTAATGCAAAAAAATTATTGATTGCGGAAGTTGCGTTGCGCTTTAATGCGAAAAAATAATTGATTGCGAAAGTTGCGTTGCGCTTCAGTCAATTTAAAAATTAGGTTGCGCTAGTTGCGTTGCGTTTCATGACTTTACAAAACTTTTGCGCTTTGTTTGCCCTGCGCTTCAACCAATTTTTAAAAAATGCCCACCTCTGGATATATATTACTTGTTTGGAAAGTTTTGGATGGAGAAATAAACCTCCCTAAAAAACCCCATGAGGGAATCGAGATATCCAAAAAAAGTAACTGCTTCATAGTTGTTCCTTATCTATACTAACCTCAGCAATTCACATTTCTGATGACAATTTTGTCTTTTATGGTTTATTACAGCGGCAAAGTTGTCTCACATTGCTCCAAAATTAGTTTTTGTGCAAAGGCATAAACACATTATGTATACTGTTTATCTTCAACATACTGCATTTCATGGCCCATGTGAAAGCAAATACATATAGATTCCAATGATGCTCAGTGTAGCAAAGGAGCTATTGTTGCACTCAACAATAATAAAGACATAAATATCTATCACAAAAGAAACTTATCATTTAAACAAATTTACCACGATCAATTACTCTTTTAACAATTTGAGAGATAGCTAATGATTCATGACGCTAACATCCAAAACTTTAATGCAAAACAGTTCCTATGAGAATTCATGAGCAACTTATCCAATACATGAGTGTCAGGAGGTAAAAAGCATTGGATCTGCAATCGACAAATATGCAATAAAAAAATACAACAGTACCATATCAATGCAGTGTAACATGTATATAACACCAATTGTACGTAATCTTCAATTGAATATGAAAATGTAGAAATCATTACAACACCTTGTCACAAGTAAGGTTCCATCTGCATGGAAATTATACAATCTGACAGCCTTTATAGAATTAAAGTATAAGTCTGATATTGCATCATTACGATACTAAGCTTCGAGATTTGCAGTAAACCATCAATAATTGGCAAAACTTTCTATAACAAGGTATATCAGCTTCAGAAAATTCCAACTAAAATAGAAAACGTTATGTAATAATATTATAACAGGTCACAGCTTATACCACATAGCCATGGAGCTGTGGACAAAAATACCCTTCAACATTGATAGCGACATACAAGCGAAATGCTTGTTTTAATCTGCCGAATTCAACAATACAGCAGTTGAAAATTATCATTTATATTAACCTTGTAACGGTAATGTTTTTTATATCTAAAAGGTAAAATAAAAAAGCTCTAAGAAAACCTCATGAAGATGCAGAAGAAAATTTTGACCCCCAGTCCCCGGCAGTCCTTAAATGAGCAGGGCATGCTAAGAATCTCCTGGATACTTCTTAAAGAAAAAGTTGCAAAACGTCTTGGAGTTAGATTTGGAAGCTGGAAAATTGGGAGTATTTCTGGCAGATGAACAGAGGTGTGCGAAGAACTGAGGAAGCGAAAGGTGGATGTATGTTGTTGGCAGAAAGTGAGATGGAGAGGTTAAGGGGCTCACTTCATCGGCGTCAAGGAAAGGAGGTACAAGCTGTGGTGGTGCGGAAATGAAGACAAAATCGGAGGAAAGGATATATTGGTTAAAGAAGAACTCTGTGAGAAGGTGGTAGAGGTCAGAAGAAGGTGTGACAAAGTTGTGGCAATTGGATTAGTCTTTGGAGAAGAAGTGGTGTGAGTGATATGTGCATATGCACCACAAAGTGGAAAACCAGTTTCAGAGAAAGAGAGATTTTATGAGGAAATGGCGCCTGAGTGGAGTATGGCGAACGCAAATGAAATGGTGTTGGAATTGGGAGATTTCAATGACCATGTGGAGAAATGTCCAGAAAGATTTGAAGGTATACATGGAGGGTATGGACTAGAGAAAAGAAATGTTGAAGGAAGAATGTCACTAGATTTCTGGGTTCAAAAAGAGTTGTGTGTTACAAATGCGTGGTATAAGAAGAGAGATGAAAGGAAGGTGACTTACAGTTCAGGTGGAAATGATACAGAAATAGACTTTGTTCAGGTAGGAAAGGAAAAAAGAAAGTATCTACGAGATGTGAAAGTAATCCCTGGGGAATTGCAGCACAGCCTGGTGGTGGTTGATGTGGAGGAACGCAAACTGAAGAAGTCAGGGAAGAGTAAAAGGGTGAGATGGAGGGTGTGGAAGTTGAAAGAAAAAAAGATCGAAGAGGAATTTGAACAAAGAGTAGTGGAATTAGTGTACACTGAAGCAGCGGATTTGTGAAAGTCCTACAAGAATGGTGTTTCAAAGGCTTGTGATGAATTGTGCGGAAAGACCAAAGAGAGAAGAGATCAGGGATTTACATGGTGGTGGAATGAGCAAGTAAAAGAAGCAATAAATTGGAAAAAGAAAGTATTTAATACGTGGTGCAAGAATTGCTCACCGAAAAATAAAAATATTATAGGAAAGCAAGAAACCGAACAAAGAAAGTGGTTGCAAAAGCCATGAAGCAGGCAGCTAAGGAGGAGGTAAAGGTGCTATGGGACAAACCAAACGAAGTTTTCAAGTTAGTGAAGCTCATGAGAAAGGATGGAAAGGACATAAATGCTGGAGGTTGCATGAAGGATAAAGATGGGAGGCTTTTGGCTAGTGAGAAAGATCGTGGAAAATTATGGAAGTTGTCGCAGCGATAGAATGCAGACGCGTTTCTGACTTGATTGCAAAAGCTCGTTTTTTCAAAGTGCTAGCCAAAATTTAAAAGGCTCGCAACTAAGTCAGTCTTTCTAAAAGGGAAGTTGAACTGACAAAGAATTGTCTTGGTACTGTGACAATTGAACAACTGTGAAGGAATAAGCAATACTTAAAAAACTCTACTGCAGTATCATTATCAAGCACACCAGATTCAATTTTTCCTTTGAAATGGAATTAATGCTAAATTTGAGTTAATCCTGGGAACTATCAACACATTTGACAATCACATTAACCAGCTCGAAACTTGTACAAAATTGATGAACAGCAGACTAGTTGAAATTGAAAAAAACTTAGGCATACGGTGTAATCAGATTGAAAGGAAGCTTAATGCTAAAGTTGACTTAGAACTCTTCTCTCAATTGCAAGAAAAAGTCGATAAACTTGAAAAATTGATAAAGACGAATGAAGAAGCTGCATTGCGTGAAAATCTCTCAAAGGAAGCCTACAGTAAGCAATTCAATTTGATTATTCATGGTATTGAAGAAGAAAAAAACGTCGCATGGGAAGGAAGAGAAAAACAGAAAGATTGCTCAATGAATTCTTTACAGAAGGTCTGCGAGTGAACCACCATGAAATTGGTATTGCCGATTTTCACAGGCATCCCCAACATCCAATTTACAGAGACCAGAAAAAGGTTGATCGCCCAATCACTATCAAATCAACAACTAGTACGGACAAGCACAAAATCATGTCATCACTAAAACATCTCAAAAGCTACAATTCCAATCGTAAAACGAAGAGTCTAATGGCAAGGCCTATGTACATTACGGAACATCTGCCAAAACAATTCTTAGAACAAAAGAAATCACTCATCCCATGTTTCAAAGAAGCCCGTGCACAAAAGAAGAAAACCTCATGGGGCATTAACAACAGGGAATACTGCTTGTATATTGAAGGTAAAAAAATTTGTCCTCTGTAATTAAGTAAAAATTTACTGTGAGCTATGCAATGGGTGATTAAATCTGTGTTGTCGATTACTAGAAAGGAATGGCACCATAATTATTTTGTTTACTCTTGAGCTGCAGTGTGCTTGTAAATGCACTTACTTTTCTATCTGTGTTGTATACCAACATTAGTAAGGAATCTTATTAAGTCATTGCTTACTGATAGTACCATATATTACTCGTAAGACAAATTGCCTTAGTAGGCCTACTGCTTAATTAGTTAGCATGCTACGTCTGCATTGTACATTTACTCTTAACTTATTTTTGCTTGCCGAAACTCCAATCATTATTATTATTTTTTTTTTAATATAGCACGTGTGAAACGAGTTTGCGTCACAACGTTACTGAAACTGTTTTTTTTTTTTCTTGTTTTGCTTATGGCTTTTTTCTTGTTCGAGTCAAACAGCCACTCTACAATCAACCACTGATCTAACAGATGATTTATGCGACAAAATTTCTGATGCCCCCACAAGTAATTTCTCAAACTGTCAATACTACGATTTCGATCTGAACCGAATGAGTTGGTCTAATGATAACAACGTGACACTTCTGCATGTAAACATAAGGTCACTTCAAAAAAATTTTGATTCTCTGTGCAAATTTATCGAATCCCTCACCTATTTATCGAATCCCTCACCTATAAGCCGGATATTTTATGCATAACTGAAGCACGAATTAAACACCAACCATTAACTAATCTAAACCTACCCAATTACCACTTTACTAACGTTAGTCCCTCTACTAATGCTGGAGGAGTAGCTGCATGTATATCGGATAATCTTCAATTCAATCTCTCAGCTGAGCACTATGTATCAGCAGGTGCGGAATGCCCGTGGATAAATAAGTATTAATCGCACTAAATCGTCGTCAACCTTCAAACAAATAATAATTGGAATAATATATCGCCACCTTAATGCTGATGAATATGAATTTCTATCCGATCTGGAGAATTGTCTATCTAAACTTTCTTCAGATAAAAAAGATTTCTTTATTCTAGGCGATATTAACATTAATATTTTTCAAACTGGAAGAACTTCTTTAGCAACAGATTAGGTTAATTTAGTTTACAGCTTTGGCGGTATTTTTCTCATAACTGAACCTACTAGAGTTACTGATAAAACATCTTCCCTAATTGACCACATCATTACCAATGATACCCAACATAAACTCCAATCAGGTGTAATTTTAAGTGATATTTCTGACCACTATCCAATCGCTTGCAAGATTGATAACTTTCCAATATTAAAATCTCAAGAAAAGAGTAGCGATAACAAAGATAAATCAAATTTTATTCCTGGGGATTATTGTAAAGATTTAGAAATTCGTCCAATTAAATTCAGCGACACCTACCAACAATTGAATCTAAACAACTTTAATTTTTTATTTAACGAGTTTGTTAAAATAATCGCTAAGACCACAAATCAACATGCGCCGTCAAAAAAGGTGTCTCGAAAACAACGCAAATTGGCCAACAAGCCATGGATAACTAAAGGTATTTATATCTCAATTCAGAAAAAAATAAAGATGTTTAAAACTCATTTTGTAAATGGCGGTAGTATTGAAAAATTCTGTATAGAAAGTATGTTAACAAATTAACCAAAATCAAGACTTTATCAAAAAAAAATGTATTTTCAATCGGAACTAGCGGTTAACAAAAGCAATCCTCTAAAAACGTGGGAACTACTCAAAACTACTCTTCCACGCCACAAAAACTCGCAATCCCTCACCTCCTTACTCATTGAAGGTAATATTGATGAAGACTCGACAAATATAACTAATGAATCTAATGCTTTTTTTAGTACTATCGGTGAAAAGCTAGCCTCAAATTGGAATGATTGCAATCCCTCAAATTTTACAACCTTTCTAAAAAAAGTGTCTCCCCTTCATTGTCACTTATAACTCCCTCCTTTAACGAAATTAAGAATATTATTCATTCACTCCACAACAATAAAGCAGTTGGGCATGATAATATTCCCGCGATGTTTTTAAAAGTTGCCTCTGACTTGATTACTCCATTTTTGTTTGTTTTTCTAGATCTAATGTTTACAAAAGGTATTTTTCCGGACAATTGTAACGTCGCAAAAATCATTCCAGTGTATAAGTCTGGTTCTAAACTTGATATTAACAATTATCGACCCATTTCAATTCTTTCTTCATTTACAAAGATTTTTGAAAAACTTATATATGTAAGACTAATGAATTTTTTTAACAAACATGAGATTTTTTATCCAACGCAATATGGCTTTCAAAAAAACTAATCTATTACTCACGCAGCTCTTGATCTCGTAACCGAAATGTATGATAATATTAATTCTAACCAATACACTGGTCTAGTGCTGCTGGATTTCAAAAACGCATGTGATAAAGTATCACATAGCGTTTTACTTCACAAACTACAACATTATGGTGTTCGTGGCTCTTCGCTAGATCTCTTGCAATCTTATTTAGACCAAAGAAAACAGTTTGTTGCTATTGTCAATACGTCATCCCAAATTGCTTCTATTTCTTTTGGTGTTCCTCAAGGATCAACTCTTGGCCCCTTGCTGTTTTTAACTTATATTAACGATCTACCTAACGCCGTAAACTGTATTCCTAGACTATTTGCTGACGACACATGTTTAATAATCGAAACTTCAACTTATGCAAACTGGAGTCTGATATGAACGAAGACTGGGTAAAAATTCATAAACGGTGTCTAGCAAACAAAGTGCCTATCAACCCCATTAAATCAAGCGCTATAATTATCCCCCCAAAAATTACTAAATCTAACATCTCTGCAGAAACTGCGTTTACCATAAAAAAGGCTAAAATTCTTCCCAATCCATTCGTTAAATATTTGGGATTGTTAATTGACAACAAACTAAATTTTCAAACACATATTGCGTTACCAGAAAAAAAAGTCAGCCGAGCGGTTGGCATCATCTCTGAAGTCAAACATTTTCTCCCAAAGGTCGTACTTTGGCAATTACATTTCGCTCTTATTCACTCACAACTTATCTACGGATTAATTATTTGGGGCTCAACGTATCCTAGTTATTTGAAAAAACTTGCTGTTCTGCAAAACAAAGCCATTTTACTAGTTGGTGGTGGCAACTGCTACCTAAGAGTTACTCCGTTTCTCGTTCTTCTTGATGAACGAAAATTAGTTGACCTATTTAGATTAGAGACTGCCAAATTTACGTAAAATTCATTCACAATAAACTTCCTTCCTCCTTTTCTAACTATTTCATAAAAACCTTAAATATTTCTTCCCGAATTACAAGAACTTCATCTAATAGTAATAATCTTTATATACCGAAATTTTCTTCAACCAGATTGCAGAGATGCATAAAGTATCACGGTGTTATAACATGGAATTCCATTCTGACTGAAATTCAGAAATTATTTTTCACCAAATTTATAATAGAATACAAATCTTACCTAATTTCCTACTACAAGTAGACTCTATCGGTTCAATAACTTATTAAGTTATTTGCCCAGGTCAATGCAAATTTTGTCGCATCGATCGTATTGATCATGAAACACCGTATATAGCCTCTTTTAAGTTTATGCTATGGGTGACTGCTTGACTCGATGACCGCAAGGTCTGTTCGCAGTCTCCTTGCCAATGTTGAACTCTATTTTTCTATTTATTGTTGTTTACTGTACATTCGGCTGAAATAAATCTTGTTGTTGTTGGAAGGATCCTATGCAAAAAAATCATAAATGTGGAAAATGAATGGGATCAGATGGCAAAAGCAGATATGGTAAAAGGACCAGTTGAAGAAGTCACTTATGAGGAGGTGATGGAAGCTATGAATAAAGTGAAATTGGGAAAAGCAGCTGGTCCCTCTGAAGTAAATATGGATATGATAATGGCGAGTGGAAAGTTTGGTGTTGGAGTGCTAAAGAAGCTGTGTCAGAGAGTTTTGGATGGAAAAGGTATGCCAAAAGAATGGAAAACAAGTGTTGTTGTTCCAATCTTTAAAGGAAAGGGAGATGTGATGGGTTGTGGAGCCATGGTGGAGCATATAGAGGAGTAAAGCAGCTGGAGCATACAATGAAGATAGTCGAGAGAGTGCTAAAGAGAATAAGAGAATTAGTGAAGGTAGATGACATGCAATTTGGCTTTATGCCTGGAAAGGGCACGACTGATGCTTTGTTTATTTTGAGAAGGATGCAAAAGGAGTTCCGTGGAAGAGAGAAAAAGCTGTACATGTGTTTTGTAGACTTGGAAAAAGCGTTTGATGGGGTTCCTAGAAAAGTGATGAAATGGGCACTAAGAAAGAAAAGCTTGCCAGAAGTGTTGGTGAAAGCAGTAATGAGTTTGTATGAGGGTTCAAGGACGAAAGTCAGAGTTGGATCGGGTTTATCAGAGGAATTTGGGGTAAGGGTTGGTGTGCAACAAGGTTCTGTGATATCACCATTGATATTTGCTATTGTGGTTGATGCAGTGACACAACAAGCAAGAAAAGAGCTATTGAACGAAATTTTGTATGTGGATGATCTGGTGCTGATGAACAAAAATTTGGAGGATCTAAGGGAGAGGTTCCAAAGGTGGAGAGGTGCATTGGAAAGCAAGGGAATGAAAGTAAATACTAGAAAGACAAAGATGATGGTGAGTGGTGCAGAAGGAGAAAATGTACGTCGCAAAGTAGATCCGTGTGGAATATGCGGGAAAAGAGTTATGTCTAATGCGGTGTTGTGCACAGTGTGTAAGAAATGGATTCACGCTAGATGCGCCCAAACGAAAAAAGTATCCTGTAGTTTTTCACAACAGTTTATCTGCAAAAGATGTGAAGATATTGGAAACGGCAAGGAAGAACCAGTGGAGGTGTTGTGTGATGAGGTGGAGACTATGAAAGATTTTTTTATCTTGGAGATAGGCTGAATGCTAGTGGTGGGTGTGAAACTGTAGTGACTGCAAGAGTAAGGATTACATGGATGAAATTTGGAGAATGCAGAGAGTTGTTACTTGGGAAAAGGTTTTCTTTGAAAATGAAAGGGATGGTGTATCCAGTGATGCAAACCGCTGGAGTGAAAATCGGCAAGGATTTAAAAAAACGTTTTTCAACGTCTGGGGGGCTTTTTGTAGACTTGGAAAAAGCGTTTGATACAGTTCCTAGAAAAGTGATGGAATGAGCACTAAGAAAGAAAAGCCGCTACCCAGACCTCCCAAAGGGTGTTTTGCTTTTGTATATCCCAGGGTCGCCCCCCAGACTCCCTCAAAGGGTGCTTTGCTATTGTATATCCCAGGGTCTTGATTTTAAAAATAGGAGATTTAAACAGTTGGTTGACGATACAAAATTTGAAGATTGCCAGAAGCAGAGATTTCATATTTCCAGAAGCATTTCGTCTGACACTTGTCAAGGAAATTGTCAGAATAGTAAATGTAGAGCTGAGACCGCTTGGAAAGGGTGAAAAAAGAGAAGTAGTTTCTGATTGGACGATTGGTCGTCACTTTTCGTCCAATCAGAAACTACTTCTCTTTTTTGCGCTTTCCAAGCAATCTCACCTCTACACTCTCTATTCTGACGATTCCCTTGACAAGTATCAGATGAAAAGCTTCATGAAACATGAAACCTCTGCTTCTGGAGAGTCAAAATAATCGTCTTCTAAGACTGCATAGCTGCACTTTTGAAGCTACTCCAGTCTAATAAATGTTATCATAGCTATGATGCTCGATGTGCATGACCGCAACCGGGGGTCAACTGGGGGCCACCCACGGATTTTTACAGTTTTCACATATGAAAACACTCATCTTACCAGTCTTATTTACGGAAAAGGACATACCAGTACCTGCAGTGAGTGCAGTCACTACAAACACAGCAAAAATATTTTAGTAGTTCATGTCTAAAAGCAGAAGCTGGACTAAAATAAATGAAAGCAGGCTGCAACCACTATTAGTTCAAGTAATTGTAGACTGACGGTCAGGTTTTAGCAACTCATTACAGGGCCAAGAGGGGAGTCATGGCATCATGCCCCCTCCCCTGCGTGCACCTACTGTGCTACCACACCGCAATTGAGGCTGCTATGGCGCAGCAGTTGAAAATATGTTTAAACCAATACTATTGCTGCATAACAGACCATCAAGTTTGCGTCACAGTCATATTGAGAAGTGTGCTTAGGAACCCTCAACCATACGCCTATGATTGCAAACCAAGTAGGCTACTATATCATCATCATCCAGTTTTAATCTGTTTTTTCCTCGTGTCCGAAGGTGGCCGGATGCACCTCATTCCTTCAGCAATCGCTCCCACTACCTCTCTCCATCTCGCACAATCTGTAGCTTCCTCCACCCTCAACCCAATCCTCTTTGTATTCTCTTCGACTTGTTTCTTCCATGTTTGCTTCGGCCGTCTTCGCTTTCATGGTCCATTCACTTCAAACATCATTGCCTGCTTCAAAACGCTCTCATCATTCCTCCTAACCACATGTCCATACCATCTTACTCCATTCGCTTTAGCCATTTTATCTAACATAACAACTCTCCCTATTCTCTAAATTTCATCCATCCGATCCTTACTCTTGCAGTCACTGCAGTTTCACACCCACCACAAGCATTCAGCCTATCTCCAAGATAACAAAAACCCTTCAGTCTCCACCTCATCACACAACACCTCCACTGGTTCTTCCTTTCCATCTCCAATATCTTCAATATAATTAGTCTCCAATATCTTCAATGTCTCCAATATAATTAATTAATTTTGATCTTATTATTAGTTTTTAGCAGAGCGATTTTCTAAAAACCAGCCCAGTCAACGGCACTGCAAAATGAATAGTTGTGTGCAGTTTGTGATCAAGGCATCAAGCAGTTGAACCTCTAATTTTTCAATTTCCCAAATTTCAATTAAAAATAAAACGAAAACGTCAAGGACTGCAGTTCCCATGCTTGAAAAAAAATGATCAAGAGTACTCTTGTAATCCAATAGCTTAGAAATGGATTGAATTTAAACACTACTGCTGCTACTACTTTGTTACTGTACCAAGAGTCAGAAAATAATTTCAATTTTTGCAGTATGAGAAAATTTGGGGCAGGAATTTTACATCATGTGCTTGGGTCATGCAAACGCCATGCCAACGATTTTCTGTCAAAAAGCCATGTGTGCTCTAGATCTAATGAGTCAGACAAATCATTTCCCTCTTCGATATTAAAAACGCAACACTTTAGAAAAAATATGCCATCACACTCTGATTATAATAGCATTAGACCACAGTGGTGAAAGCCATTACGAATAATCCATTGTGCACAACCTGAACACGCATTGTGCACCCCCAACCCCCTCCCCTAATGTGTCTCAACGGATTTAGGCGATTCACAAAAATGACTTTTTTGGCAACAAACTCGGCGAAATTTGCCGAAAAGGGAAGATCTGCATCACTGTGTATCATAGTTGCACAAGATCGGCAATGTTATATGGAAGTGAGACGTGGTGTCGGAGGGAAAATGAGATGATAATTTAAAGAAGAACTGAAAGAGCTATGGTGAGATCAGTGTGTGGAGTAAAACTAGTGGATAGAAAATATACTGAAGATCTGATGAAAATGCTGGGCTTGAAGGAAACTTTAAATAAACTGGCACAAGCGAATGGAGTAAGATGGTATGAACATGTGGTTAGGAGGGATGAGGAGAGCATCTTGAAGAAGGCAATGATGCTTTAAGTGAATGGACAACGAAAGCGAGAAAGGCCAAAACAGACCTGGAAGAAACAAGTCGCAGAGAGTTTGAAGATTGAGTTGAGAGTGGAGGAGGCTACAGATCATGCGAGATGGAGAGAGGGAGTGAGAGCGATTGCTGAGGGAATGAGGAGCATCCGTCCACCTTCAGACACAAGGAAAAACTGGATTAAAATTGGATGATGATGATGAATTGTAACCTCAGGAGAATTTTTCTCTTAAAAATTTTGAAAAATTTCTCGTTCACTGAAAGTTCTTCTGTTTTGAAAGCATGCAATAAAAATGAAGCTACCGCTTCAGGGTGTTTTCTTTTATTATTATTGGCATATTTATCCTCCTATCACGAGAAAGCGACAAAGCGCTGTACAAGCTCGCTTAGAAGTTGCCGGCCATTTGTTGACCACACTAAGATGGGGGAATTCCGTCACATGCCTTTCCCAACGGCACAAGTAAACTTGCCGGCTTTCTCCACACTGTCTCTTAAATGCTGAACGTCAAGCAGGAAAGCTGTGAATACCAATTTTAAAGTCATTGGTGTGACCCCACCCGGAATTGAAGCCCAAGTCTACCGATCCAGAAGCAGATGCTCTATACCACTCGGCCATCTGATCAATCCACATAATTGAAATAGAATTACGCTTTGAATTGCTATCGTTTTTGAATTACACAAAAATTTTTTTTAAATCTTGGTAAATGTTCTCATAAAAAAAATTTTTTTGATCAAATTGCTTATCTGCTTGGGGACCTGTTCTTGGGCTGTTTGACTATGCTCTGACAGTGACTCACCCCCAGTCCATTTTTTCGACTATATTTTATGAGAGAAAGAGCTAAATCTACTATTTCCTGTAATGGTCCATCAGACATATGCGTTTCCATGAGCAAACTGAGTGAGAGAGCCGGATAGCACACCCTCCTTCCAGGAGTTTGAGAGAGCAATGAAGGTACCAAGTGCAACCAGCACTTCCTACTGTCTGTCATGTGAGCCAAGAGACCAAAAACTAACCCAGGAGAAAATCACCTTACGTTAGGCTACTATTTTAGAGTTAAACATTATAAAGAATTGAGACAAATATTTTTTGTTTAACTCGCACGTTCTTAATATTGTTAAGCTGATATAAAATGACTTGTGATTAGATGGATGTGCTTAGATGTGTCAAACA
This sequence comes from Trididemnum miniatum, assembly GCA_964006365.1. Taxonomy (NCBI): domain Eukaryota; kingdom Metazoa; phylum Chordata; class Ascidiacea; order Aplousobranchia; family Didemnidae; genus Trididemnum; species Trididemnum miniatum. The sequence goes on from OZ023246.1 coordinate 21,037,411, forward strand.
ACAACTACCGGTACACTTCAAAATACAATAAATATTGAGAGAATAGCTTGTTTGAAGAGCTAAAATAAAGAGATTGATTTTGATTTCTTCATCTTTATCCTCCTATCACGAGAAAGCGGCAGAGGCGCTATGCTTAGGACGAATACAGACTCGCTTAGGAGCTGTCTTTGTTTCCAAGTTTTCCGTCTAAATTTTGCTTCTGACTTCTTTAATTTATGCTACTGCTTACTAGATTCCACCAAGCAGAGATAATCATCATGAAGTATCTTATCAAAGGATGCAACAACATGACTAGGCTGGGAGTTGAACCATTGACTGTGCAATTATGGTGGTCGTAAAATGACGCACCATACCACTGCGCCACACTGCTGACAAAGAAATACTTGACTTCTTATCGTAACTGGACAAGGTAATACTTGACTTCTTATCGTAACAGGACGATAACATAGATTTAGCTGTTATCGTAAGTAATGTATGCTGGGAAGTATCCAGATACAAGAAGTATTACATAATCAACTGTATTTAATCGACTAACCAAGCAGAAACATTTTTTGATGCACATTAGTGATTCTCTTAACACCACAATTAGCCACTGTGATGAAAAAAAGATCATTGTTGAAAAAGCATTATTACGTCAGAAACTTAACATGACATAATTTTATACACCAAACCCCATATTTAACTGCTTTGTTTTTGAAAAAAAATGCTCCCTTAGATTAGTATGTCATGGGTTGCTACATTAATGAATCAACCATTTTATGGCATTCAATTTAGGGGGGAAATCTCGGGGGCCATCAAATGCAGAGTGTTGAACATGAACAGTATTCATAATGTGTTTATGCCTTCGCACAAAAACTAATTTTGGAGCAATGTGAGACAACTTTGCCGCTGTAATAAACCATAAAGGACAAAATTGTCATCAGAAATGTGAACTGCTGAGGTTAGTATAGACAAGGAACAACTATGAAGCAGTTACTTTTTTCGGATATCTTGATTCCCACATGGGGTTTTTTAGGGAGGTTTATTTCTCCATCCAAAACTTTCCAAACAAGTAATATATATCAGCTTAAAAATACATTTTATTCAAAATAAAATCCCATTTTCGAATTCTACACCCCCAAAAATGGTAAAATAGACACTTCATCCAACTCTCTACCTTACACAAAACTCGTAAAATAAAAAATTGAATTATCGCATGAAGAGCGCCACCTAGTGGCGGTCTAAAATTCAAATCTCTCTATCTCGGCAACAACTTGTCCGATTTCTAAAATTTTTTTTGTTGGGCTTCATTTTCACGAGAGATGAACATATCAGAAAAGTAGCAAAATTCAAATTCACATGGTTACATACGGTATTTTACAAAATTTTGTTGTATTATAATGGAATGCCTTTTACGCAACCTTCTTGAACTGGAGAATATCCAGCACCCACTGACCCAGCTGGATAAGAGAAGTACTATCTGGTCAAATAACAGATACCTTGAAAAGCTTCAAATAGTGCTAGACATAATTATATTGGCACAAAAGTGAGATAGTATGGGTAAAGTTTTGCTTGAGAGTCTGCTCCAGCTCGAATAATGATTTTTGGCAAATTGAAATCACAATGCACATTATTTTAATGTAAAATAAAATTACTATACTCCATGAAAGTCAAATTCAAGACAAAAACTTAATCAAACTTTCTATAAACCCATGAAAATTTTTCTATAAGAACCATTTGACGTTATTTGTAAGCTCATTGGATGCTATTTAGTTATGATGTTTTAGAGATTAAATGACTAAAGTCCCTTCCTACCCCTTCATCACACAACCACCAATTTCAACCTGTATGATTTTTTTCAGTGTACAAGCGAGTACTAAGCAGCATATGTGCTGATAAAAACAGGGTTGGAAATATTGATTAGAAATCGATAATCAATATTGATATTCTTTACTTTTTCGTCATCAAATGCAAAAATTCTCTACTTTTTTTTCATAATCGTTTGGGGCTTTTCCCTATTTTTTTGCGTGGTAAATTGATATTAATTAATCGACACTTTTTTTTTTAAAAGTTCTTTCAAAAGTTTTTATTTTTTGTTATTTTTAGTACATACCTTATTTGTTTTTGTGGTGTTTGCAGGTAAATACTTTTTTACATTCGCATAAGAACAGTTAGTGTGCAGAAAACTCCGTACGCACTGTCATTTTATTTCATTCCAAAATATAACACGTGAAAATATTTGCTCAATGTTTGGTCACTTGGTATCGCTTTGTAGAAGGCCGGCCAGGGCATGGCAGTCCAGGGCCAGACAGTTCAATGCAGTTGAGAGGCTAATAAAGTAGTTTTTGAATTTTTGTTCTCCAGCTTTTTTTTTATTTAAAAGATTACATCTGACAATGGTAGGAATACTTTCGTGTTTTGAACATTGTAGAAAAGGCTTATAGTCAACAGCATCTGAAGTAGGCCAAGACCTAAGGTAAAAAGTATTTAAAGAGAAAAAGTGATATTTGATCTTTTTTATAGTGAAAAGGGAAAAGTGAGCAAGCCTTCTGGTATACCTGTTTTAAACTGCCCATCATAATGTGCTATGTATGGGTCGTCGTTTGGAAAAAAAACTATTCGTTCTGTGAACCATGTTTTTTGGGCTTATTTAAACCATAATTTGTCCGATATATACATTGGAAACATCTTAGGCTCCTTATATATCGAACAAATTGTACTCCAAGTCGAACCAAAATACACGCCCAAAATAAGTCAGACAAAATCGTTTTTTTCCAAACGGAGTGCCACATGCCGCTTGCAAAACAATTTTGCGACCCACGTTTTTTTAGCATATTAAGGCTATAATTTGTCCGAGATATATATAGAAAATATCTGACTTATGTATCGGACAAAGCGCACTCTAAGTCGAACCGAAAAACACATGCAAAATATGTTGGATATTTCCAACTTAAATATCGGAAAAATTCGCCATTTGGAAAATAAACTATTCGTTTTGTGACCCATGTTTTTTGAGCTTATTTAGACCATAATTTGTTTGATGCATATGGGGCACCGTTTGAAAAAAACTAAGTTTTGTGAACGATGCTTTTTGAGTCTAAATAAGCTTAAAAAACATGGGTCACTAAACGCATATTTTTTTCCAAATGGCAAATTTGACCGATATATAAGTCGTAAATATCCGGTGACACATCCCAGTGTAGCCGGCGCCCCATAGCTATGCCTTTGACACCGACATTCTCCACTTTGCCTAACCTAAAGCCAAGCCCCCCCAATAGCATTAACATATGTTGACGCTGTCAACTAAGTCAGAGAAAAGTATCAATTTGACGTTATCAATTGATCGATATTCTCTACTTTTTATTTTTGTTATCGAACAAAGGAATTCGCTACTTTTTTTGAGATATCGAATTACTCTTTACTTTTTCATTATTGATTTCCAACCCTGGATGTAAATAAATGCTCTGTTCTGTTTAGTGCTAGATGATGATGATGATTTATTTCCTCATCTTTATCCTCCAATCACAAGAAAGCGGCGGAAGCGCTACGCTAAAAACGAATCCAGACTTGCTTGGGAGTTGCCTTTGTTTCCAAGTTTTCCGGTTGAATTTTCTTCCAACTTCTTTAATTTGCTGCTTGCCAGATTCCACCAAGCAGAGATAATCATTGTGAAGCATCTTATCCAAGAATGCAACAACGAGACTTCTTTGAGAGTTGAACCATTAACCTTGCAATCATGGTCATCGTAAAAATGACGCTCCGAACCACTGTGCCATGCTGCAGATCATACCAGTACCCAGTGATGCAAACGGCTGGGGTGAAAATCGGCGAGAATTTTAAAAAACGCTTATCAACGTCTGGGAGGTGGAAGCCCCCAGACCCCCCACGCCTGCTTTGCTTTTGTATAGTAATTTTCCTAATTCGTCGCTGCAACGAATTTCTCCCTAATTCGTCATTCCATTTTGTTAAAAGAATATTGGTTGTTTGAAAGTCTTATTTAAACAAAACAATAGTCAGCCAAAATGTGCATTCATTACTGCACCGTCCCTGCAAATTTTATTCTAATGGAATAAGTACAATGGACAAAAATAAAAATCTCTTCGAATGCCTTTACGTGTCGTTATCGTATACGCTTTCCAATTCGTCCCACGAACTTTCAGACTAGTCATGCGAATTTCGGATCCGCAAGTGATATACACAACCGATTCATAATCTTTTTTTTTAATTTTTTGCGGGGAGCATTCTGCTATTAACGAATTCAAAAATAGTGGAAATAGTTCATCCGTTTAGGAAAAAAAAAGAGACGACGAATTAATGAGAAAGATGAAAAAAATGGGGGCAGTTTCTTTTTGTCTGTTTTCTATTTTTTTCCAAGCTGGCCAACTTTAGCATTTTATTTAAACAGCATACGATTGAAATTAGAAATCCTGTTTCGACGACTAACCCAATTTGAGATCAAAGAAAATAATTTTTGAGGGCTGTTGGAAAATACCGGTATTTTGGAGAAAAAATTGCTTGATGATCAAGTATTGCTTTTCAATATTTCTATTGCGCAATAAACCATCTTTTCTCTGGCTGCTTTTACAGAGTAGATTAAAATGAGGAATGGAGTTGCAAAAGGAATAAACTCGTGACTTTTGAGAACTACAAAAATGGCAAACTACAATATTTGTAGGAATTGTATAATTCGTCTTGACGAATTCCAAATTAGTCGCAACGAATTTTCAAATTTTACCTAATTCGTCATTTTTAAACTTTAATTCGCACAGGCTGAAGTAAGTGATCGATTAGGCTAATTTTTTTATGTATGTTCTACAGATAGTCCAAGACCACCCCACGTAAAAAAAATACAATGCGAGCTGAAACAAATCCACAGGAAACGAGAGAAGAAAAAGTGTGACAAATTAGGAAAAAAAGGCTATAGCCAGAGTTTTGATTTTATAAAATAAAGATACTCGTATTTTGCATAATTCGTAAGTGGAGACTGGAAAGTCAAAGTAACTGTCTTCTAATCCTCCGCTTACAAACCTTTTTTTGTATGAAAACAGCATTCGAGAGAAAAGCTGCCTGTGCCCATAGCATTACTTTTCTGCATTAAAAATGACTACATAGCTGCACTTTCAAAACTACTTCAGTCTAATACATGTGATTTCTTGATTTCTTCATTTTTATCCTTCTGTCACGAGAAAGCGACAGAGGCACTACGCATAGGACGAATCCTGACTCGCTCAAGAGCTGCCCTTGTTTCCGAGTTTTCTGCTTGAATTTTGCGTCTGACTTCTTCAATTTGCTGCTTGTTAGATTCCACCCAGCAGCCCAGCCGAGATCATTGTCAATGAAGCATCTTATCCAAGGATGCAAAAACAAGGTTTGGGAGGGAGTTGAATCATCAACCTTGTGATCATGGTCATCACAAAAACGACACTCTGAACCACTAGGCCATGCTGCTGCCCTATGTTTCCATGACTATGACTGTGATCCTCGATGTGTACAATTGCAATCGGGGGTCTGGGGGCAGGGCCCCCAGCCACCAACAAATTTTTACAGTTTTCACATGTAAATCCATTCATTTTAGCAGACTTTTTTATGGAAAAACGACAAACCAGTACCTGCAGTCACTATAGAAAATGCAAAAATATTTTAGTAGTCCATGTCCAAAAGTAGGAGCTGGGCTAAAATAAATGAAAGCAGGCTGCAACCACTATTAGTTTGAGTAATTGTAGACTGACAGTGAGGTTTTAGAAGCTTATTACAGGGCCAAGAAAGGAGCCATGGCACCGTGGCCCCTCACCCCTGCGAGCACCTATGGTGCTACCACACCGCAATTGAGGCTGCCATGGCGCAGCGGTTGAAAATATGTATAAACCAACACTATTGCTACATAACAGACCAATAAGGTTGTCACAGTCATATTGGGAAGCGTGCTTAAGAACCCTCAACCGTACACCTATGATTGCAAACCAAGTAGGCTACTGTTAATTTAATTAATATTGATCTTATTTTACAGCAGAACGACTTTCTAAAAACCAGCCCAGTCAACAGCGCTTCAAAATGAATACACTAATTACGTGCAGCTTGTGATCAAGGCATAAAGCAGTTTTGTTTTGTTTTTTTGTTTGCATATTTATCCTCCTATCACGAGAAAGATCTATATTTATCCTCCTATCACGAGAAAGACCTTACAATCAGTTGAAACTCTAGTTTTTCAATTTCCCGAATTTCAATCAAGAATTGTACAAAAACGTCAAGGACTGCAGTTCCCATGCTTGAAAAAAATGATCTAGGGTACTCTAGTAATCCAAAAGATTAGAAATGGACTAAATTTAAACATTACTATTGCTACTACCTTACTACCAATAGTCAGAAAATAATTCAATTTTTGCAATAGCCTATGAGAAAATTTGGATAGGCATTTTACATCATGTGTTTGGGTCATGCAAACGTCATGCCAACAATTTTCTGTCTCAGAGCAATGTGCGACTTTGTGCACTCTAGAACAAATGAGTCAGAAAAATCATTTCCTTCTTTGATATCAAAAACAAGACATTCAAAAAATATGTAATCATACTCTTGATTATAGCATTAGATCACAACAGCGAAAGCCATTACAAAGTATCGATTAGTTTCCTATAAGCAACCTGATTATGTATTGTGCACCCCCAATCCCCTCCCATACCCCCCTAAATTGTCTCAACAGATTTAGACGATTCACAAAAATGACTTTTTTCGCAACAAAATCGGCAAAATTTGCCGAAAAGCAGCAGAGTACCAGTATTGATCACTGAGTTACCAGTATTGAGTACTTTATGCCACACTTGTTCTTCCAACAGTCCAAGCATAACCCTTAACAGCTAAAAATTTTCTCAACAGATCTACCAGTACTAAATTTATGGCTGGGTGGCGTTAAGGAGATCGCTATATTAGTGCAAAGGTCTGGAGTTTAATTCCCAAGCTGGTCAAATTGTATGCAGTGTGGCCAAAGGCTTGCAACGCCAGCAACGTTTCTTTGGAGTTGTGATGCTTACGTGTTACAGCTAAGCTAAGCCACAAAGATGGATCCTGCAACTCCTTACATGCTTCGGTGTACCCAATACAGCCGCAAGTATGATGAAGATTTGGTTTTTGATCTACAAATGAAGTTTTTGACAATTGGCAGCACTAGTAATCAGTGGTGTGAAAAGTAGTCCAGAAATCTAGGCCTAGTTAAGTAAAAGTATTGTTACTTAGTTAAGTAAAGGTAAGCAACACAACTCCAAAGTATTGTTACTGATGGCGGAAACTACTTGAACTGTTGAAGTAGAGTAGGAAGTAGGGGATGTAAAAAGTAACCAAGTAGAAGCAAAAAGTACCAGCAATTTGAAGCTTCTTGAGTAAAAAGTAGCATTTGAAAAGCCAAGACCATAAAGCTAAGCTTTAGCAAAAGATAATTTGCTCACTTCCAAACTTGACATACATTATATTTTGCTGATGCTTAAGTACACATACTTGTGATAATTAGCACATTTACTTGACGAAAATATAAAAGTGAAGTGTGTCATCATCTGCAAAATGCAACCTCACTGTTCATGCCAAACACAAACAACAAAAGACCACTTAATATCACGAAATTGTAAAACGCATATATGATAATAACATAAAACAATACCTAATACTAATGTTGCCAATTTTACTATCAAGCATGATTATTTATCAATTGCGTGATACGTTGCTTAATATTAACTACCGGTACTTATCATTTTTAAAGCCACTTAAGTAGCGTTACTTTCTGATTGAGCTACGAAAGTAGAAACGGTCTAGTCGAAATTCAAATCAAGTAATAGAATAAGTACTGATACTAGTTACCAAGCAATAATAGTTGAGTAGTCTACTCAAGTAAAACTACTTCGTTACTTTACATTACTGCTAGCAATGAGCATTTTGAATAAGCCTCCATCAATACATGACAATAATTGTTTAAACACATGTAAATCCACCACTGCTGTAAATACAAATCTGAAATCCAAAAATACAAGCAGTAGGCTAGCAGTAGGCCTACCCTAAGTGGTGCAACCAGATATTTTAAAAGGAGGGGGTACAAGCAATGGTACTGGCACAAAATTAATCAAAAGAGTCTGGCATACTTTAGTCACTAAGCAGAATTCATTCTTTTTTTACTTAATACTATAAGAAGTGTCTAGAGCACTGACAGCCTTTAAATACAGTTTTACAGAAACAAACATGCAGTTAGCTACAGCGCAGGAAAACCAATCCTACGTGATAGTGATGTCATTGTAGGCTAGAAACAAACAAGCAGTCTGGTGCAGCAGCGTTTTGATTATGGAAACCAGGCCCCCAGCTCTCTACACGGCACCGGTACCTTTACTAAACTGCTAAAAGGCAAGATCAAAAGGAGGCATGGCCCAATCGCTTCCTCCTCCTAAATATGCTAGAGCAGTACAGTACTTATTCACGTACACTTACCCTGTCCACGTCTAATTTATATGGGCGTTGAAACACCCCTTTCCCCCACGTGCTCACCAGTCACCACGCAAATATTCAATGATACAGTTATTCGAAAAGTGAGGCGAAATGGCGTAACGCACCATGACCACATGCAGTGTTGCCATCTTTAAAGAAAAAACAAAGACGAGAAGTAACAAATAACAATTAGGGATATGTGACCATAGATCTATGATGTGACTATGTCACAAACCGACCTGCAACTGTCTTTGGGAGCAGGCCCGTCCCCAAGGGGGGGCATTCGGGGCAAAGCCCCCCCAAAATTTTTGTTTGCCTCCCCCAAATTTTTCTGGCTTAAAGTTTCAATGGCTTATGATTTAAAAATATGATGGAAAATAATATCAAACTTCACCTTTTGCAATTTGCAATTAATTGTTTTCGTAAATTATTGCGATAATATTAATGACATAGCTTTACTGGTAAGAAGTAATAAAAGAGCATTCTATGGATACTTTTTCTGGTCAATTGCTTCGTAAACTATGTGACCCTTTAATCTTTTGTTTAATGATTGTGGATTTAATCCAAGACTTTAGTGCAGATACCGACAAAGTTATTTGATTGCTCTAATTAACTGTCTTCATTGTGGGCGCAGACAATCACATTTCTTTTGTGTTAAAATTGAAATCTTTGCTTGTTAATAAAGTTTGCTCTAAATTTGTGTCAAGTGGATAGGAAGCTCGAAATTCGGCTCTTTGTTTGGAAATTGCCATATTATGCAGTAGCAATTATGTTTCTTTAGTTCTTTTTAACTAGACAAAGTTTCATGCGACTTGGTCTACAATGTTTAAGAAAGGCTGTGAAGCGCTGCGTTGTTGCAAAATGCACAGCGTTATTGTTGCTTTTCAGTGTTGAGTTGTGGAAGCTTAGAACGAACTTTTGCTACTGGGGGTAAGTAGCATCCTTTTTAGAAATCAGCATGGGACTAGGGTAAATCTAAATGTCATTAACTGATTACGATATCCTAGCACTGGCTCGAGAATCTGATTTGTCAACGAGTCAACCAGTTGTTCTACGCCAAAGCAAAGCTAAGAGGCATATGAGTTGAGTTAAATGCAGAATTAATTTGTCTGCTGCTTTTAAGCATTTACAACAGATATAAGAAAATGAGGAGTCAAGAATCTTTGTTCAAAGAGTGTCTCGAACAATCATACGGTACTGTATATACAGTAGCTAGTTTTTAGCGAGATTTGTCCCACAGCGCATGAGCCATTAACACCCAAAAGTGTGGGCTCTGAACCATGCATTTGTGGAATTGACAACTAATCCTTTCTAATAATTCCATATTTTATTCTGTCGGCAGGCTAGGCTATGTCTTTAGATAGGTATTTTTTGCCGGTTTCAAGGCAGTCAGCTGAAACTGAATCAAGACAGTTACAACCATCGTGCTCCCCTACTGAACAGAATGATAGTTCTTTTTCTGCTGAACCTGACAACTCTGGATGTAGTGTTTCTGTATCGGAGCAGCCCGAAAATCTTGGAACGATTGACAGCAAACCTGCTCAACCAAGTTTAGGGGTATATGCACCCAAACAATTTGGGTCAATTACACGTGATTTCAAAAAGACTTGGTTTTTCAACAGAGAATGGCTCGAGTTTTCAATATCCAGAAAAGCTGCTTTTTGTTATTGTTGTCGAAATTTTGGAGGAAATGCGGACGATCCACATTTTACAACATTGGGATATTCCAACTGGAAGCATGCACTGGAAAAGAATAAAGGATTTGATAAGCATGTTCATTCCAATAAACATGTATGGGCAATGACAGCTTGGAAAGAAAATGAAAAAAGAAAAAGCAGAAATGAAGAATACAATAAATATGGGACGAAAATAGCTTAAGGAGGAAAAATAAAGCCGCTGTAAATCTCAAAACTGGACGTTTCGACAACATAAATTCAGCTGTCATCATCTGCAGTGTATGCAAGGCAGTACAAAACTGTCTAAATGTCGGCACACCTCGGATTTATCTGAACTGGAATGCTCCTTAAGTCTGTTAATAAGATTACGTCTAGTCTGTCCTATATAGCTAGAGCCACAAGAACACGTTAATTTATATTTTTCAAGGTGACTCAACATCTTGTCATATTTACGATTAAAAAATCTCCTGACACAACTATCTAAAAAATAAGCAGGATAGCCATTGCGACCAAGCATAACCTTGATATTATCCACCTCTGAACAAATGCTTTCATAAGAACTACAGATCTTGTAAGCACGATCGAGCAAACAATTGACCAAGTTATATTTATAGCGGCGTGGTACAATATATATACAACCCCATATTTCATCAAGGTCTTTTGCTGATCTTTCAGACGAAAGTTATGTCCGATGTTCCAGGTGGTGTCGATAATCCGTAGAATAACTCGGTTCCATGTATGCTTTTCCACTAAGGCGGACAGCTCTTTTTTGAGTTGCATTGACATGTCACCTAAAAAGGGTAACCGAGCAATAACTGTTCTACAATTTTTACGTTTTTCAAGGTGACTCAACATCATCATCATCATCATCAACATTTATTAGCGGTAAGGTGGCACAAAATAATACACTTAAAGAAATAGACAAACAAACATGACCGCAGGGAGACGGCGAATAGACCTTTCGGTCATCTAGTCAGCTGCCACCCTATTGCCGATTTCATGAATGGATATGTGATCACATTTACATATATTGGTTAACAGATGAATATAATTTAAATTCAGGACTATGAGGTAGTGATTTGCATGAAACTATTTCCACATTTCACACTAGTAGGTCTAAAGTTCAATTATTGTACGTTTGAAGCAAATGTTTTTTGAACCGAATTTTAAATAAATTAAACGAAGAGTTCTGAATATTCGTTGGAATATCATGCCAGATATTAACTCCTTGATATCTTATACATTTTTGCAACCGATTAGTTGTATAGCGAGGTATATATAAACAGTTTCTTTGAGGCTGGGTAGATCTAGTATTTTTTTGGGACATTACACTGGTCAATAAAAAAAAATTAGAAATTGCGGGAGGTAGATTGTTCTTAAAATGAGCATGAACAAATTTTCCGATTTCAAATTTAAATAGATCTGGAAGTTTAAGAATGCCAAGTTGGTAATAAAGGGGAGTAACTGAATCTCTTGAGAGACCACCGCCAATTAACTTTACCGCTTTGTTCTGAAGGGATAACAACATCTTGTCATATTTACGATTAAAAAATCTCCTGACACAACTATCTAAAAAATAAGCAGGATAGCCATTGCGACCAAGCATAACCTTGATATTATCCAGTTTTGTACTGCCTTGCATACACTGCTGATGATGACAGCTGAATTTATGTTGTCGAAACGTCCAGTTTTGAGATTTACAGCGGCTTTATTTTTCCTCCTTAAGAAATGAAGAAGTTTCGACATTAGTCAGTCAAATTCGTTTGGAAAAAATCCGGTACTATATGGCAAGCATAATTGATGTGGTCCAGTTTCTATGTTTAAATGAGCTTGCTTTCCGAGGTGATGGAAAATCAGGATTAAACACACTTTATGATGATGACGAAAATGAACCTTCAGGCCTTTTTTTGAGATTGTTTGAATACACATTGAAGAAGGATGAAAAGCTACGCACTATCTACAAATCGATTCCTAAAAACGCATCCTACACATCTGCAAGGTTTCAAAATGAGCTAATCGAGATATTGAAAAGTGTTATAGTGAAAACCATGGTGGATGATGTAAAATCAGCTGATATTCCATTGTTTACAATTAAAGTCGATGGAACACGTGACAAAACTAACATCGAGAACATATCAGTTGTGACTAGAATGTGAAAAACGGCAAAGTTAGTAAAATATTGTTGGACTTACCCAAGACAAGTAAATTCGATGCTGCTTCTATCTTAAAAGTTATGTTAAAGAGCTTACAAGATTGCGGATTAGAAGCCAAACATATATTCTCACAATGTTACGACGGGGCCTCCGTTATGGCTGGTAAATATGGTGGAGTACAGAAATTACTACAAGAAAAATTAGAAAAAGATATCCCGTACATACACTGTTTAAATCATCAACTTCACCTGGTGGTAATCCATGCCATTGATGAAAATGATGAGGTGAGAAAAGCTTTAAATGTATGCAAAACGCTCTATAAATTTCTGCAGCGTCCAATTTTATCGCAGTTTTATGAAGGAACAAGGTTAAAACGTTTGCTGGAACAACGAAGGAGCGGCCACTTGACAACAATCACCGCAGTGATAAATAATCACCAGCATTTGATTGAATTAATGGACTCGTGTGATGAACGGGTACCTGATTCAGACACTTGTGTTGAAGCTGCTGGATTTATTGAAAATAATTCGGCAAAAGAAATTTATGTTCATTTTGCATGCAGTGCAGCGAATATTGCTCATATTGAAACCTGCAGATCAGCAATTACAAGAACGTGAAACAGACATTTTGACTGGGATACAGTTGGTGACAAGCATTATTCAAGTGATGAAACGTATGAGGGAGGACGGTGAGAATACATTTGAGAACATCAACGACGCAACACTTCTGCTTGATTTAGAAGATTCAACGACACGTCGACGCTGCGTTGCACCCAGGCTCTTAGAAGATTATGTCACACAATCCTCCACTGGTCATCGTGATTTGTCGCCTCAATCAAAGTCAAAAGGCATAATGTATGAAATTATTGACAGCTGTGTGGCAGAACTGCAAACGCGATTTAGCGAAAGAAACATAACGTATGTGAAGTCGATGCTGAGCTTATGGCCACTAAATGAGAATTTTCTTGCTTTTGAAAGCATTTCGCCTTTAGCTAACCTAATGTAATTTTCTGCGAATGAAATGGAAGCGCTACAAAACGAAACTTTAGTAGCGAAACCATTTTTGTTAGAACATTTCAACAGAGAAACCCACAAGTGCCTGGGTGACATTTGTACCTTTATGCACGCGTATAAAACTGCATTTCCAAAAGTTTACACGCTACTAGTAGGTGGAGCTACATTTGGCGCAAGCACTGCGACCTGTGAGGCATCATTCTCGACGTTGTCGAGAATATTGACACCATTTTGACAGTCAATGACGCATCAGCGTAAAGCAAACCTAGTAATAATGTCTTTCATGCATGATTACACAAGAGGTGTTGACAAGGACGAGGTTTTGCGAGAAATTGCAAAAAAGAACCGTAGATTGCAATTATTTTAATTTGCAATTTCAACATGAGCAACTGAATGCTATTTGTAGGCTCTTTTAGTGTTTTTGTGAAGTTGCAATTACTGTATTTTAAACATATAGGCAACTGAGTCTGAGTGCAATTTTTAGGTTTGTTTGGTAATGTTGGTGCAGGGATATCTAGAAACAGTGTTGGTGTACAGTATTCGTGTTCTGTATTAACCTCGATTTGCATGCCTATACCTTGCTCTTGTTGCATTCTTCTTTTTGACTGTTAGCTAAGTGCTGTAGACCACGATGCGTATTGAGTTTAATCCACGAAACCATCAACTTTAATCATAAAAAATCTTGCCCCGAAATGCCCCCCCCCAACTATATTGTTCTGCGGACGGGCCTGTTTGGGAGGGTTGCGTACTGGCGTATCCAAGCAAGAGGTGAGGGTGCTGAGCACTATGTAAAGATTATGTTTTAGGAAAATGCCTTTTAACTGTTGCAAAAAACGCCTCGGTTTCCAGGGACGGATCCTAAAAATTTTGGTGGGGGGATGCAGTTTTGAATCAGGTTGAATGTTAACTGAATGCAAAGATGTTAAACTCGAAAAAGAGCGTAAATGAGGGTTGCCATACCGTCCGGAAAATTCCAGACGTGTCTGGAGTTGAAGGTCAAATTTTGCATCCGGGACAAATTTTGAAAAATGCTCAAATGTACGGAATTTTATGATGGGCGTTTTGGGGGAATTAGAATTGCGGGAATAAGCCTGTAATACTGGGGAGTTCAACACGTGGCGCGCCACGTGTCTGAGTTGGACACCCCTGCTGTAAATTATGTTTACTTTTAACTTTACTCATGAAAGAGAGGAACAAGTTGAGCGTTGCGACTATGAAAGGCACATTGACTCTTTAATCTGATTTCAAAGATATGTACTGCAGTGAATTTTTTTCAGTTTTGAAATCAGACAAGGCCTTATTGAAGAGGATTAGATCTTCAGAAAAATATGCATGGACGGAAGAGTAAATTTGTAGTGACTGAACTTACAAGCGTGTTTTTAATTCGTTTGAAACATGTACCGGTAATTGCAGTTCTTCCTTTTTCGGCACAACCTCCTTCTCATTTGTATTTTTCACTCTGAAATTGAGATTTTTTTCAGTGATGGTCCGTAGCTGTATTTAAAGAGTACTTACCCTGTCTGGTGTGAGATTCTGCTCGTGATTGAAAACAATACTTTTCCTTTTGGTAGCTGACGCTTTAGCATGCATGAGTATCGTACAACGTTTGCAGCTGAGGTTAAAAAAAGAAAATAAGGATTCCAAGAAAAAATTAAGAGTGTTTCTTTGAATAGGCCTAATATATTGCTAAACTTACGAAACGAAAAGATTGCACTTTTGTTGTTTTTGCTTGGGTGAGCATATTTACTTACCCTGACCAAAGACCATATACGTAATGACTGGAAACTCTTGTTTGATTTATTACGTCACAGCATCATTTGTGTACAAAAGGTCGTTCACTCCGTTCCGCTCTGATGCATATGAAGAAAAACCGAGAAGCCAAGACTTTTTGCATGCATTTTTCGCTCCAAATTCATTATTTTTGGACAAAATTGGTCATAAAACTTTAAAAAATCACAAAAAAAGGACTTGAATGTACGTTACAGGTGCAAGAGAGAATTACGAACTTGAACCAGGCGCTTTCAATCAGACGAAGACAAATTTAATGGTATTTATCCTGTTGACTTAGCCTAAGAAACGGGAAAGCTTGAAACCTACAGTTCAGAGTTTTGAAGAGGCTAGAGTGTGGTTAAGTTAAAGGTGTAGCAGTTTCGAGAATAAGAACGAAAATCAGAATTTAATATTTAAAAATAGACAACACGGTATTTTGCAACATTTTGAGTTGATTTTGACTGCTAAAGCTGATTCGACTAGTTAGTTGTTTTCCGTAAGTTCAAGAGATTGATTAACCTAGTCAGTGCCTACCGTATGGTTAATAATCAGATAATGCACCGGTAAACGGTTTGCCAGGTAAAATTGTGTTAATTGAAAGTTTTTGCAGAAGTTAAATTATTTGCATAAATTTTATGAAGGCCTGATGGAAGCTTACCTTCTTCTGTGCCTATTCCTGGTAGCCTACTCTTTTTGGCTGTTCGCTAGTTCATTAATTGTGAAAGGCACTTAGATTTAATAGGGTGACTTTATGAACTTCTTTGGCAAATTTTAGCAGTTTGTGTTGGCTTTGTTTTTATCAATAGACTACTAACGTACTGTATTAATTCGGCTGCTCAGATGGCCGAGTGGTAAGAGCGTTTACCTCAAGAGCTGTAGACTTTGGTTTGTTTCCGAGTCGGGTCAAACCAATGACATTAAAATTGGTATTCACAGCTTTCTTGCTTGACGCTCAGCATTAAAGAGACAGTGTGAAGATCAAGCCGATAAGTTTACTTGTTGTGCCGTTGGGAAAGGCACTCAGCGGGATTCCCCCATCTTGGTGTGGTAGACAGATGGCTGCATGGCAACTCCTAAGCGAACTCGTTATATCGCTTTCTCGTGATAGGAGGATAAGTATGCAACAAAATATAGAAAATAAAAAAAAGAATAAAAACAGATTGGCAACTGACTAAATTATTAGTTTTCATTGGTAAATTTTATTGTGGTTTCCTTATTTTGCATTTAGCTTTCAGATTACTGGTAGCATAAATGGTGTAATTTTTGTATGTGCCAGTTGAATTTGCTATTTTGATAATTTCATGTCTCGAAAGACCCCCCAAGGTATCTGACATTTGGCCTCAAAACATTTTAACTGCAAAACTGTGCGAAACGCCTTCGCTCATGTTAAAATTATAGCCAAACGCTATGTATGCAAACCTAACCTGGCAGGATGTGTCGTTTACCGTTGCAACTTTAAGCAACATTCTCAATGACAAACATATACCGCAAAAATGCAAAAACCGATTTGTCAGATACAGGAGAAGAGGACAAAAAAGTGTTCTGAAGAGTTAGTCAGATGAAAAAGCTTTTTTGTCTTGTGCGGCATTACGAATGCTGGTGAAGATATGCTTGACAAAACAAGAAAAACGTAAATCCTACCAAATGACGAATATGCAAAAAGTGTTAGTTTCCGACAATGATCTCATTTTGATATGGTTTTCTCCCCCAGGCAAACCATATCTCCGCCAACCATTTGAAGTTACTTTTAATCGGCCTCTGAAAGTAGAGTGGAACCTCGTGATATGCATGTTTGGAAGAAAAGCAATTGCAAAAGGTAATAAAACAGACATTGGTAACCCATTTAATACTTCCAGTAAAACCACTTACCTCTCTAAAAAAAATTTTTGCTGCCGATTACATGTAGGCTATTATGTGTAGGATAATAGGCCTACAGTTTAATAGGCTATGTTATAGTGGTAAATAGTGACGTTGCTTTTTGTGTGCTTTTGTTTGTGCGTAATTTCCTTAGCCTTTATGAAGTAAGAAAACAATAAATTTTAATAATTTCCTTTTCTATTTGTTATTTCATTTGAGCAACAGCTGTGATCCCTGGATAGTGGATATACAATTAACCATCTAGGCTCGTGCGATTAGATAGTCCCATGTTGACGGCATATCATTAAAATTCGTTCAATACTGGTTGTTTTTTTGTTTTTTTTAATTTGACTTCGGTCAATTGACCTGTCTACAAAAATTTTGATCATTTTAATTTTTTTCGGTCATGTTTGAAGTAACAATACGTTGAACGAAATGTACACCTACTCCTGTGTAACCGCAACACAAACAAAACCTACTTTGATCAGCTTGATGTCTGTCAGTGGCTGCGCCAATGGGGGGGACAAGTCCCCTCCCCCCTTACACATCTTTTCGGCCCATTTTTGTAAATCGTGCAAATCCGTTAATTTTTTTTCTGGGGTAGGGGAGGGGGCAGACGTGGACCCTCTCCTGGTTTCCTGTCTTTAAAACACAAAAATTTTAACAAATCACTAGATAAAGCGTCAAGGGAACCCAGAAAATATAATTTGACCGCAAAATACTACCTTTTGACCGTTATACGCTTCTCATATTCTGTCAGTGCCATTACTTTTTTAACATTTTCAGGGTTTTTCAATTTTCGTTTTCATTCTTTGCCGTGATACTGCAATAACACACCATATCTAGGGTTACCATATTTTCATTTTGCAAAAGGAGAACAGGTTTTTTGAGGGTCATCACGTCCGCACATGTTCGTTTTTCTGCTTAAAAACAAGCCGTGAAGACAAAAAAAAAGGTTATCACGTCCGCAGTTTGCACTGAAACTTTCCACAGTTTTTCGTGGAAGAATGTTGTGACATGTTTTCACTGTTCGTAATGTCGAAAAGGATGACATTTGGCAATTGTTTAGCGTCCTCGGAGGACAATTTTTTTTTTGATCAAAAAGGAGGACATGTCCTCCAAAAGGAGGGCGTATGGTAACCCTACATATCTTTGACTAAATTTGGTCGAAGATTTGCAGGGTAGACCGTTTTTTTTTAATAGCCTACTTTGAAGTACAGTAGCACACTGTACAGCAGAATCGGGCTACGGAACTACTAGGCACAATAACCGAAGGCAATGTCAATTTCTGAACAATTACGCTTACTAGTATCGTATTTTTACTTCGTACTAAGTCCCTATTTCGACGAAAAATCCTCCTGAATATACGCTAGAATGCACCAAATTAATTTCGAAATTTTCTGGGGGAGGCTTCCCATACCACACTTTCTTGAAAGAGTCTAAATTTTTGCAAATTTTCGTCTTGGTTTGTCCCCCCCTCTTATTTCTGAGTGGCGCCGTCCCTGATGTCTGTTAAACCTGGCATCGGTAGTCCGTTTGTAATTGTTGCTCGCATATTGGCAAAATATTTACTTGAACGGTTATTTCACCGAAATGGCTTTAATTTTTATCTGTTTTTACAAATTTAACTTGGACTATGATCGAAATTTCAAAAGCGAAAAAAAAATTAACCGGCCGTTAGCTCAGTTGCTTAGTGCACACGCTATCGGTGCTGGAGGTCTGGGGTTCAAATCCCGGGTCGGTCTAGTCGGCACAGTGTCTCGAACGGCTCGCCACCGCTGCGACGTTCTTTCGGAGCTGTGTCGCCCAGGCGCTAAGCCGCGGAGATGGACCACGACACTCGTTACGCGCTTCGGCGTAATACCGCGAGTATAATGATTTGATTTTTTTTATGACCGAAATTTTACCGAAAAAAAAACAAAACAGGTTCGATAGGCCTACCGGATATAGTCTAAAGCAGGGGTGGGGAACCGGCAAAGCACAGCGGGCCACATTTACTTTCAATTTGTTGATTTTGTTTTAAAAATAAGCAATATTACGTAGCAAATTTATTAAACTTTCACGCTGAGTTGTTTTTTGCCGCAAAATCAGAGACTTTTGCGCGTTGTTTATGCCACAAAATAAAGCATGTAGCAGAATGTGAAGCAGTTTTTACAAAATCTTAATATTTCCTATTCTACCAGTGTCGCGAAATAGGAAATGGTATTACTTCGCTGACAGGACGATTGATAATTGTATGACAAACCGTAGGAATTAATTCGTTCTTAGATCTGACCTCACGAAAAAACCAGGACCTTTTTCACCAAACGAATGTAATAATCAGCCCAACTTAACTCACTTAGCTACGGTACTCACCGTACTGTTTGTATATAAACACAAGCTCCACTGCTCACTTCAGCAACACTATCCAACAAGGGCTATACCCTTCAGCATACAACAATATTGCTTACTCTACGCACACTAAATCTACACTCGAATAATAGCGCTCGAAAATTCACGCCTATTTATACTTGAAACTCAAGCTCGAGAACGTTCTACGACATTCTCAAAAAAAAAAAACAAGAAGAGAAATCACATGACACGCAAAAACTCACACCAAATCATAGTAAACACGATTGTGACGTCAAGAGAAATCATATGACATGCAGAAATTCACACTAAACCGTAGTAAACACAATTGTGACGTCACAAGCACAAATTTTAACTCAGTGAAATTACGTAAAGGAGAGATCTGTCGAGAATATTCGCGAGAGAAATTACGTCAGTAGAAATTTATGACTTCATAATGCAAGCTTAAGAAACAATCCCACAAATAAAACTTCGGAATAACAACGCATCGGTCCAAAACCTACTACAGTATACAAAGCATATAAAACAAAACATATTGAACAGTTATATCCAGGGAGTCGAACCGAACCCGAACCGCGAACCGGTAAAAAGCGCTTTTTTTCAGTGAACCCGAACCGAACCTGAACCGTTTAAATTTTAGATCATTGAACCTGAACCGAACCCGAACCTTTAATATTTCAAATCTGTGAACCTGAACCGAACCTTCAATATTTCAAATCTGTGTACCAGAACCGAACTCGAACCTTTAAAATTTTATGCAAGTGAACCCAAACCGAATCCGAACCTATAATGTTTTGTGCTCATAAACCTGAATAAAAATCGTTTAGTAACAATGTTTAAATCTGAGCTGATTCTTAAAAATTATTAATAAAAATCTCTAGACATGTGCTGCGATGCGTAACATTCTTTCTGCTTACTTGGAGTTTTTCTCGTTCTTCCGGTAACTTTGCAATAACCTCATCTAAATCTAGTCAGGTTTTTTATTTGTTGACGTTTCGTTGGTACTGACGACCAACATCATCAGAACGTTAAAGCACTGACCTATTCCAACCTTTGCAACATACTTTCTGCTTTTCAAAATTTAATGAATTTTTACATTTTTATTTAATCTTAATTGATTCGGGCATGCAATAGACCTTTTTACGGCGCCCCTAGTGGCGAAAAGCTGTTGCTACGGTGGACAAGCTATCAGGCTTCGCTATGTGGAAAGCATAGCTTTTATGACAGGTTGGTGGGAAAATTGCAGCAGAGAGGTTAATTGAAGATATCTGCTTGGTATATCAATTGTGCATATCGAGTTAATGAAAGCATAGGTTGAAAAGTGGACGATTAGTTGGAATTTGTAGAAAATATTTTAAGCTTAGGACCTGGGCTTGTAGGTTTCATTGGACCAACCGGTACCGGAAAAACCTGTACGAGGCTGTACTTTGTATATGTATAGCAGCTGTAAGAAATTTTTGGCAGGTCTCAATTCCTTACAAGGAAACCAAAAAGATTAGCTTGAACTCGCCTTATTCCAATAGAATATTTAGATTGAGAAACCAATGACTTAATGCAATTACAAGACCTTCAACTGACAAATGCGGAAAAATGGAAATTGAAGAGATTTTAATTGTAACCACAACAAATGATTAAACTGAGAATTCCAACAAATGACTCGATGACGAAGGCATAGGATGAAGGACGTAAGACGTCAGGCGTAAGGCGGTTCTAAAACAATTAAACGTACGTATAAACATTAAATCATAACTGGGAAGCTCAATAACAGTCTATACACATACCTAACTATTTTCCCTTTAGATTCCAAAACGATGCCGCCTGCCACAGCTGTTCAATACTTTACACATTACTGACGATACAAACTATTACAAATTAAAAACATTTCCTTAAAAAGAAAACACTGGTTAGCAACTGTCGAACCTCCCGACTGCACTGTCGCTTCCAAGAACTGACAACGCCCAACAATTCCTGCAAGAGAAGTACAGCAGGTAGCCCGGCAGTTGCGTAATCTACACAACGTGGTAGCCCTATGGCGGAGCACAGATAATTGCACAGTACAACGGCGCAAACACTTATTGAGGAAGCACAACTCCATCGGAAACAAAGACTGATTACATTATTGTCGCAGAGTTGCCAAATTAAACGTAAACACAGAGAAAAAATATTTAACACTCCCCCCAAAATTATGCATTGAAAACTCAATCGTATAATTTTTCCCAATTATTATTAAGCGTAACTACTCTGTACTACACATTATCCACTGAATACACAAACAAAACACACATACATGAACATGTCAATTACTACATACACGCGCAATTTAAAGACAGTGATAATAACAAAGATATTTCAACTTTAACATGTTGGACATCACTTAACATAGTTCAGAAGAGTTCAGAGTTCATTCAGATACAGTCATTTTGGAACAGTCCGTTTTTCTTTCGGTTCTTCACTCAGCCAGACTGGAATATCGTCTTCTATGACTTCGTTGCATTGAACAATCAAGTACAGTTTTGCAATGGGGCGTTTGATACGACCTCCTCTGGTTTGCAAGATCACCGAGCGTACATGACCTTTTCTGTCCGGAAACGTTTCCACGACTCGTCCCAACGGCCATTGTGATCTAGGTGAAAAATTATCATTAATCAATACAATATCGCCGATTGACAAGTTGCGCTTCACGGTGGTCCACTTCGAACGCAATGTGATGGTAGGAAGATATTCTTTTAACCAACGCTCCCAGAATGTATTGGCAAGATGTTGTATTTGGCGCCATCTGTTGGTACTGTAAGCATCACTGGGAGATGCCGAAGAAACAAGCGTATGGGAAGGTTTAAAAATAAGCATATCATTGGGTGACAGTGGCTTATCATTTCCTTCGACAAAGGTAAAAGGGGTTAAGGGTCGTGAGTTAACCATCGCTTCGACTTCGACAAAAAGGGTTGCAAGATTTTCATCAGTTAATGCATGGTGAGGAGATAAAGATTGCATGACGTTTTTTACAGTTCGGATTAGTCTTTCCCATGCGCCTCCGAAATGGCTCGCGGTGGGAGTGTTAAAATGCCAATCGATTTCTTTTTGACGAAGAAAATCACAGATTTGAGTTTGATTCCATTCTCTGATAGACTCCCTTAAAAATTTTTCAGCACCCACAAAATTGGTCCCATTGTCTGAATAAATGTGGGCCACCAAACCCCTTCTTTTGATGAAACGTGTTAAGGCTTGGACAAAGGAGTCAGTAGTCAAGGAGAAGGCTATTTCCAAATGGATCGCCCTGACAGACATGCATGTAAAGATACATCCGTATCTTTTAACTAGACTCCTGCCTTGCTTAACGAGAATCGGGCCGAAATAATCAACCCCGGTATGAAAAAATGGAGGTTCATGAATCTGCGTACGTGCTGGAGGCAAATCAGACATAAATTGCTCACAGGGAGGTGCCTTTTGTCGTTTACAAACAACACAAGAATCGAGTACCTTTTTCACGGCAGAACTACCTCGTTCTATCCAATACATTTCACGCAACGAACTAAGGGTACCGTTGTAACCGGAGTGACCTGATGATTCGTGGTATTGTCGAACAACCAGATCGGTGAAATGAGACTCCTTCGGCAAAATTACAGGATGACGAAGAGAGAAATCCACTGGTGCACTTGACAAGCGTCCACCCACTCGTACAACACCTTCGCATAAAATTGGATTAAGCTTAAGCATAGCTACGGAACATACCTTCTTGCTCAAAGACTTCTTCTCGCTGAGTTTCGAAATCACATCTCCGAATTGCTGGTTTTGAACGTACTTCACCAGTTGCAGCTCAGCATGTCGTAGTTCTTCTACAGTAACCATTCCCTTTGCGATACCTGAAGATGCTTTTGAAACCTTTGAAGGTAAAGCTTTCATAAAACGTAATAGCCATGCAGTAGCTCTCTTTAATAAATATAACGAGGAAAAATATTCCACAAACCGTTGTGTTGGTTCGATCTCTGGGCTGTTTGCTATAGACACTGAAAAGGCGGAAACCTTCTCCATCAGGAAGATATCATCGCCGCTCATATTCTTTTCTCCGTCGAACTGTTGAGGCCAATTTTCTGATGATTCTGTCAAAAATGGAGGGCCCGAGAGCCAAATGTTAAATTTGGAAAACTTTTCCGGAGAAACTCCACGCGATATTTCGTCAGCAGGGTTCAGTTTTGACGGGACATGTCTCCAATTCTTAACCTGGCTACAGCGCTCAATTTCTGCCAAGCGGTTGGCTACAAATACAGGAAATCTTTTTCGGTTGTTGTATATGCTTTGAAGAACGGCAGCGGAATCTGTCCAAAACATCGATTGATTAATTAAAAATGGTAACTCGCGTCGTAACAATCTGTCCAGGCGCACAGCCGTAACTGCAGCTAATAATTCAAGGCGAGGAACTGTAGTAGACGGTTTTGGACTTAAATGACCTTTTCCCATCAGAAAAGCCACGTGAAAATTTCCGCTTTTGTTAACTGATCTTAAGTAAGCCACAGACCCGTAGGCAACGAGTGAGGCATCACAGAAGTGGTGCAGTTCATATGAGGCTTCACAAGACTCCGGCATTTTAAAACATCTGGGAATTTTTACTTTCTCCAAGTACGACAAAGAATTTAGCCAAATTTCCCACTTAGTTTGCTGATCAGAAGTCAGGGGTTCATCCCATTCTTTATCACAAAGCTCTCGCAGCAAAACTTTTGGCATTATTAATGTGGGGGCTACAAACCCAAGCGGGTCGAATAAAGAATGCGCGACAGACAACACACCCCTTCGCGTAAAAGGTTTCTCTTGGCAATTGATTTTAACATAGAATTCATCGTTTCTCACATCCCACGCAACGCCCAAGATACGCTCTGTTACAGATTGATTTAAGATAGGTGACTGAACACATTTTGCTTGTTGATCTACAGGAACAGAATTCAAAATTTCTTTGTTATTAGACAACCATTTTGTTAAGTTAAATCCAGCCTTAGCCAAGATCTCTCTAGTTTCCGTCGTAACAGCAGTCCCCTCAGCGACAGAACTTACAGATGCTAAAAAATCATCAACGTAGAAGTTTCTAGCAATTAATTGCACGGTGTTAGAGGAGAACTTATCGCCAAAACGTTTTGCAACTTCTTTCAAACAAAACGATGCGACACTTGGGGATGACGAAGCACCGAACAAGTGCACCGTCATGCGGTAGACGTCAGGGGGCTTAGTTGTGTCGCCGTCTTTCCACCATAGAAAACGCAAGGCATCACGATCTTTTGGGACAACACGAACTTGGTGGAACATAGACTCAATATCGGAAACAATTGCAAAGGTATCCGCACGAAATCGAGTCAAAACCCCGTCAAGGCGATTGAAAAAATCTGGGCCGGACATCAACATGTTATTTAACGAAATTCCCATAAACTTAGCAGCGCAATCAAATACAATCCGGAGCTTTTCAGGCTTACGAGGATTTACAACTGGGTGATGTGGAAGGTACCAACAAAAACTCGATACTGGTTCCTCATCTTCCACTTTTTCGGCCCAACCGTGATCAACGTATGACTGCATTACCGAAACATACTTTTGCTTTAACTCATTATTATGATCGAGGCGCCTTTTCAGAGATTGCAATCTGGTTTGCGCCATCATCCTATTATTCGGTAATTTGGCGTTACTATTTCTCCACAACAATGGTACTTGAAAATGTCCCTTTACAATTTCAGCATTTTTTAATATTTCGTGTGCCACTCGATCTTCCCGAGAATTATCGTTCGTCAATTCTCCTTTTAGAACAAACTCGTGTGGAGAAGGAAAATTATCATTAACGTCACACAAAGCAATATTAAAACAAGAAACATCGTTACCTTTAAGGCTGGAGGACTCTGCTGGATCATAAAGAACCCACCCAAGCGGTGTTCGCACTGCTTCAGGGCCTCCATCTTCACCAAAACGACAATCTAAAGGTCTTAAGGCAGCAGGTGTATCGATTCCAATCAGAAGACCTACGGTTTTATCTTTTAATTCTGGAAAAGACAAATCATGAAGATGATCAAACTTCCTTAACGTTTCTTCGCTCATTGACTCAGCTGCCTCTATTGGTATCTTTTCCACAGTTAATACCTCAGACAATTCAATGGTTTCATCCTTGCAAAGAGAACTTACAGATAAGGAAACTACCATTCCTTCAATAACTTTACCCTGGACTCCAGAAGAAAGAGTTTGAACCGGTATCCTGCTTACAGGACCTTCGACGTTTAATGCTTCGGCTAACGACAACTCACAAAACGACTTTTGGGAACCTGAATCAAGAAGAGCATTAGTGTAGACTTCTTTTGTACCATGACTTACTCTGACTGGCACTGTCATTAAATACGTATTCGAAGAAGTAGGCGATTTAACATTACCAACAGCAGCACACATCGATTTAGTTGGTTGAGCATCATCACTTTGATCAGATTTACTGAGGTCAATAAACTTGTGAATGAGCTCATGATGGCGTTTGCTTTTGCATCCGTCTATACCGCACTCCTTGTCCAAGGTGCAGTCATTAGCAACGTGGTCAGGTTTTAGACATTTAAAACAAAGGCGATTGCGCTTTAAAACTTCTAAGCGCTTATATCGGCTTAGCTCTTTAAATTCCTTGCATGAAGATAAAGAATGATTCTGCTTTTTACACATCAAGCAACTAGAAGACTGTTTGGGCGAAGCCTTGCTAAACGTGCCAAAGGATGCCGATTTTTTCGTATACGGCATTTGTTTCTGCTGAACAACAGGCGTCACACGTAATTTACCATAAAGTGAATTAGCAAGACTGGTTTGCTCGCGTATAAATTCAACCAAGTCAGGGAATTTGGCATGACGACCACACTGTTTTTGTATTATAAAGGCCCATTTAACCCACTCTTCCTGCACTTTTTCCGGAAGTTTATCGAGTATTTTTTTAATAGTGCTGAATGAGCTAAGACTAGAAAAATCTCCCATTTCTTTCATCATTATTAATGATTTTTCCAAAAGAAGCGAAAACGATTGCAGGCCTTCAAAATCTTTGGCTTTTATTCGGGGATTATCGAGTATTTTCTGTTCGCAACTGCAAGCGACAATATGCGGTTGCCCAAACCTTTCGAAAAGGCTGTATCTGGCTTTTTGATAACCGTTACCGTCGGTTTCGTTAACAAGATGCTCCAATGTTTGACTAATTTGGGAGGTGCAGTACTGCAATAAATACAACAATCGCATGTCATCATGACTTAGCTTTGGAGCAATATGATTGTCGAAACTGCGTATGAACGTATTGTACTTTAAAGGATCTCCGTCAAATTTGTCAATTTCAAATTTTGGTGTAGGCAAGCCGAAATAACGAGCTGGTGGTTGCAAATTAAAATTATTGTTAACAGGTCGTTCATCACGTGGCATAGACTCTCGTCTTGCGTCGCTGCTCCTTAACGGTTGACGTTTCTCTGCGGGGCTGTTTATAGTAACAACAGGTACTGGCGGATTAACATTTTGTGAAGGATAGGAAGCGAAATTCGGTCTACAACCAGGCCAAAATGGAAAATCAAAGTTAGACTTATCTGCCTTACTATAAGGAGTGGGAAAACAATTATTCATTGTTATAGCAGCCGGCTCTAGTCGAGATTGCTTGTTTTTATTCTTTTTGTCATTGCGAAGCAACAGCGGCTTAGTAGTAAATTTTTGCGTCGTAGTTTGAAGCATGTGAGCTTCGAACTCGCTCTCCAACTCATCGGTAGTGGTTGTAGCGTAAGTTGACGAGCTAGAACTAGTTTTTTGCGATACTTCATCCCAAGCTTTCTTTTCTGCCATAGCCAACTTTAGGTTTCTTTCTTTTTCCCTTTGCTCCGATTTACGTCTTGCTTCCCGAGCTACGGCTTCTGATTTCTCTAGAGCTTCACGAGCAGCGGCTTTAGCTTTCGCAATCTCTTGCTGCGCTTCAATCTCTTCAACTTGCTTTACTTCTTCCAATTCTTTAGCGTATAATGCTAGTTTTAATTTCACTTGTCCTTCTTTTCGTTTAAGACTTAACGATGATGAGGTCGAAGTAAAAACAGAATTTTTAGAACTTTTAGACCTTGATTTCATTAGCCTTTCATTTTTACCGGTTTTGCAAGAATTACCGTTGACCGACAATTCCTCTGCTATTTTATCTGCCGAGCAAAACCACTCCTCGACACGGTCATCAAACTCACGCTTTGATTGCTTAAGCGTACCTTTCGTGACATTGGTGCCAGGTAAATTAACACTATCAGGCCAAAGTGAGGTGCGTGAAAACAACAACTCGAATTCCCTATCAATTTTAAGAAGCAGAGAATTTAGCACTTTTCGATTGTGTGCAGATAGCATAAGACCATCGGCCATGAGATACTTCTCATTTAGCTCCGCAACTTCAACGGAGAAATCATCGCAAGTGCCGTTATCCATGCTCAAGTCAGTGTGCATCGGATTACGAATGACAACTATCAACAAATGTAAACAAACGACTCCACGAACTAACCAAATGGGTTATCAAAGATGCGACACACAGTAGCCACAACTCGTTTAAACCAAAACCCAAGCTACACTCAACCGACGGACAGTAGCCAGAAGAATGAAAAGTGACAAAAATCCAACGAACAGTAGCCAGATTCTTGAAACCAAACACAATAGCAGTGAATTAGTTAGAACTTTTGTAAGAAATTTTTGGCAGGTCTCAATTCCTTACAAGGAAACCAAAAAGATTAGCTTGAACTCGCCTTATTCCAATAGAATATTTAGATTGAGAAACCAATGACTTAATGCAATTACAAGACCTTCAACTGACAAATGCGGAAAAATGGAAATTGAAGAGATTTTAATTGTAACCACAACAAATGATTAAACTGAGAATTCCAACAAATGACTCGATGACGAAGGCATAGGATGAAGGACGTAAGACGTCAGGCGTAAGGCGGTTCTAAAACAATTAAACGTACGTATAAACATTAAATCATAACTGGGAAGCTCAATAACAGTCTATACACATACCTAACTATTTTCCCTTTAGATTCCAAAACGATGCCGCCTGCCACAGCTGTTCAATACTTTACACATTACTGACGATACAAACTATTACAAATTAAAAACATTTCCTTAAAAAGAAAACACTGGTTAGCAACTGTCGAACCTCCCGACTGCACTGTCGCTTCCAAGAACTGACAACGCCCAACAATTCCTGCAAGAGAAGTACAGCAGGTAGCCCGGCAGTTGCGTAATCTACACAACGTGGTAGCCCTATGGCGGAGCACAGATAATTGCACAGTACAACGGCGCAAACACTTATTGAGGAAGCACAACTCCATCGGAAACAAAGACTGATTACATTATTGTCGCAGAGTTGCCAAATTAAACGTAAACACAGAGAAAAAATATTTAACAGCAGCTGTACCACACTAGTTGTAATATCAGCTCATGCTATGGCCTAGATGAGATATTTCCCTCTGGACTGTCCAAATAGCAAACAAACGTTCAGTCAATGCTTAACTGCCTACCTCATATTCTCACAGCCTAGGCTCTGGGCTATAGACTAAACTTAAGATTTTAACTTTGATGTGGATATGGTTACGTGACCGTAACATTTGTCTTTTTAGTTTATTTGATTACTTTTGTCACTCTGGTACAACCGAGGAAAGCGTGAAGGGATAATAAAATAAACCTAAGAGACAAATGCTACGGTCATCTGGTCATATAGCCAATGTCCTAAATTTAACTTAAGCTATGGTATGCCTATTATCACAGAAAAATGAAGTGAAACTGGTAGGGTGTACATGGGCTGAGCTAGGCCTACGGGCTAGATTATGCTGCTAACCTGTAAATTTCATCGACAGTCGTTACAGTATATACTTCAGTTTTTGTATCATCCACCATCAAAGCCATAGGTTTGCCAAAAATATTTGGTTTATCTGTCCAGCATTGACTGAACGTCTGTTTGCTATTTGGACAGTCCAGAGGGAAATATATCTCATCTAAGCTTTAGCATAAGCTGATATCACAACCAGTGTTGTACAGCTGCAGTACATACACAAAGTACAGCCTCGTACAGGTTTTTCCGGTACCGGTTGGTCCAATGAAACCCACTAGCCCTGGCCCTAAGCTTAAAATATTTTCTACAAATTCCAACTAATCGTCCACTTTTCAACCTATGCTTTCATTGACTCGATATGCACAATTGATGTACCAAGCAGATATCTTCAATTAACCTCTCTGCTGCAATTTTCCCACCAACCTGTCATAAAAGCTATGCTTTCCACATAGCGAAGCCTGATAGCTTGTCCACCGTAGCAACAACTTTTCGCCACTAGGGGCGCCGTAAAAAGGTCTATTTATTGATGAGTTGCATTGACGTCACGGAATTTTCCCGCCAAAAGCACTGGACGGCAGAAAGGTCTTTTCTGTCACCTTTCATAGTGTACGCTGCATGCGCTTACTTTGAAAAGGTGTGGGGTGTATGGAGGAAGGGATGGGAGAGTGTGGGAGATGGGTGCGGAGAAGTGTGGGGAAGGTGTAGGGAAGTGTGTGGGGGGATGGGACGTGTGGAAAAATGCGGGATAGGTGTGGAAAAGTGTGTTGGGGTGTGGGGAAGGGGAGATGTGGGTAAGTGTGTTGGAGATGTAGGGAATTGTTGGGAAGGTGTGGGAAGTGTGTGTTGGAGATGTGGGGAAGTGTGTTGGGGTGTGGGGGGAGGTGTGGAAAAGTATTGGGGAAGGTGTGGGGAAAATATAAGGGAGGTGTGGGAAAGTGTGTTGGGGGTGTGGGGGGAGGTGTAGTGTGGGGGGGTTGGGTGTGTGGGGGGAGGTGTGGAGAAGGTAAGGGGGAGATGTGGGGAGAAGTGTAGGGGGTGTGGGAAAGTGTGTTGGGGGTGTGAGGGGAGGTGTAGAGAAGTGTTGGGGAGGTGTGGCGAAGTGTGTTGGGGGTGTGGGGAAATGTGTTGGGGTGTGGATGGAGGTGTAGGGAAGTGTTGGGAGAGGTGTGGGGGGGTGTGGGGAGTATGAAAAAATTTGGGGGGAAGTGTGGGAAAGTGTGTTGCGGTGTGGGGAAGTTAAGGGGGAAATGTGGGGAGAAATGTAGAGGGTGTGGGGAAGTGTGTTGGGGGTGTGGGGGGAGGTGTGGAGTAGGAAAGTGTCGGGGGAGGTTTGGGGGTGTGGGAAAGCGTGTTGGGGAGAAGTGTAGGGGGTGTGGGGAAGTGTGTTGGGGGTGTGGGGGGTTGGGGGTGTGGAGGAAGGTGTGGAGAAGGAAAGGGGGAGATGTGGGGAGAAGTGTAGGGGGTGTGGGGGGAGATGTAGAGAAGTGTTGGGGAGGTGTGGCGAAGTGTGTTGGGGGTGTGGGGAAATGTGTTGGGGGTGTGGATGGAGGTGTAGGGAAGTGTTGGGGGAGGTGTGGGAAAGTGTGGGGGGGTGTGGGGGGTATGAAAAAATTTGGGGGGAAGTGTGGGAAAGTGCGTTGCGGTGTGGGGAAGTTAAGGGGGAAATGTGGGGAGAAATGTAGGGAGTGTGGAAAAGTGTGTTGGGGTATAGGAAAGTGTGTTGAGGGTATGGGGAAGTGTGTTGGGGTGTGGAGGAAGGTGTAGGTAAGTGTTGGAGGAGATGTGGGGAAGTGTATTGGGGTGTGGGGGGAGGTGTGGAAAAGTGTTGGGGAGGTGTGGGGAAATGTTGGGGGAGGTGTGGGAAAGGGCGTTGGGGTGTGGAGAAAGTAAGGGGAGATGTGGGGAGAAGTGTAGGGGGTGTGGGGAAGTGTGTTGAGGTGTGGGGGGAGGTGTAGAAAAGTGTGTGAGAGAGGTGACGGGGTATGGGAATTAAAGTGTGGGAAGGTGTGGGAAAGTGTTGGGGTGTGAAAAAGTTTTGGGGAGGAATGGAAAAGGGTGTTGAAGTGTGGGTAAGGTAAGGGGAGATGTGGGTAGAAGTGTATGGGGTGTGGGGAAGTGTGTTGGAGTGTGGGAGGAGGTGTGGGAATGTGTCGGGGGAGGTTTGGGGGGTGTGGGAAAGCGTGTTGGGATGTGGGGGGAAATGTCGGGAAGTGTTGGGGAGGTGTAGGGGCTATGTAGAAGTGTTAGGGGAGGTGTGGAAGCTGTGGAAAAATTTTGTGAGAGGTGTTGGGGTTTCCCATGCCTCCCCCACACTTCCCCACATCTTTTTCACCACTCCCACACCCCAACACACTTCCCTACATCCTAACACACTTTCCCACACCTCCCCCAACACACTTTCCCACAACTTTCCTCACATCCTAACACACTTCCTCACACACCCCAAACCTCCCCTAACACTTTTCCCACACCTCAACACACTTCCCTACACACCCCACACCTCCCCCAACACTTTTCCCACACCTCAACACACTTCCCTACACCCCCCACACCTCCTCTAACACTTCCCCACACCCTATCACACTTCCCTACACCTCTCCCCCATTACTTCCCCACATCCCAACGCACTTTCCCACACCTCTTTTCACTTTCTCCCACACCCAAAACACTTTCCCACACCTCCCCCATATTTTCCCACCCCTCCACTTTTCCACATCTTCCCCCACATCTGCAACACACTTTCTCACACCTTCCCCACATTTTTTCACACCCCCCATCTCTCCTCATCTTCCCCACACCTCTTTTTAGGCTACTTCCCCTGCACCCCAATACACTTTCCCACACCTTTTTTCACTTTCTCCCACACATTTCTTTTCACTTTCTGCCACACCCAAAACACTTTCCCACACCTCCCCCATATTTTCCCACCCCTCCACACCTGCAACACACTTTCTCACACCTCCCCAACATTTTTTCACACCCCCACCTCTCCTCACCTCCCCCACACCTCTTTTTAGGCTACTTCCCCTGCACCCCAATACACTTTCCCACACCTCCCCCACATTTTTCCACACACTCCACCTTCCCCACATTTTTCCACACACCCCACCTTCTCCCACACCCCAACACACTTTCTCACACCTCCCCCACACTTCTCCACACTCACCCCCTACACTCTTCCATCCCTTCCTCCACTCACCCCACATCTTTTCATATTAAGCGCATGTACACTATAATAGAATGAAGCTCTTTTTGCCGTCCAATGCTTTTGGCGGGAAAATGATGACGTCAGCTGCAACTCATCAATATTTCGTTATTTTATTGATATAACACCCTAATTTAGTTTTTGGCCAAATAAAAGATTTTGAAGTGAACCCGAACCTGAACCGCGCACCGGTAAAAACCGCTTTTTTTCGGTGAACCCGAACAGAACCTGAACCTTTAAAATTTGGATTTAGTGAACCTGAACCGAACCTTAAAAATTTGGTTTCGATGAACCCGAACCGAACCCGAACCTCTAAATTTTGGTGCAACTGAACCCGAACCGAACCTAAACCCAAATTTTTGAAAAGTCTTGAACCTGAACCGGAACTGAACCGTTAAAAATAAAATTTCTTGAACCTGAACCGGAGCGATATTTTAAACGGTTCGACTCCCTGGTTATATCCTTACAACCAGTTTGTTGTACGCTTAACAAAATTCTGACGCGGGCCTCATTCAAAACTTAAGCGGGCCCATTGTGGCCCGCGGGCCGCAGGTTCCCCACCCCTGGTCTAAAGTCACATTACTAAACATATCAAAAAAAAAAAAGTAGAGTAAGGGGACTATTTTTAAATTTTTAGTACTGAAATTTCGCTGAGACCCGAAACAAACCTTGGCTGCTGCTAAGCCTAGTGGAGTAGCATTTACGATTTGGTGTTGAACGGGCAAGCCGTAAGGCGGGTCTATGGCATTCCAGCCAGCCATAATATCCGCAAGTTACCGTCATATTTGAAACAGCAAGCGACAGTTTGGGCTGGTCGTAGTCATCAAAGAAAGAATAAATTATTCCGGACGCCACATTTTTTACCCAGTTCCCGGGAAGGTATGCTTTTTCCATCTCAAAAAACGTTTGGTGAAACAGTTTCTTCTTGTCTTCTCTATATTTTAAATCTTGAATTTGCACCAAATATTCAGGAAAATTTGAAGTTTATGCAGATTGTGTTGCCAATCAAACTTGCAATGCCTTGCACTATTGCATATCAGCATTCAGCAATGCATTGAACAAGCACAATCAAAAACATCATTGCAAGAGTGTTATTGCCAAAAGACAATTCATCATTTTAGTTTAAAATAATGAAACTAAGGCAAGTCTACAATTTGATCACTAGACACCAGCCCAGAGCCTACACCAAACACTGCCCAGAGCAGAGCCTAGACCATAAACATAAACCTAGACTAGGCTATTTTTGCTGAAAATAAAGTAGTGGTTATACCAATTAAATAAATATAGAGTGAGTTCAATCTAAGTAACAACTAAAAAAAATAGACCAAGTACACTCCTCTCCTTTACAGTATTAGCAGCTTGATTTATCATTGTACAGGTCCCTTTTGTCAGCTTACTGGTATGTTTGTCAGCCTACCGCAATCACGTATTTTTACACCTGGAGGGTGAGTTTTTTAGTCTTTTTGAATAAGGCGATAACCTACAAGTACTTGGCAGTTCTTAAATATTGAAACAACTTTATTGCACAGCTGCGGGCATAGTCTGGAGTCCATAAAAATGTTACTGCACCCGCAAGCCAGAACTAACAAAGTACCGGTAGCAGAAAAGACTGGCCCATGACTAATTTCATACTTAACTACATAGTCTTAAAAGGTTTAATTATTATTGTTGAAAACGTTATCACTCTTAGTAATCACAGAAACTACATAAGACGTCGATCCACCAGGAAGACTTCAAAATTAATCCTTTTTTGTTAGGCTAGCTATTTGAACCTTTATGGGCCATCCAAAACTCTTATTATTCAACTTAAAACATATCGCAATAGGTCTGTCAGCATTGAAAATCAGAAGTGCAGGATAATACTTACATTCCCACTACCTTCAACTGGCTTAATTCCTGTTTTTATAGATGTAGGAACAGAAACTGTGCTAGCAGACTACCAATTTCCTATCTCTTTCCATTATACCGCGCACAAAATTAGTGCTTTTCTTCATATGCATCAGAGCATGACCGAGTAAACGACTTTTTCCTGGTATCCGGGGAGTTTCCAGTCATTTAGTATATAGTCTTTGCCCTGACCGACTGTCGCTGCTGGTATTTATGTATAAATAGGCCTGACACCGGAACCAATGTTAAAGTGAAGTTTGGAGATGGCAGTGTTTTGTCATCCCGTTTGTACTTTTTACTATCCTGCAATGGGAAAAAATTATTCATTATCAAATTATTGTAGGCTAAACATCAACTTGCTCTTTTTATTGTAGGCTAAACATCATAACTTGCTCTTTTTATTAACACAAAAATGAATGAATTCAGTGTGGAACATGGGTTCCCAACCGGTGGGGAATTACCCACTAGTGGGGAGTTAAGGTTTTTCAGGTGGGAAATTAAACACTCCCTGAAAAATAACACCGTCCTGTCCTGGAATTTTGCTTCCCACGGTGAAGACTTTCTTTTTTGCAGAACACCGGTTTTTGCAGCCGTATTTTGATTTAGTTTAAAGGGGCAATAAACCCTAAATTTTCATTTGGGCTTAAAAAACTTTTAAAACATTATGTTTTTGAATGGTGTTTGATTTACATCCGGAAACGCCTTTTTTCAAAAGTTATTGCAGCTTTCCCACCTTCATGGAATAGATAGTCCTCTGAGGAGTAGGTTTTGGCGGCCCATTTTGTTTTTCATCACTATGGTAACCATGGTCGTTTGGTCTAGCTATCCTTATCAAGCAAAGTAGGCTACTGAAGTACTATTGCTAGGATAGACTATTATTTTATTATCATTATTATTATTGGCATATTTATCCTCCTATCACGAGAAAGCGATTAATGCGCTATACAACCTCGCTTAGAAGTTGCCGGCCATCTGTCTACCACACTAAGATGGGGGAATTCCGTTACGTGCCTTTCCCAACGGCACTACAAGTAAACTTGCCGGCTTGTTCTCCACACTGTCTCTTAAATGCTGAAGTCAAGCAGGAAAGCTGTGAATACTAATTTTTAAGTTATTGGTTTGACCCGACTCGGAATCGAACCCCAAGTCTACCGATCCAGAAGGAGACGCTCCATATCACTTGGCCATCTGAACGGATCTAGAAATACTTTTTTAGTCCCCTTAGATACCAATTTTTTCGTCTAGGATCCTAGCTACTACTCTAGATACCGTAGGCCTACTTCTATAACTATCCAGTTTGTTTTATCCCTTCGCAGAAGAATGCCAGAAGTTTTCGCTTTAATTTTGTGAGCCGTTCTTCCGATTGTTCAGCTCAGTACCGGTAGGCCTACTAGCCTACAGGTATAGTAGGAATAGGGCTTCAAGTATTTTTCTAGTCTAAGGCAAGTTGCATCAAAATGACAATTTGTGTTATGAGGAGATGAACATGGCCCAATTTTCTGATTCAACGGAGCTCCAAATTTTATGGTTTTGAATCATTAGAATGATAAGAAGTTCAAGTTAATCACGAGTAGCCTACCAGTAGGCTGCTAAGACTGTAAGACTAATAAACAGGTCTTCCAATATGCCTGAAGACGATCAAAATTTGAATCATATTCTAAATGATGTGGTGGAGGAACTGTTTGAATGACTTGGAATTCATTTTTCGTTTCAAACTTTGCTTTTAATGGCCTAAATTTTACACTGAACTGAGTGAGCAACACAATAACCGGATTAATTGCGGTACATAATGCTCAAGTTAGTTTTCCTGGTGTGCATAAAATTCGATTATGCATTGAAATCGTGCGAGTAGCCTGCCGGTACTTCAGTTATTGTATTTATAAGCTGAGTTAATCTTTAACAATTTGTTGAGGGCTATGTTCTAAAAAGATGATAAAGTGAAGAGAGCATTTGCTAATTCTAGATAGTTCAAAACTTCTGTTACACACTATTAAGTGTTTTAGGCTTCGCCTCTACACAGTACACAATACACATTCGTCTTGTAGACTCTTTGAATATTGTGGTGTTTTTTAGAAAAAACTTTGATTGAGCACATAAGCAGTTAATTTTTTAGATTGTTTTGTGTAAAGTTGCAGTGGAGTAAGCCTACAGTATTGAAAAGGATAGTGAGTTGTGTGTTACAGCACCGACTTTGGAAACGAACTTGGGTTTTAGTCTTTCGCTTTGTTTATCACATGTTTTTCTTTCATCGCATTTAATTAGCTCGAGCGCTGCACTGTGAACACAATCTCAACTGTGCTGTTAGGCTGTTAGCGCGCCGCAAGCAGTTCACTGCTCACAGTTCTAGAAAATTCTTTATTCGTTGATCACGTGGTCACGTGTGCACTTCTCGTTTTACTGTGTGGTCAGTCATCCATTTTTTGTTTTGTTGAGTTCAGTTGGTGGAAGGACGTCTTTTTTATGTTCAAAGTTATATCGCTGCACGACGCAGATTTTAGTTGGTTTATTTTATACCCGAGTAACTTTCAGTTGTTTTTTTGCCTTTGAAAGACCCAAATCCCTCGCTACTTTACCTGATTTACCTGAACCTACCTACCTTTCTCTACCTATTTTCCCTTTGGCTTTACATCGCCGTGAGAGTTTTTAGGTCGATCAATTAATACAAAGTCGTTCTATTTGTTCTTCTCTGGTGATTCTCAGAGGTTCAAGTTCAGGCAGCAAGTGGATTGATCTGCAGAAGGTGAAAGCCCAAGCGCTCCTCTTGGGCCCCGTGTTATAGGCAGGGTCAGTCTGTAACACTGTGCACAAGATTCACAAATGCTATGGGGTGCCATATGTAAAAGCCTACATTTACTCAGTTTAGGACAAAAAACAGCTCTAAATGAAATGCATTTATCCCCACAGCACCAAATGAAATGCATTTATCCCCATTCGCAACTGTATTTGCCATTTCATATGCGTCTTGCCAATGTATTTGATTTAACAGCATTTATTTGGTAAATGAAATGCATTTGTAATGTTTTACAAATACATTTCATTTGCGACGTTTTTTTTTTTTGCGAATCAAATGCATTTATTTTATTGCATAAATGTATTCGATTTAACAAAGGTATTTACTAAAACAAATGCATTTATTTTGCTCACAAATGTATTTCATTAAATGTTGTTTTTTTTTCGTAAATGAAATACAGTACATTTATGTCATTTCACAAATACATTTCATTTAACAAATGCATTTCATTAAACAAATGCATTTGTTTAATTTCACAAATGTATTTGATTTAACAAATGTATTTGCTAAAATAAATGCATTTGTTTTGTGCACAAATGCATTTGCCACTGAAGCGTATCATTTTAAAGCTAACGTCCTGGCGGTTTTCATCTCACGTGCTGCTACTGTGCCTATGTTTTCTGGAAATCATAAAATAACGTGGTCTTTTGACTGAAGTCGGTAAGAGGTTTCGGAATAGGAGGCTTGGTAGTTGCTGGGTTTTCTGAGTTGAAAAATGTAATGGAGATGGTAAGAATAGGTAAAGTTGTAGCTAGTAAAATAATTGTTGCGCTTTGAACTAGGCCTAAGGAGATTGATGTATGTTTTCTCAGGTAGATGTTAGGCTACAGCAGGTAATGTCTAGTATCAGCCCCCAGGTGCGGTGAGGTTTGGTTAGGATTAAGTTCGGTTAAGGTTAGATTTGGTTAGGGTCAGATTATAGGTTTGGTTAAGGTCATAGGTTAGGTTGAGGTTGGCAGACAGAAAAAGCGTGGGGGCTGATGCTAGACATTACCCGGCTACAGCAATACAGAAGCTGTGGCACTGATATAAACCGAGCTAATAGGACCACAGGTATTACGCTTATAAAGCTAATAGGCTTTGCACTAATACAACATATATGGCGCAATGGCTTACAGATAGTGATTAAAGCATCCGTCTCGCAGTTGGTAGACCTGGGTTCACTCCCCAGTTGAGTCATATCAATGAAAGACTTTAAAAAATAATATTCACAGCTTCCTCGTTTGATGCTTAGCAATGAGAGTACTCTGGGACGGTGTGAAAATTTCATCTTTTAGGAGTGTCAACTTGATTCAAACACCCAAAAGTCACTTCGCCATCTCCTAGCCAAGATACCGGTACCGGTAACTTACCGATACCAAATATTTCAAACAAGCTGAATCACGGGTTAAACCTTATCCTTCTGTTGATGTCTAAAATAAATGACGTATGTAAAGGCTCCCAAATGGGGCCAAGCTGTCTACTCATGGTGGTGGCCCAGTCTGACTGAAGACTAACAAAGCGAACCCAAGAAAGGGTACCGGTACTGTAGCTTAGCGTTGGTGTGGCGGATATACGCTAAGTGTCTGGTGCATACATCAAAGAAGAATGGTTCAATTTGGTTAATTTGCTTTCTTGAAACAACTTTATTAGGCTAAGACTTGTTGACAGCAGTTGCTTGTAGCATTTGTGTTTTCAGGCTAGCCACCGGTATGCGCTGATTGTTTTAACATTCCTGTTTCACTGTTTTAGTAAGTCTGAGAAACACAATTTGTAGTACTGGTGCTGGTAATGCATACTGTTATTAGCATAAAATGTACTTGCCATAAGTTTAATTGTTCATGTCAATATAGCCTTCTGTTACTGGTATAGGTAGGCCTATGTGTATACGGTAAATATGCATTAAAATGATTATGGCTTTGTGGTTGACTTATGCATATCATGCGAATGTTACACTTTTAGCTTATGCATATATATTTGTAGGCATAATTTCATGTTTGTCAGTAAAAATTGCATTGTATTTGTAAATACAAAATTTCATACGCTTTTTTCTTGGTTATTTTTTTGTTGCTATTCTGCCTCGTTATTGGATTGGCTTAGACTATCACCTTACCATATCCACCAACTAATACCGAATCATCAGATGTCTACTTCAACAGATGAATGTTCCGCTACTATCAACCAAGT
Source organism: Trididemnum miniatum (assembly GCA_964006365.1). Classification (NCBI taxonomy): domain Eukaryota; kingdom Metazoa; phylum Chordata; class Ascidiacea; order Aplousobranchia; family Didemnidae; genus Trididemnum; species Trididemnum miniatum. The sequence goes on from OZ023246.1 coordinate 21,076,537, forward strand.
CGCTCAAGCAATATTGGCGCAAGTAAATCGTTTAATACAACAACCACCAACTGTTAGCAGTGCCAGTACCAGTTTCAGTACATGTGCTTCCTCTGCTGCAAATCACCCTCAAGACAAGTTTGGTGCGTCTTGTACGTCGCCACTAAACCAATCATCAGTTTCAAAAACATCATTACCTTCATCTGTGGTGAGTTATATAATGATTTACAGCATGGTTATTCAACAGGGGCGATATCGCTCCTCCCCTCCCCCAGGAGCAATTTTGACCAAAATAGGGGCTATTTCAATGTTTTTAAATTTGGGGGGCAGTTGAGCGTTTAAAGGGGGCAATTTTATTAGAAATGTTGTGATAATATGCTTTCTTAATAGTTATCTACATAAACGTATATATGACTTGACACGAATATGACAGGGAGGAAGTCAGTTTGACTTAAGCTGAGTAGCTTTTGAACCCAGCTATTTTTAATCTTGTGGAGCAACACCAGGTGCAAGGATCATAATAATTTTAACATGCATAGTTGTATTTTAGTAAATTGACTTGCTTTTCGTGTGCTTGCATATTTTTGTAAAAAAAATTTCTTCATATACTTTGGGATAAAACTTTCAAACAAAAATAATAGTTTTTTTTACGGAGGAAGGGACAATTTTGACCCATATTTTTTGAATGGGGGGATTTTAGGAAAAAAATAGAAGACTCCTGATTTACTGGATCGCTGGTATTTGGTGTATTGGCATGTTTTTATTTACTTTTTGTTGTTGCTGCATTCGTAATTACACTTCCTTTTTTTCTAAAATTTGGTATTTATTTATTCATGTTTAAATATTAGTGTTCATTTTATCATGATGAAAAGCGTATATATAAAATATAATGTTGAAAAAGTGCACTCTGTCACATTGTATATAGCATGTAAACTTTTGCTTCAAACATTTCCAAATGGTTGCTTCAAAATTGCATTTTTTCAGAACAGTGATTTTGCAGTGTTTGTATCATTATTTGTATTTGTTGTCATATGTATAGCATTAACATAACAAAGCAATATTTGAATCTAAAAGTCAGCCAATTTAACTGCTTCTAATGTATAATATATACACATTTATTTCAGTGCAATGAAGGATATGACTGTGCAGATGATTTCCAATTGGTATGCAATTTACTTTTTACCATTTACAACATTTTGCAATTTTCTGAAAGAATATGGTATTAATAACTTCATATGGTGAGCCATTTAAATGGCTAGTACAGATCAGGCAGCAGTTTTTTATTCTAATCATAAATATGTTGTAGCACTTGCATGGAACAGCATTAAGGACATAGAATTTTTTATATCATATTTAAAATTGTTTGGACATAAAACCATCGAAAAAATACATAATTATTTGCTGCTTTGGATTGATGGCTGCAACTTGAAAAAATAGACAGGTATAAAGTTGTTGATGATTTCAAATATTTACATATCGTGCTGACTAGATTTGTGAACATTTTTCTTTATGACATTACAAAAGTTTTAGTTGTTTTGCTCTTCTACAAGGCTTGTTGTTGTTACAAGACAGCGTAATGGGCATTACAAAAACACTTAAATATTTTGGCAAACATGAAGTAATAGAGTATATATTTAAGAAAGGTTGACTGAAAAGGAAGCTTTTACACGTGTTCCAAATGCACCTTTTATAATAAAGTGGTAAATTAAGCTCACTATGATGATGATGATGAATCCTTATTTTTCATTTGGTGTGGTCTTCGAGTATGGAGCCGGATGTACCCCCTTTGTCTTGCAGGTCTCAAACACCTTTAACTTTTAAGTTCAGTAGCCTACCTTTTTCATGATGTTTCTTTCCTCTCTTTTCAATACATGTCGCAATTATGACATAGCATTAGCCCTAGCTGCCAGTTCAATAGGTGCATTCAAGTCCAACATTTCAGTTAGTTGCTTTGTGTTATCAACTTCACTATGCACGATATATTAATTTTCTAGTTTATTTACCACTAATTGTTTCATAGCTACTGCATATAATTCATTTAAAGCGTGGTAGTTTTTTCAATTAAGGGTGCTAATTCTGGTAATCCACTCTTGATTGATCGCTAGACCTGTAACCTCTTCTCAAAAGCAGAAATAATTATATAATATCTCTTTTCCCTGAATACTCTAGAAGTTCTAACTCAAAAGTGCAATATTTTCGTTAAACTTGCTTGTGGACATTTTTTGGCCATAAGTTCTTGTGATTTATGTAAAATTTGGTTACTATATTATGATGTATTTATGTTATATTGACAGGTTGAACAGATTCCTGTGCCTACTTATCGTGGAAACCGACGTAGAAAAGCATGTATTACAGGCCGTCCACTACGAAAGCGATCTTGCACTACACAAAAGAAACTTATTCGAACAATTGTGTGCATCCCACACAGTCATGCTAAGTTTATTGATGATCTCGGTGAAGCACTGGCAATTTCCATTCCACGAGGGCGTGCTAGATCAAAACTTTTCAGAAAGGGACTAGTTGGAAAATTGGAAATATTTTCTCATTGGACAGAGTTTGAAGTGTACAAACAAATTTCAGATATGTTCTTTCAGTGTTTTGAACCTGTTTTGGATTGTAACACCTTGGAATTCCATTTCCTGAGCTCCATTCCAGGATTAAAGTTACTTCAGAGGCGCTGCAGTGCAAGCAAATTCTCGAGGAATAGTTTATATCTTGACAGATTCCAAACATATATGCAAAAGCATTCCAGAGTCACAAGATTTTGGTGAGGAGATCATAACCGAAAGGGTATGTACTGCAACAAAATATATTTACAAGGCAGTGACTGTGTTTAGGTGAGTCTTTCTGTGTATGTGAATACATATTAAAACTTTGCGATTGGTGATGTACTCATACAACTTTTACATTTGTATTTGTGCTACTTCACGTCAGCTGCTGCAATTACCGAGTAGCACTCCTGCGAGACTGGCATGCGTAAAGCCTCGCATTTGAGGCTTGACTTGCATTATATGTGGCCTGAGGTCGATGTTTAGCATTGCGTCGTAAGAAATTGAAGTGTTTTGCTCTGTCTTAACTAGCAATAGCCAATCAAAAGTTGTTGCTGGTGATCCCGATAGGATTGAACAACCTTTAAATACCCTACACATACTCAGAAAAGGAATCCTGGCTTTTGTATCTGATTTTTTGGTTTTACTTAAACTTTGCTAGTAATACGGCATGTCTGCTATAGGCTGTTCTTGCAACTTTTGCATATGCATAAAGCATTAGAGCCTTTTAAACTTGGCATGCCTTTTCTGGCGAACACTAATAGTGCGTTGGGATTTAATCAAATCAATGCGTTTTGTTTAACATGCCGACTCGATTACCGCTAAACCATAGCAGCTCAAAAACATTTTTCTTTTTTAAATTTGTATTATTGAGCCTTTGACTAGTGGTTACGAAGTAAGCTTTCTCAGGCAGTTCAGTTGAGTCGCAATTGACATAAGACTTACGTGAGTTGGCAGGTGCTTTTTAAATTAGGCCTGGCCATTTACATTTTCGCTATTATTTATAGAAAGCTGTGCCGATATAGTTTGGGGATACAACTGCCAACAATATTGCGTTATTTAGAATGTTTCGGCTAATGAAAGTTGCATTGATGGAGGAAACCAATGTTGCATTGATGGAGGAAACCATGGTTGTATTGACGGAGGAGACCAAAGTTGCATTGATGGAGGAGACCTAAGTTGCATTGATGGAGGAGACCAAAGTGAGGAGCTACCTGTTTTGTCATTTACTGGTAAACTTGGAGAAGAAAAACCTCAAGGAGGATCCTCCTCTTATGGGTAAGCTGAAAAGCATATCTTTCGTTTTACCTCTACATTACAACGATTTTTTTTTTCGTGAGAATGTAGCTATTGCTGTTACGAAACTATGATCACATTCGTATTCGCATTGTTGTTAATATTAAACAAAAACGTTCAAAAATGTTATTTGTAAAGTGATAGTTTCAAATATGTTTTTATCAGTTTTACGGACGGTCGTATGGGGCGCGGTTTGGAAAAAAACTATTCGTTTTGTGAACCATGTTTTTTGAGCTTATTTAGACCATAGTTTGTCCGATATGTATATTGGAAATGTCCTACTTACATATCGGACAAAATGTACTCTAAGTCGGACCAAAATACACGCGCAAAATAAGTCGGACAAAATCGTTTTTTTCCAAACGGCGCGTCACACGCCTTTTAGAAAAAAAAAACGATTCTGTGACCCCTGTTTTTCGAGCTTATTTGGACTATAATTAGTCCGATATATACATCGGAAATATCCGACTTATATATCGGACAAATTGTGCTCTAAGTCGGACCAAAAAACACACGCAAAACAAGTCGGATATTTCCGACTTATATATCGGACAAATTCGCCGTTTGGAAAAAAAACTACACGTTTTGTGAATCATGTTTTTTGAGCTTGTTTAGACTCAATAAGCATGGTTCACAAAACGTATAGTTTTTTCCAAATGGTGCCCCATACATATCGGACAATTTATGGTTTAAAGAAGCTCAAAAAACATGGTTCACAAAACGTGTAGTTTTTTTCCAAACGGCGAATTTGTCCGATATATAAGTCGGAAATATCCGACTTGTTTTGCGTGTGTTTTTTGGTCCGACTTAGAGCACAATTTGTCCGATATATAAGTCGGATATTTCCGATGTATATATCGGACTAATTATAGTCCAAATAAGCTCGAAAAACAGGGGTCACAGAATCGTTTTTTTCCAAAAAGCGTGTGGCGCGCCGTTTGGAAAAAAACGATTTTGTCCGACTTATTTTGCGCGTGTATTTTGGTCCGACTTAGAGTACATTTTGTCCGATATGTAAGTAGGACATTTCCAATATACATATCGGACAAACTATGGTCTAAATAAGCTCAAAAAACATGGGTCACAAATCGAATAGTTTTTTTCCAAACGGCGCCCCATACGGTCGATTGCAACTTTGTTTTTATGATCGCATTGCCAATCTTAAACTAATCGAATTAAATTTCACTGAAGACTGCATTGTATAATCTTTTACAATTATGAATTTTATTACATTTACACTGTTCTTATTGTTTGCACACGTATTTCATTTTTAGCACTAATCTAAAGAAATTATCGCCATTTCGGGACAAGATCTAATAATATTTTAGCGACGCGGAAAGTTTTACCGATTTCAAATTGAGTTTGTTGTATCTATTATTTTTGACAAAAAGCGCTGACTAAGGAAAATCATTTTTGCTTTTTACCACATTTTAAATGGGAATCTAAGCCTTGGATTCTTGTTGTTGTGCAAGTTTGTGAAATTCACTGCTGCGATATCATACTGCATACTATCGCTAATCCATTCCATCACAACAACTAAATGCCAATAAATCATCTAATGCAGGGATGGACTTAGTGCAGCCCTCTAAGGCATTGAGAGAAAGTAGCCTATACTCTTCGTTTCAAACCGGCTGAAACGTTGATTAAAGCCTTTTTTCTTGCTCTTCCTCCAAAACCGGCTGAAAAGTTGGATGAAGACGTTTTTGTGGTGCTTTGAAATTTGGAGCTGTAGAATGTCAAATAGTGAGGCCCGCTGACTTCTTTAAAACCCGTAATGTGGTCCTCGGTCTAAAAAGCTCGCCAAACCCTGATGTTATGCATTTTGTGAAAAATTGTTAACATCCAGCGTTATGTCAATTCTGTATGTGTTGATTACATACTTTTACGGTGAAACCATTAAATTTGTTTAGAAACTATGTTGAACTCGTTTTCGACGAAATAGAAGTGTTGTCAGAAGATGAGGATGAATCCTTACAAAAAGCATTGATGCAATCTATTTCAGACCGAGGTGATTCTGGGTGGGTTGGAATGAGATCATAATTTTGCACGTAAAAATACATTCAGGCTCTGTGAGTCTCACACTGTTGTTTCGCAGAATAACGCCCTGTGAAGTACACTTCAAGGTACACCTTCGTTCACTCCAAGATGAAATTCAAGAAGATAAGGTCAATTACTTCAACATTGATCGACAAAATATCTTGGATGGTGCCGTTCGGGCAATTAAAAGAAAAACTTTTCAGCCTCTCGCTCGAATAGATGTTAAGTTTATTGACTCTTACGGCTGTGTCGAAAGCGCTATTGATGCTGGCGGCCCAACAAGGGAATTTTTAAGGTTACTAATCCATGCTGTTATGCGCAGCTCTGTTTTTGAAGGTTCTGCCGACGCAAGAATATTGTCTCGCAATGAAACAGGTATGACTTTTCTATCAACCTAACATGCAACATATCATAATGCAGTTATGTGAACCAAAAAAGCGAGTCGCTCCTAACAAGTGTCTAACTGCGTCAATTGAAAACGAAGAAAAAATCAATCAAGACAAGCGGTAACTTCAAGCAATGTAACGGACGTGGGAAAAAAAGGATGGTTTTACATCCGTTCCCCTTCCCCCCGCAATTTTAGGGCCTACAAGTTGGCAGTAACATGGTATGCCCACCACAAGCAGCTCTTGCACACTACTAGATTTGATTGAAACAACAAAGCGGCTTAAATTGTAATTGTTATTTTTGACGAACTCACGAATACTAACAGTGCTTTTGAGTAGAATCGAACCCATGCATTATGTTTCACAGGCTGATTCGATTACCCGTAAGCATCATGTGCAAACGAAAAGTTCTTTGTTAGAGGAAACGTTAAGTACTACCATAGCCATTGGATGTAGTAGTTTAGGGATCGACCCTGATTTCGGATAAAATTTAGGCAAATGAAAACATTTTTCGAGCATTGAAAAAAGTTTACAAAACACCGTAGTGAGAAGATGTGTATAAGATTGAGTTGTTTGCAATAAATAAAACAAGACATACTGTAACTTTTTGTGTAAACATGGAAACTGTGACACCTTGTTTATGTCATTGCTCTAATGGCCTAGATTTACGGACGTTTCACGTCCTGATATTTTAAATAATCAATATAAATTTTCCGCCATCGTCTGCTTCACCGCTCCTTTTAAAGAAGGGCGGCCTGTTTCTGCTTTGACCTTATGTGATTAACATAATTTGTTGAGTTGTGTAATGGTTTTTTTAGCGATGGCTAAAGATCTGTCTTACGTATACGGAATATGCATTGGCTTATCTTTGCTTCATGGAGGGCCACCGCCTGCATGTCTTGCGCCTTCTTTTTACCATGTGTTAGTGGGCTGTGCTCAAGATTATCCTGCTGCTCTTGCTGATATTGCACATGCTTCACCGTATATCAAGTTGTTAAAGGTAAGCTGTAATGATTTTTTTGTTATTTTAGCGAATGTCAACTAAAGCTTTTTGTAGGGTACCGTTTGAAAAAAAAATATGGGCTTTTGAACAAGTGTTTTTGGCTAATATAAGACATATTTTTGGCTATCTATAACATGATGTAGAACAAATATGCAGGTCCTTTATATTAGTCAAAAAAGTAGTGCAAAATGTGATAGGATAATATAAAGTCTAAATCGGCCAAAAAAAAAAAATGGCGCATTATATGGGAAATAATCCCTGTGTATGTTACATAGATAATGTAATGGACAAAATGTGCCCAAGATTAGACGAAATAAACAAGCCCAAAAACCTTTGCAGATTTTTCCCGTACAACACCCCAAACTAACTACGCTGCAACACGGTCAAAGCAATGTTTCGCCTGTTTGCAATCTTCTGCTTTTGGGAGTTAATTTTCTTTGATACTTCAGATGCTGGGGCATATGTTGTTTAACCAGGTTTTCGTTTCCTCATCAATTGACTTTCAGATCACGTGCTCCACTTGGATGGTGGTAAATAGGGCAGGATGTTATTAGGTGGTCAACTGAATGTTCCTCATCACACTCACAGGCTGCTGGGGAAGCCATCTCCCTTTGGTGCGTTGTGAAACGAAATAAGGCAACATCAGAGCGAAGACGGTTTAGCTTAATCCATGATGACTGGGCTAGGAGCTGATTGCGATGGTGTGGGCCTGACGTTCGGGACATAATCACGGAGTCTGGAACTACTTCCTTGCCAGTCCTTGTTTCTTTTCAGTTCCGCCCAGGATGCTACGCTGGTTTCAAACCCGGAGAGGTCGTCTAGCAATTGCAGTGTGCCTGTTTGCAATGATCATTTATGTGGTAAAATTTATGTATGGTTTAGATTAAAAACGCTTACGACATAAGCAAAGAGGAAGATTGGTTTAAGGCTGTTAATGATGCTGAAGAATATCTTTTGCTGAGTGGTTGTGATTACAAAATGATGTCTATCCCATCTATGACACCGCAAATCATTGCGGCAGGAGTCAAATTTTACCTAGAAGATAGGGTAAAAACGCATATGCAGTGGTTAGTAATACGAGTAGCTTTCTGAAAAATACCAGCATTGCTCAGCTAATACGTGCACACTGCACAGACGATGATGTGCAACTTGACCCAAACATACCTACAGTATTTTTCTAAAGGATGTTGGTTTGCTGTACGCCACACTTGGTTCAAAATGATGGTGTAGAAAGCAAACAGTGTCCCCAATGCATTTTGTAATAACGTTTTATGTCACACGTTAAAGATTTCCACTAGTTAGGCTGGCTTTGTAAATTTGTTTTTGGTAAAATCCGCTTTGGTTTTCACAGTTGAGTTCAGCGTTTCTGGAGTCTTCATTTGGGCTTAAAACTTCTATTGCGGTTTGCACTCTTAATATATGCGCTTTGCGCAATCTAAATATTGTGAATAATTTTTGGTAAAAATCCACGTAACAATTCACAAAACTGCAGGTTTTCCTTATCAGTATTCTGTTTTTCAAGGTATTTTGAGTGGTTCACGTAAGAGTGAAAGAGAAGCTATGTAATTTTTGCGACATAAATGCTCAAGAAAGAAGCTATGTAATTGCTCATGTAATTTTCGCAACATCAACGTTTAACGTTGATGAAACGTTGATGTTGCGAAAATTAAATAGTAGTTTCGTTCTCCCAACATAACAATTCGGTGTAGAATTAGTTTGGAAGTTTTGTAGTTTCGAGTAAAAAGGATAGTTTTATGTCTGTTATGCCCAGTTTTCAGGTTGAGACATTATTTGTAATAAGGCATATGTACCGCTAGCCTCACTTTCGTGCTAACTAGACTTATTTAGTTTCCGGATGCTCTTTCTGACGAATACTGATAATGCTTTGGGCGGTACTTGAACCCGTGACTTGCATCTGCGAATTCGAAATGCACTACACCACAGCGGCAGCGACGACGACGATTAATTGTTTTACGAAAGTGAAAATGCACTAGAATTAGATCTTGCGCTGTCACAGTGGAACAATTTTAGATTGATTTTAGGTAAAGATGTAATTTTGCGAAAAACAGTATAAAACTTAGTGCGTAAGCGGCTGTAGTTAAAAGATACATTGCCTAAGCACTCAGTATCATGGCTTTTTACGCTTAATGTTGAGATTGTTGATGTTTAAGAGGTGCATTATTTTTTTAATAGATTTGCTGCAGGTTTGCAAGTTACCGGAGTGCTTCCAAAACTGATGGGTAGTCCAAGTTCTTTCATGGAGCTATTCTGTTACCAAAATGGTAATGTGACGGCGTCATTTATATTGGATTTATTTGTGCCTAGTGATTTAGCTGATAAAGGCAGCAACAAAAGAATGCTACAAAATAAAGCAATCGCGTTTTAGCGGGATTTTGTGTTGGACATGGAAGGTACGTGAACTGGCGTATTTAGTGTTGGGTTTGTGCTCGTGATCAAATTTTAATTTCCCCTAAATTTTATTAATCTTTGCTCTTCGTCACATTATCAATTTATCACGTTAACGTTGCGTTCGCTGTTTTTTTTTTTTTTTTTTTCGAAATGTGAAGCTAAAGCATTTAGTGTATAGGCCTACCAGCTTCAAATTTCCCAGCAGCACGCGCGAACGAATTTAGCTTGTTATTTGATGGCACCCAGAGCGAGTAGGCCTATTTCGTTTGGTAATTGGTATGACCAGGGCGTTCGTGTTTAGCTGTTTTTGCTTTAGCGTTCCTTTGATTGTATTTTTGTTATGACGTTTATTTCAAGCGTACTTCGATGATGAGGAAAGTTAAATTGAGAATTTATTTAAACATTTAGCTATGCTTTTGCCTTAACGCTGAAATTTTAGAGCGAGATTCGGAGTGCACCACGAAGGATTTGCTGATTTTCGCAACAGGAGCTGATAACGAACCTCCTTTGGGTTTTGCCCGTACACCAACAATGCTGTTAACGGACGAATCCAAGTTTCCTTCTGCAAACACCTGTAGTAATATCTTGTCAATACCCACTGTGCATAACACATATGACGAATTTAAAAAAAGCATGGAGTTCGGATTGTTGAGTTGTGCTGGTTTTGGCCAACCGTAAAATATTCTGATGCTTTTAATGTATTCTTCACATTAAAAAATCGCGATGATTTGCTTTCATTAACACAATTCAGGGTGACAGCAGTTTCAGGGAGCTGGTTTCCTTAACTTGGCGCGTAATGGCACACAGCGACAGCCGCATTGGTGCGTCACAGCGATTGAAAGCCACTGGCAACAGTGGTGTTAAGTCGCATGATGGCTTACAGCCGCGTTTGTGTGTCACGGCGATGGAATGAGTCCACGCCCCATCGTCAGGATGGGGTAGGGTAGACCACCACCATTATAATTGCTTACAGAAGGGATAAGGGTTAAAAGGCTCAGCCTTAGATTCAGCTTGGTTATTTGCAAAGTTGTCTTGAACAAGGGATAGCGAAGTGAGCTTACGGCAGTGGTTCCCAACCTTTTTTGCTGCTCGTACCCCTTTTGCAGGTCAGAATATTCTTCGTACCCCCAAAAAATTCTGGTGGAATTTTGCAGATATATATTGCTGAATTATATTGGTTTTATTGGTCAATTAAACGTGAAACCTGTATTTACACAAAATTGCAAAAATCACACAAAGAAATAAATTGTCAAAAAAGCTAAAAACGAATATTGGAATGAAACATACAAAGGGAAAAAGTTAGAAGAATTGTTTAAGGCGGTAAGAAGACTAAAAAAGAGTTCAACAAGTGGGCAAGAAGTTGAAACAGAGGAAGGTATTATTATGGACGACAAAATAATAGCGAATAAAATTTGTGAATTTTTCTCGAAACTAGTACAGAACAATATAAAAGGAAAGAGAAGCAGAGTAAATATAATAGGTAGATATAATAAGGAGATGAGCAAAGGAAATATCAAGGGAAATCAATTAAGTAAAATAAATTAAGTAGAAGATGTGAAAATATAATTGGAAAGTGCTGCCAAAGCCAAATATCCGAAAGGATAGGCTCTCCAGGGGGTTCCGGTGATAGGTAGCTATACCGGTGGAGCACCACGGGTGGGCTAAGGCCTGAAAGGTGTAACTCCTCTGAGGACCTAGGTTTTTTTGTGGGGATTGGGTCCCACACTGTCTACTGTCCGCCGTATTCCTTAGGGGTACGGATGAAGGAGAACCTCAAAGAAGGGCAGCAGTCGCCAGGGGGTAGCAAGGTGGGGGCAGGACCTACGTAGTGAACCCTAACCCGGTTTTTTCCTGATCTTTAAACTAAAAAAAAAAAAATTGTCTGTTATTTTGTTTGTCACTTCTCAGCGAGATGTTTGTTGTTGTTTCATTGATAAAACTCGCTCAAATGATGGTTCGATTTTACTAGTGGCAACACGTAAATCATCTTCCATTTGTAGACGATTTCTGTACTTATTCTTCATATACATCATGGCTGAAAAGCTACTTTCGCAGTTATAAGTTGTTGAAAAGGGAATTAACACTGTCATGGCTTCCATAGCAAGACTTGGAAAGGCTTTCATAGCAGCACACCAAAAATCTTCTAACTTTGATTTGTCAAATAACAATTTCAATTCTTGGCAGCTTTTCATTTCGATGAGGTTCTCCTTCAAATTATCATCAGACATGTTTGTTAAATCAAAAAGAAATGGATTTATAATCCAATGCTGGTAATAATTCAATTCACCAGCAGAAAAGTAACCATCGAAAGAATCAACCAGCATCCTTAAATGGGAAATAATTTCATTTTTGACGTTTTGCAGCAAAGAGTTATTTGCAATTTCATCAAGAGAAGGAAAATTAGCAAGGTTTCCATTTTCAATTCTTCGAGACCACAGGGATAACTTTAGCTTAAAAGCTTTAACTTTTTCACAAGCTGTAACTACATTTATCTGTTGCCCTTGAAGCGACAGGTTTAGCTCGTTTAGGTGATGCATGACATCAGCAATATAAGCCACGCTTTGAACGAACTCATCACTTTCAAATGAGGCAGCCAGATTAGAATTTCGATGTTGTAAATACAACTTGATTGTTTCTCGAAGTTGAAAAAAGCGTGACATCACTCGGCCTCGAGATAACCACCTTACCTCAGTGTGGTACAGCAGAATATCGCGCTGATTTCCCATTTGGGCGCAGAAAGACTGAAAAATTCTGTGACTCGTGTCATTTTTTCTGATATTATTGACGATCCGAACACATGTGTCAAAAACATCTTTCAAACTTTTTGGCATACGTTTTGAGGCAAGTGCTTGTCTGTGAATCATACAGTGCGTAACTTTTAGCGTCGGTAATTTTTGCTTCAAGAGAGCAGCAAAACCGGAACGATTACCTAACATGGCGGGTGCACCGTCAGTACAGATAGAACCAATCAAGCTCATATCTAACTCATGTTTGAAGAAAAATTCTTTCACCATATTAAAGATATCGAGTGCAGTTGTTGTTTTTTGCAGTGGTTCGCAAAACAGAAAGTTCTCACAAACAGTTTCACCTTTTGCATATCTAACAATAGCTAAGAGCTGACAACATTTTGCTACATCTGTAGATTCATCCAATTGCATGGAGATTTTTGTTGGACTGCTTTTTATGTCTGTAATTACTTGTTTCAGAATGTCATCACTCATATCTGAAATCCTGCTCGATATAACATTGTCAGAGAGAGGTACTTGCTGTAATTTTTGTTTTGCTTCTTTTCCTAAAACTATACCAGCCATTTCTAAAGCACACGGTTTTATAAGATTTTCAGCAATTGTGTGCGGTTTTTTGTTTTTAGCAATTTCATATGCTACTTTGTAGGAGGCAAGTAGCAGTGGCTTATCTGCTGGTACGAACCCCATCTTTGGAAGAGTTCCACTCGAATCGAAGCGAACTCTTTTAATCTTTAGTGACTCCGAATCTTGACCAGGCTTAACACCTCCATGCTTATTGTTGAAATGTTCTTTTAGTCTTGAAGGTTTCATATTCGCATTGCAAAACAAAACGTTGCAAAGAATGCATTGCGGTCTTTCATCTCCATCATTGCTTTTCGTCATGGTAAAGCCAAAATGTGTGTACTCTTCCCTCCATTTTCTCTTCTTTGCTACTGAAGATTTAGCCATAATAAGCTTATAAAATTTTAGTGATTAAAAGATTTAGCTGATTGAAATTGATCTAAAATTGTAAAAATATATATTCTACACATTATATTTCGATAAAGGTTAAGACAAGAGTCAAAGTCATGAGATTTTCAAACCGAGAGTGCTTTAACCATGGTTGGTGAGCGTAAATCAAATTCAGTAGTGAGGTCCGGGACAAAGAACACTTGGGACATTGCTTCACAAAATGAATAATGATTTAATGACATGGATTTGAACCGAGCTACCACGACCGGTTTCGATCTTGCTCGAGGATCACTTCAGGTGGCAAGGACCATTTTTGTATTTGTAGCCAAAAATAATTATCACGGTAGGTCAAAAATTCTCATTGCCAATTTATACTAAATTTATCCCAGTAGGCCTATAGTCTGTATGTTTTTGAGAGATTAGCGAAGCCACACCCTGAAAAGGCATACAAACCGACAGGCAAAGCCCGATGATATTCTGCAATACTGAAATTGAAATAAGCCTACTTCCACTAAAAACCTATGCCACTTCCTGACCTTCAGCTGAACTCAAAACTATCTCCTGAGCTCTGATTTCTAAGCTGCAAAAAATTTTAATTTTATATTTCGAAAATAAATAATAGAATTCAAACAATTGCCATTGTTGCCAAAAAATACAAAATATTGCGAAGCATTACGTAGCAATTAAGTTAGGTAATGGAAAATTTTAAGAAATACTCCTTATTTTAAGGGGTCTAGATTAAATTGATCTTGCAATTAATTATTTAACAAATCTAACAATTAATGGCACGGTGGATCAAGGATCTTCGTACCCCTTGATGTTCAGTCTCGTACCCCTTGGGGGTACGAGTACCCCCAGTTGGGAACCACTGGCTTACGGTCTTCAAGTCAAGTTACCTATCTCTTACATAAAGCAGAATCTCGATACAGTCCTTTCATGCTAATCATCGAGCAAAAAAGCTGTAATACCATTTTTGTAAGCCTATTGGTAGGGCTCGACAAACGACTAAAATTGCTTACAAATGTGAACTCCCTAATCTTTATTGAAGTAAAGAATTTTGTATTTTTGGCCGGACACGAATTTAAAATATTGAATTAACCGAACTTAAATTTCATAATATCGAATGCTCTAGTTCTTAGTAAATAAAACTTTGACAGAATGAAAATGCTTTAGATTTGCATCAAAAATATTACTTGCAAAAAATGCTTAAAACAGAAAATATGCCTGCATTATCCGCGATAAATCCAAAAAAATATTGCTTTGCTAGTTAACGTCAAAATAGATGGAACTTAAACTTCAAACGAGTAACTCAAATTTCCAAATATTTTGTCAACTCGAATTCGATAAAAATCGTCAGAGTTTGAAAGTTGATTTTTTTAACAAGGAAAAATTTTGAAAAAAATGCTTGATCCTCTGCGGGTACAGACTTGCCTTATTCGCTGTTCATCATCCAATTACTGCTGCGATAACTTAAATACCGGTATGTACATATTTATCATCGCCTCAACAAAATGTCGTTGGGATGGGGTTACCATGCGCTATCAAAAGCCTTCTTAACCGCATCTACTGTTCTTCCCAGAAAAGAAGTGTCTAAAAATTCGGTGCGTAAAATTGAAGTTCCACTGTGCAATTTCGAGCATACGATTTCAGCAAAAATGAAATGCTTTTTTTGCTGACTTACTAATGTTTATTTAGTAAGTAAGAAGCGGCTTTGCCAGGATTTCGCTTTTGCAGTTTGTTATTTTCGCAAATTCAAGTGTACAGGTTTGTTTCGACTTCCTGGTTACAAGCAAAGCGATGCATAGTGGGGAAGATTTTGTTGGACTTGTATACCGGGCATCGTAGTCTAGGCTAGCTAGGCTAACTCAAGTTCTGCGCTGCTTGTTCTTCCGGTACGGTAAAAACGGAGACAGAAAAAATCTACTCTCCAAGTTTTTATTTTTGACGTTTTTTCTGTCTCCGTTTTTACCGTACCGGAAGAACAAGCAGCGCAGAAGCAAAGCGATGTTAAGCATTAACAAAAATTTTCTCTCACGTCAATCAATGTAATTTTTTAAACAAAAAAAAAATGAAAATTAAATCTTCATTATACTCGCAGGTATGCGCCGAAGATGTGTAAAGAGTGGCGGGGCCTATCTAAAACAAAGACACGAAAAAAAAAACAGCGTTACAATCCATTCTCTTACACCTACAAGGAACTGCGAAATGACCGCGCAAGAGGGTCTTCGAGTCAGCAGTCCCTGATTATATTACAAAAGTTACATTACTCATTATTATTAATTTTTTTTTCATTTAACAATAACCCAAACAAAACCTACAACAAAAGCGAAACGAAAAAAAAAACGTAATAATTAAAAGGAAGAAATACCTAAATTTCGGTAATAATTCGACAAAGTTTGATATAATTGGTTTAATACCCAAATCACGTTGCAATAAATCATTACATATCAAAAATAACAACGAACCACGTCTATGGAAATAACATTGAAAAAGTTGCCTAGGTATCTACTCCAAATTGACTTGAAGGTAGGATCATATATGCCAACTTCCAGGTTATTCAGTCTGGTAAGGCTCACATCTAAAGTTACTCGGGTTGACATGATTTGGTCAAACGACTTGGAGAAAAACCACTAATAAACTGGTTAGAGAATCAATTTGCCTAGGCTAGGTCAAAAATACGATACTCCACTCAAGCAACCCCCACCTCTAGCACCCACAAGGCCATCTACCTAAATGCGGCTGCAGACGCGTTTCGACTTTTTTAGGTCTCATCAGTGCAGCATAGCAACAACCCCCCTCAAAAAAGTAAATTCCTACTTTCATTCTCTCCAAAATTTCTTGCAACCATTCCTCTGCTAAATCCCCGCTACTATCTTAATTGCTAAGATCCAAACTAAATGCTTGCCACTATACCCTACCTCATTTTTGGACTAATTTCCTGTTACCATCTCTCCCCCCCAAAAAAAACTCCTTGTTATAATTCCACTGAAAAAAGCCTAGTAATTTCGGGACAAGAGTCCAACATTTCATGTTTTTGAGGCTCTATAAAACATGAAATGTTGGATTTTACATTGAGCCTCAAAAACGATAATAAGTGATACTTAATTGAATATCTCCGCAGCTTAGCGCCTAAGAAACGTCGCAACGGAGGCGAGCCGTTAGCGACACTGTGCCGATTTGAACCTCGGACCTCCCGCGCCGATAGCGTGATAAACGCGTGCGCTAAGCAACTGAGCTAACGGCCGGGTTTAAGAAATATTTGAAATAGCGTCGTATTACGAAGCGAGACAATTTGATACATATTCGGACACCACTCGGTATAAACGTAACTCTGATACGGTAGCATTAGAAGCCAGTATGTTTTCCAGTTCCATTCGTTGCGATGAGTTGAGAATATTATTGGGTGCCCGCACTTCCACATTATGGAACGTAGGATAGCGAATATTCTCTGGGGTGATAGATCCTGCTGGATCTAATACTTGAAGTTGTAGCAGTTTTAAATTCATTGCGTGCAACTGTTTTAGTGAATAGTTCTGTTCAGTCGACAACGGATGATTGTTTGATGCGTTCATAAAATCCCGAAGCCGTTTGTTTATAATAGGCAGAAATACACAGTGAAGTACATAGAGATCTGTTTCATTTGCTGGATTAAGCAAACCTGTTTCCTCCAAATGCGTGAATAAATTAACAAAGTAGTTAAGCACTTGGGTATTGATGTCTCTGTTCAAACGTTCGATTCTCTGGTTATGAACCGAATTACCCAAAACAACAGCATTTCTGTTTAAATGTTTCTCCATCATATACGTCCACACTAAAACATTCTCGCCAACATGGTCAGATCGAACTTTTAAAGGCATGCCGTATTTTTGGACGACACCAACAAACAAACGTAGCTCTGTAGTTGAGTTGTTATTGGAAGAACAATGACAATAGGTGACTAATCTACTGTAACCGTCGATTGCCGCGTGTACAACAAGCTTCCATTTAATGAGCTTGTGCGTGCCATCTATGTGCCACAAAAAATTTGGTGACGGTACCCAATACGACCGTCGAGTTATAGTACCTAGGGTACGCGCAATTATACCAGCACCATCAACCCGTAAAAGACTTGAACGCAAGCGATGTCGCTGCACATATAGTTTTCGAGAACGCAAATGACCCATCATCATTTTCTCGCCAGCTGAAGGATGATGTTGTTTGATAGATCGTATTACATCGTCAAGTTCTGCATCACAGATGGAGCTGTATCTATAAAGAACCAAAATTTAAGCTTTTAAACTTGTATGTTTTTACGGCAGTTACGCTAAATGCTAAACAAATATTACGACCAAAACAAGAGGAAGGACAAGGAAAAAGCAGGTCATTTCAAACAATCATTAGTTAGATTCTCCACGCATATCCTCAAGCGCCGGAAAGCAAAAAGTCGTCCATACCCGTATGCGAAGTGTCTATTCCAACTTCCTCTGCGTTTCTCATTTTTCTTCCTGCATATTTGCTGATTGTGTGAAGTCACCAAGTAGAGATAAGTATTATCCAAGAATACCAAAATGCGATGTCATGGGTGGGAGCTGAACTCCAAGCACATCATCGTTGCGAAAGCGATGCTCTAACCCACTAAACCACACAGCCGAAAATTTAATAATTCCACTACAGAGGAAGCATATTACCAAAATACATCCCCTTTGGAGTAGCAGTTACTAACCCCAACACTTTTATGGCATTAATTCAAATGAAATTGCTAATGACGGAGGTTAGGCACATCACCCAATAAATAAAGCCATGAGAGAAATTCAATCTAGCAAATGACGTCATACTTTTATCAGGGCGTTACACTAGACAAACTGTCAGAATGGCTTTAAGCTGGTGGTCATACATGCCGTGCATCTATTAGCAATATTAGCCTACACACAAAAAATAGAACAAGGGTAAAGACGACGGAGCCTTGCAGCTGCTGAAATGTTTTTCTAATTTTGATAGAATACGCTCGCTTAAGCAAGGCCACTGTTTTCCGTTAGTGTACCGGTTAAGTTTATGCACCAACAGCAACATATGTTTCTTCATGCATCAGTAGCGAATAAGAGGTTGTTTCTCTTGAACGATTATTTTTCTTTGCTGAAGACCAAGTTGGGCGGAAACATTATGTTACTCCCTTGGAAAGTCAAAACGAAGCACTAAGGCATCATGACGAACAGTTTGAACATAAAAGCACAGCCGTAGGTAAAGAAAAGGTTTGAGTTGCATGGAAAATATTACTTGTATATACAGAAAATTATCAAATAGTGAAAAAAACATTACCTGTATTCTTCTTGGAGATTATTTTCTCGTAAAATTTTGTACAATGTCGGTCGTGATATATTAAGGCAATTTGCAATTTCAGAGCGAGTCAGCCTTATTTCAAGTAATTGCTTCAGTTTTTGTAGATCCACTTGCTTTTTCTGAGAATTCTATAAAACCAACAGGAAAGTTAATACACGACCCCACACGTAAACGTCAAATTATTTATTTTACAAAATCATATTTATCCTCCTTAGCAGTTAGCGTAGCCAGGGGGAGGAGGGAGGCCACTGGGGCACTGCCCCTCCCCTTCCTTTTTGAGAAAACGTACCTTCAGTTTTTTAACGTTTTTAGTTCTCATAAAACTGAAACGGCAGATGTTTTGGAAAACTAAGTTTTTGTCTGGTAGGTACAGGAATGACTAAATGTTTTTCTCGTTCTGAGAAATATTTTTCGTTATTGCCATCACAGTGGTAAAGCATAAGCTGAAATTTGCGCAAAATTGTGAAGTGAAAACGTCGTAATTTTTGTTTCGAAAGCTCGCGCCTTGCTTTTTTTTATTTTTACAGCTTTTTGGTGGCTTTACCTAACTTTATTGAGCCATTTAATTTTCGACGTAGATTACCTTGTTATTGTGATGATAGTATTAAGTTTTACTTAAGTATCTTATTTAATTTGTGTTTGCGTCATGGTTTTATTCCGCATGCTTGTATTGACACTGTGTTGGTGCCAATAGTCAAGAACAAAAATAAAAATGTCCAAGATATTAACAACTATAGACCAATTGCCCTAGCTACAGTTATCTCTAAATTGTTTGAGCGTTTTATCTTGTATCACAATTCGTCCTTTATGCAAACTAGTTCAAATCAGAAATTTGCAAGGGACAAATTAATGTTTCGACTATAATCAAAGTCTCGTCAGCCTTGCTACGCACAGCCAATCCTGGCTAAACTCATTCCAGACTGTAAAGACTCTGTTTTTGCATTGCTTTACCTGTACATCTCGACTTCATCTCTTTTCTAGGTTGTGCCCTATTTTTGGTAGGCGACTGGCCCCAAACAACGATACCCAATGAAAGAACCTATAACCACTAACCACAACCAAGTTACCGTTAGCCTAACTAGCCCACATCACTAGAAGCCCCCATGGTAACCCACTCATTTGCAGCTGCAGACGCGTTTCGACCTTATTATGGTCTCATCAGTGCAGCATAGCAACCTCCCACCTTCCTAAAAAAAAAAAAAAAATTCTAACCTTCCTAAGAACTACACACTCCAAATCTAAGCCTCTCCTCGTTCTGCTCAAGGTAGAACATTTGAAATAAAACCTTCAAGAAAATAATACAGGCTGGATTATGATGTCACAGATTCACTGTAAACAATCGATAAGAATAGAAAAGTCCAATCAATCAATCAATCAATTTTCTGGACCCGCTTATCCTTGGGGGGTCGCGGGGGCAGCAGCTCAAGTTGGAGCCTCCAAGCATCTCGATCCTCTGCAACAAAGGATAGATGCTCTGCTGGGATGCCAAGGCGAGACCAACTAAGATCTTCTACGTAATCTCGCCATCGAGTTCTGGGACGGCCTCTAGGCCTTCGACCAATCGGTGTTGAACAGAGCAGTTTTTTGGCTGTTCTTTCCTGGGGCATTCGTGTCACATGTCCATACCAACGCAGTTGCGATCTTTCTAGTCGGAGAAGCAGCGATTCGATGTTTAGAGATTCACGAATATCTGCACTTTTAACCTTGTCCAACAAGGTCAAACCGCTAATTCTTCGCAAGAATCCCATTTCGGCTGCTTGAACTCGAGACCTCACTTTCTCATTCATGATCCAACACTCATGGCCATAAGTCAAAATAGGAACATAGACCGATCTGAAAATGGATAGCTTTGCCTTGGTGCAAAGCTCCCGTTTCAGTACCACAGATCGGTGGAGCTGGCGCATTACTGCACTTGCTTTTCCGATGCGGATATCCAATTCGCTATTTTGTCTGCCGTCACTTGTGAATGAGACGCCGAGGTACTTGAATTTCTCTGACTGTTTTAATGGTACTCCATCAATTTGGAGAGAGCACTGCTTTGGTTGTCTGGACAGGCACATGGTTTCTGTTTTTGTTGTACTGATTTTCATTCCGGCAACAGAGCATGCATCCGAAAACCTGTCAAGAGCTTGCTGGAGACCATTTTGGGTAGAGTCGAGTAGCACAAGATCATCTGCAAATAACAGACGTTGTACAGTGCATTCACCGATCTTTACTCCGCCACAAGACTCACTGTTCTTAACTATTCTATCCATATAAATAAGGAACAGAATAGGTGAAAGAGAGCAGCCTTGCCGTAGTCCCACACTTACTCTGAAAGGTTTCGTCGTTGCACTGTTAACACGAACACAGATCTCAGAATGCATGTACAGCGACTTAATGGCAGTTAGTAACTGGCCATCAATGCCATACTGCAACAGCACCGCCCAAAGCTTGTCTCTAGGAATGCGATCATATGCTTTTTCAAGATCAACAAAACATGCATTGATCTCTTTTGCATATTCCCACGACTTCTCAAAGATTTGCTGCAAGGCAAAGATCTGATCCATTGTGCTTCGGCCAGGACGAAACTCGGGAACTGGATAGAAAAGTCCGGTTGGTTTAAACATTATTTTCCCTTTAATTATTTCAACATTAACCTGTAACTGTACATGCAGTTCGACAAACGTACCGGGATGTTGATGTTT
Organism: Trididemnum miniatum; assembly: GCA_964006365.1. NCBI lineage: Eukaryota > Metazoa > Chordata > Ascidiacea > Aplousobranchia > Didemnidae > Trididemnum > Trididemnum miniatum. The sequence continues at coordinate 21,097,897 of OZ023246.1, forward strand.
AAACCACCGATAAGCGCTGACGTTCACTGTGTTTTCTGGGCTGCATGCGCAGACACAGTGCCTGCCTTGTCCCCCGCTTTTTCACGGGCGAACGGGTTGGGCAGAGCGGTTTTTTGCAGGTTTTGGTAACTGGTATAGTTACAAACCTTAAACAAAATATTCCTTCTCAGATTACCGGGAAAATAATGTTTAAACCAACCGGACTTTTCTATTCTTATCGATTGTTTACAGTGAATCTGTGACATCATAATCCAGCCTGTATTATTTTCTTGAAGGTTTTATTTCAAATGTTCTACCTTGAGCAGAACGAGGAGAGGCTTAGATTTGGAGTGTGTAGTTCTTAGGAAGGTTAGAATTTTTTTTTTTTTTTTAGGAAGGTGGGAGGTTGCTATGCTGCACTGATGAGACCATAATAAGGTCGAAACGCGTCTGCAGCTGCAAATGAGTGGGTTACCATGGGGGCTTCTAGTGATGTGGGCTAGTTAGGCTAACGGTAACTTGGTTGTGGTTAGTGGTTATAGGTTCTTTCATTGGGTATCGTTGTTTGGGGCCAGTCGCCTACCAAAAATAGGGCACAACCTAGATAAGAGATGAAGTCGAGATGTACAGGTAAAGCAATGCAAAAACAGAGTCTTTACAGTCTGGAATGAGTTTAGCCAGGATTGGCTGTGCGTAGCAAGGCTGACGAGACTTTGATTATAGTTCAAATCGGTTTGGTTTTAAACCCAAACATAGTACGGATATGAGTGTTTTTTTGTTTAAGCAAACTGTTTCATCGTATGTGAATCAAAATACGCCAGTGTTTTCTGCTTTTTTAGATGCTACCAAAGCTTTTGACAAAATTAATCACCAAATTTTATTCAAAAAACTAGTACTGCGAGGTGTGCCTATTTCGTTCGGTTGTTATGGTACTGGTATAAATCACAAAGCATGCAAGTGTCTTGGGGTGGTCAAATGTCGTCTTCTTTTTCTGTCTCTAATGGTGTTCGACAAGGAGGTGTCCTTAGTCCATTCCTGTTTTCAGTGTATATTGATGACCTATCTAGGCTGCTAAATAATGTCAGAGCTGGTTGCTATGTGGGCAATTCCTGCATAAATCACATTTTTTTTGCCGATGACATTTGTTTGATGAGTCCTAGTTTGGCAGGACTACAGGATCTAATCGATGTTTGTAGTGCATATGCTAAAGTTAATGATATTGTTTTTAATTGCAACAAGTCTTATGCTATGCTGTGTGCTCCAAGGTATTTTAGTTTATCCTGCATGCCTGTTCTTAGGCTTGGTAGTGATGCTACCATCAGTTTTGTAAATTCAGTAAGGTATTTAGGGGTATAACTTAACAGCAATTTGTTTGATGACGACGACATTCTTAGACAAGTAAGATTTCTGTATGGTACTGGCAACAAATTGAAATATCGCTTTTCAAAATGCTCTTCCGTTGTTAAAAATACTTTGTTCCGTTCGTATCGTACAAGTTTTTATGCGAGTAACTTATGGTGTAATTATCGTTCTGATACTTTCAGAAAGTTGCGTGTTGCTTATAATGACTCGTACAGAATTTTGCATAATTTACCTCGTTACGTCAGTGCTCGGGAGTGCCAAGTTTCTGCCCATGTAACTACTTTTTCTGCTTTAATCAGAAAATCCTTGTTTTCGTTTGTTTCTCGGTGCTTTCATTCTGAGAATAAGTTAATATCTGCGTTGATGACTTCTGATGTGTTTTTTCGCTCTGGTTATTATAGTCATTATCTCGATATGGTCTATATAGCAAATGACTAAATGTTACGGTATCTGTTTTGTGAATGTAAATTTTTCTGCTTTCTTTTTGATATGATTTCGTTACTATGGACCTTGTGGTCTGAAATAAAATAATAATAAGACGCTCTCTTGAGTATTATTTCACTTTACAGCTGAAAATGGAAACGACGTCTTGCACAAGCAAAGCAATGGGTTCGGATGTAGCACAATTTAACTAGCATTCGCGATACGAAAAGAACTTTTTTCTTACTTTTTAGTTTAAATTGTTTATTTCCAGCGAGAATTTTCACAAGAGAAACAGCGAGAGTGATGTAAATTAAACGCTAGAACTTAACAGACTAAAGAAAAACAGCAGTGACGTCACAAAGTGATATGAAAGCGCTTATAAGTTAAGCGATGCTGATATTTTTCCTGCCATTGATCTGTTGCTTGACATGCTCGGAACCAGTGCGGCTCGTGCACATTTTTACTGGGGGGGGCTGCAATTTTCCTGTAGGTTGGTAGCCTATTCTTACTTTTCTTGGGCGTCTAATCGTATTACTAGTTATTACTTTTACGATTTATTGTGGCTTGAAGGAGCTAGAAGTGGCATAGTGCTAGCCTACATTAATAGTTAAACTACTTGCAAAGAAAAATATAGTACGCAAATGCAAAACACAGGTGGCAATCGTGTCATAATGCAAGAAAATTGAGCAAACAAAACGAAAAAGCAACAAAGCTTTTAATTTATTGCAGGGTCTCAGCATGCAAAGATAAAAAAGATTTACGCCATACCGTCAGACATTGCTATTTATTTCAAAAGGGAGCTAACTTAGTCCTATACGACCGTGAGTTTTGTAGAAAAGTTATTCTCTCTATGCTCTTCAATGTTCATACCTACAAAATTAAAAAATCAAGATACAATCAAATAAATATTAAAAACAACTTTATCTGTACTGCGGTAGTTATGGCATTATGGCGGAAATAGGTAATGTTACTAACTACAAAATAAAAAGAAATAAAAAATAAGAAAAAGTAAAGCAATAAAGAATTTTACAAAAGTTAAAGCTGATTGTTTGTGGTTTATACAGCAAAACTTTATGAACAGAGGCTTGCTGCTTTGCTTTGTAGCCGGGAGAACTCGGAAGTCGCAAACTTCTAGTCAGAACTTGAAAAATAGCATCGCAGACCAGGCTTATATTTAACTTACGTAAAGAAAGAATTTGAAAAAGAGCCAAAAGTCATTCACACAATCAATACGCAATGTGGAAATGTAAGTTTCTCAAGAAAATAATCACACAATTTTCGCAAGTTTTGTCATGAAGCACTTGATACCTTAGTATGTAAATGCAATTACGTTACTTTAGTTTCTCTTTATGCAAAAACGATTAAAAAATGGAGTGACCACACGTATTGTTTGAGTTTGACCATCTCTAGCAATATTTGCTTATAAACGAATGCCACCCTACGATTCTTTGCGCTTGCAAAATGGTCGACTATTTTTTCGTTGAAGTCCGCAATGCCAGCAATCACGCTTTTTTCCACTGAAAGCAATGCGGATAGTCTTTCGGATAGTCTTTCGTTCGTCATTGTGGATCTCAGAAAGGTTTTAATTCTTTTCAGGGTGGAAAAGCAGCGCTTTGGTTCAGCTGTTGTCATCGGAGTAACAACAAGAATTTTACGCAACTTCAAAATTTCAGAGAAAACTTCGTGTAAGTTGTCTCGAGCAATAGTTTTGCTTAATGCAACTGCAGTTGAATATGTCCACATATCATTTCTTTCATAAAGCACAGACAGTTCGGTTTTCAGCTTACCTTTATTCAGTTCAGGATATGCTGTTACGACTTCCTCTAATATTTTGTCAGGAAAATCTTTTTCAAAAGATGGCAAATTATCCTTCGAAAGCAACTGACCAGCTGCAAGATGACCTTTAAATCGAAAACGTTCACTGCATTGCACGGTAATGCTGTCAAACACTTGTATGGCATCTGGAACATAATTTAAGCACCTACGTTTACGCCTTGATTGGTTAGCAACGGAGTCTAATGCAGAACTGGAGTTGCTAATCTCATTTCGTATTTTTTCGATTCATGTGTTGAAATTAGCGATGGCTGTGTTCGGAAATGCAGAATCTATTGAACGTGACTGCATCAGGCCAAATAGCAGATCAACATGGGGCATAATCTTTGAAAAAAAATTCAAAACTCAAAATCTGGACTTTCTAAAGTATGTTTGATACCCAAAGCGACAAAGCCCGTGTGGTGGGATTGTGAGCTTGATAAGTTATTGCAACATGCAATTAAAGCTTCTCTCATTTCTTTCACCGCGTACACAGTGCGACTCTGAAAATTCCACCTAGTACTAGGCGATGACGGTATCCTACGTCCAGCAATTTGCTCCAAAGCAGCCATTCTTTGCGGAGATTTTGAAAAAAATGGAGGAATACCGGACAAACTATTAAAAAATATTATCACTTTAGAATTTGCAGATGTAGCTTTGTGGAGAATTATATTTAATTGGTGAGCATAACAATGAATAAAATGAGCCTTTGGATGAATGGCTTTAATTAACGCCTGTACGCCATTTCGAATATACCGCTCAGTGAGGCAGCGCCATCATACGTTTGAGCAATAAGCTTATCTGAATCATGCCCCACCAAACCCAGCAGTTCTCCTAATAAGATACCCGCCAATGATTGTGCTGTGAGACTGGTGGGCTGAAAGAAGCCCCAAAACCTTTTAACCGGTTCACCATTTTTTTCGTACCTAAATACAATTACCATCTGGCTTTTGTCAAAGATATCAGTTGTTTCATTAGTCACACATAACGGCAAGGTATTTAGATTTACTTATTTCACCTTTAATTTCTTGTTTACAAATTTCCAAAATTGACTCCAAAAGTTCGTTCTGTATCGTTTTGGGTCAACCTTTAAAAACTGCCGCTGATTCCAAATGCGATTTAAAGCTTGTATCCAAACTGGATGTGAAGTCTAACAATCCTCGAAAACTCCGGGGTAAGTAAATCATTATGCTCGTCATGCCCCCTTAACGGCAACTTAAAGTTACCGCAAAATTTTATACAATTGATAATTTTCGATAAAACAACTCGGTTTTTCGTAACACTCTCATTGTGACGAGCTACAGATAAGACATGCCAGTGTCTAAAACTGCTGCAATATTGGCCCGCCCAAGATGAGATAAATCGATGGCGCATTTTTTCTGGTATTTTCTTTAAATCCGTTTGTCCTATTTTGGTCCAGGCAGTGTCGCCATCATGAAATGCAAATAAGAGGCACGGAAAATAAAACAATGCGTTTGAGTATTCACATCCACATATCCACTCACACCGTTGATAAATATTAGCGTTAAACTGCCTGGTGTATGTCTTACCTCGACTTTTGGCAGTTTGGGTAATTTTTAAATTTGGAATAGGCCTTCCAGCGTGCTTGATAGATAGTTTTTCTTGTAAAGTTAGTGTACTGAATTTTATATCCTCAAGACGCTTTGCAGAATAGAAAATGGACATGCTACTACAGTAAGTTTATTCACAAATCAACGCAACGAGTCTGGCTAGTTCATATCATAACCTTGCGCATGTAAGATGTGACTGATTATCGCGCGAGGGACTGCAGAAATTTCGGCCTCGCTGACGTTTTCTTTTTCAAAAAAAGAACCAAACTAAGTGAAGCGAAAACTACCTTTTTCTGAAATTTGCAAGGGACAAATTAATGTTTCGACTATAACCAAAGTCTCGTCAGCCTTGCTACACACAGCCAATCCAGGCTAAACTCATTCCAGACTGTAAAGACTATTGTTTTTTTTGCATTGCTTTACCTGTACATCTCGACTTCATCTCTTTTCTAGGTTGTGCCCTATTTTTGGCAGGCGACTGGCCCCAAACAACGATACCCAATGAAAGAACCTATAACCACTAACCCACAACTAAGTTACCGGTAGCCTAACTAGCCCACATCACTAGAAGCCCCCATGGCAACCCACTCATTTGCAGCTGCAGACGCGTTTCGACCTTATTATGGTCTCATCAGTGCAGCATAGCAACCTCCCACCTTCCTGAAAAAAAAAAAATTCTAACCTTCAAAAGAACTACACACTCCAAATCTAAGCCTCTACTCGTTATGCTCAAGGTAGAACATTTGAAATAAAACCTTCAAGAAAATAATACAGGCTGGATTATGATGTCACAGATTCCCTGTAAACAATGGATAAGAATAGAAAAGTCCGGTTGGTTTAAACATTATTTTCCCGGTAATGTGAGAAGGAATTTTTTGTTTAAGGTTTGTATTGAATTTTTTGTTTAAGAATTTTTTGTTTAAGATTTGTTTAAGTGAGAAGGAATTTTTTGTTTAAGTTTTTGTAGGTTTTGGTAACTGGTATAGTTACAAACCTTAAACAAAAAATTCCTTCTCACATTACCGGGAAGATAATGTTTAAACCAACCGGACTTTTCTATTCTTATTCATTGTTTACAGGGAATCTGTGACATCATAATCCAGCCTGTATTATTTTCTTGAAGGTTTTATTTCAAATGTTCTACCTTGAGCATAACGAGTAGAGGCTTAGATTTGGAGTGTGTAGTTCTTTTGAAGGTTAGAATTTTTTTTTTCAGGAAGGTGGGAGGTTGCTATGCTGCACTGATGAGACCATAATAAGGTCGAAACGCGTCTGCAGCTGCAAATGAGTGGGTTGCCATGGGGGCTTCTAGTGATGTGGGCTAGTTAGGCTACCGGTAACTTAGTTGTGGGTTAGTGGTTATAGGTTCTTTCATTGGGTATCGTTGTTTGGGGCCAGTCGCCTGCCAAAAATAGGGCACAACCTAGAAAAGAGATGAAGTCGAGATGTACAGGTAAAGCAATGCAAAAAAAACAATAGTCTTTACAGTCTGGAATGAGTTTAGCCTGGATTGGCTGTGTGTAGCAAGGCTGACGAGACTTTGGTTATACCTTTTTTCTATTCTCACTTACGATGTCATAAAAGCATTATTGTATCATGTGAAGACTGCGAATTTGCAGTCCCGCTCGTTACGGCATTTATGGACTTTGCACTCGCTGCTTTTGCAGTGTTACCAAATTCCTTCGAACTTTCAGCTCAGTACTATCGTGATCAATAATAATTAATAGTTTTGTGCAAAAATAAATTTCAGTTGGAATATTTTGGGGGGCTGCAGTCCCGCAGTCCCCTTAGACGAGCCGCCCCTGGTGTTGGGATTGGGAGATTTCAATGACCATGTGGGGAAATGTGCAAAAGGATTTGAAGGTATACATGGAGGGTATGGAATAGGGAAAAGAAATGTTGAAAGAAGAATGTTACTAGATTTCTGCGTCCAAAAAGAGTTGTGTGTTGCAAATACGTGGCACAAGAAGAGAGATGAAAGGAAGGTGACTTATAGTTCAGATGGAAATGATACAGAAATAGACTTTGTTCTGGTAGGAAAGGAAAAGAGAAAGTATCTACGAGATGTGAAAGTTATCCTTGGGGAATTGCAGCACAGGCTGGTAATGGCTGATGTGGAGGAACGCAAACTGAAGAAGTCAGTAAAGGAGAGTAAAAGGGTGAGATGGAGGGTATGGAAGCTGCAGGAAAAAGAGATCAAAGAGGAAATTAAACGAAGAGTAGTAGAATTAGTGGACGCTGAAGCAGTGGATTTGTGGGAGTCCTACAAGAATGGTGTTTTAAAGGCTTGTGATGATTTATGTGGAAAGACGAAAGGGAGACGAGATCAGGGAAACACATGGTGGTGGAATGAGCAAGTAAAAGAAGCGATAGATCGGAAAAAGAAAGCATTTAAAACATGGTGCAAGAATCGAACAGCGGAAAATAAAAGTAATTATAGAAAAGCAAGAAATCGGACAAAGAAAGTGGTTGCAAAAGCCATGAAGCAGGCGGCTGAAGAGGAGATGAAAGTGCTATATAACAAATCAAACGATGTTTTTAAGTTAGTGAAGTTCATGAGAAGGGATGAAAAGGACATAAATGGTGGCAGTTGCATGAAGGATAAAGATGGGAGACTTGTGGTTAGTGAAAAAGATCGTGGAAAATTATGGAAGGATCATAGGGAAAAGATCATGAATGTGGAAAACGAATGGGATCAGATGGCAGAAGCAGATATGGTTGAAGGACCAGTTGAAGAAGTCACTTATGAGGAGGTGATTAAGGCTATGAATAAAATGAAATTGGGAAAAGCAGCTGGTCCCTCTGAAGTAAATATGGATATGATAATGGCGAGCGGAAAGTTTGGTGTTGGAGTACTAAAGAAGCTGTGTCAGAGAGTTCTGGATGGAAAAGGTATGCCAGAGGAATGGAAAACAAGTGTTGTTGTTCCAATCTTTAAAGGAAAGGGAGATGTGATGGATTGTGGAGCATATAGAGGAGTAAAGCTGCTGGAGCATGCAATGAAAATAGTCGAGATAGTGCTAGAGAAGAAAATAAGAGAATTAGTCAAGGTAGATGACATGCAATTTGGCTTCATGCCTGGAGAGGGCACGACTGATGCTTTGTTTATTTTGAGAAGGATGCAAGAGAAGTTCCGTGGAAGAGAGAAAAAGCTGTACATGTGTTTTGTGGACTTGGAAAAAGCGTTTGATAGGGTTCCCAGAAAAGTGATGAAATGGGCATTAAGAAAGAAAAGCTTGCCAGAAGTGTTGGTGCAAGCAGTAATGAGCTTGTAGGCCTATGAGGGTTCAAGGACGAAAGTCAGAGTTGGATTGGGTTTTTCGGAGGAATTTGGGGTAAGGGTTGGTGTGCATCAAGGGTCTGTGCTATCACCATTGATATTTGCTATTGTGGTTGATGCAGTGTCAGAACATGCAAGAGAGGGACTATTGAATGAAATTTTGTACGCGGATGATCTTGTGCTGATGAGCGAAAATTTGGAGGATATAAGGGAGAAGTTCCAAAGGTGGAGAGATGCATTAGAAAGCAATCAATCAATCAAGTTTATTTCACCGTATACGTTTAGAAAATTCGCATAGGCAGGAAACAGCGCAAGACCACAGGGGTCATCTAAGTCTGCTGCACCTACTACAGCAATACTTACAGTACACATATTGGCGTAAACTTAGCATGACATAAAACGTTAAAAAAAAAGAACACACTACAAGACAGTACTGCCATAGTTGGGATTAAAAAAAAAAATAATGCAAATCATAAAATGAAACATTAGGCTATAAACCTATTCCCGACCACTACTTAAAAATAAAGCAAAGTAAACGAAAAGTAGAAGTTATTCGTAATTAAGAAAAGGTTATTGTTCTATAGGTGACCTAAATCTGAGACTAGACTAGACACCGATCTGCAAATCTGACACTAGACACCGATTACAGGCATAACTACAAAGTGTAGTATAGTGACCTATTACATGCAAAACTGCTAAGTATGATAAAATAAAAAATGGCAGCACAGGCACAAAAAACAAAACAATATTTACAATGTAACCCAGTTTACACATTCGTCTGTACCAACAAGTGAAATTTTCGGCGGACAATTTTCCTACAAGTATAATTCAAATTTAGCTAGAACGTTTCTTAACAATAAATGAGTTTAAAAATTAGTTGTTACACTCACTGGATAATTTCACTGTGCTTGAAATAAGCAGGCAATTAAGATAATTGATAAAGTTACACAAGATGTTTGGAGTAATGTTCAAATAAAACTGCTTTATAGTTATTTTTAAATCTAGAAAAAGAGCGCTCTTTTTGTGCAAGAGGAATAGTTTCCCACTCCTGTAAGCAGATGTGCTGTAATCTTTTCCCAAACTCGCTATTGAAAGAATGATGATAATAACTGCCAATTGATTTTGTCTAGTGTTGTGTTTATGTACTTTGTTGCGATCTATAAAGTAGCCTAATTATTAAATGATGATGGAAGCATGTTATTTTTGAATTTAAAAACAAACTTTGCAAATTCCAATCTGATCATGTCTTTTAATTTTAGAGTTTAAAATTTAACATATAGAGAATTGGTAGGAGAATTTCGAGGAAGAAATAAACTGGCTCTAATAAATTTATTCTGCAAAACTACAAGCTGGTGGAGATATGAATTTGTAGTTCTTCCCCAGTTAATTAACGAGTACAATATGATGGAATGAAACATGGAATAATAAATTAATTTGCGAGTGATTAAAGGTACATAGTGCCTTAGTTTAAAAATCAGCCCACAAATTTTTGAAGGGTTTTTGTTTAGTTTTTGGATATGATTTTTCCAGCTTAACTGTTCATCTAATAGCACCCCTAGATATTTAATACAATCACTTTGTTTGATGTTTACTTTATTCATTGATAAAGCTAAATTTTGAGGCATCAAGGGGCTTGCGACTTATAATCATAAAGCAACACTTTGAATAGTTCAACGTTAATTTATTAAAGTACATCCAGTTTTCAATTGTCTCGATTTCTTCATTAACCATTACTTGCAAGCTGTGTGGATTTTGGTGGGAAATATGCAAGTTAGCATCATCCGCAAACAAAGTAGCATTAAACTTTGATGCTTGAGGTAAATCATTAATAAATAGCAAGGGATTGAGAATAAATATTAAAGACTAAGATGATGGTGAGTGGTGCAGAAGGGGAGGTTGTGCGTAGCAGGGTGGATCCGTGTGGAATATGTGGGAAAAAAGTTATATCTAACGCGGTGTGGCGCACGCTCTGTAAGAAGTGGATTCATGCGAGATGCACCAAAATAAAAAAAGTATCTTGCAGTTTTGCACAACAGTTTGTATGTAGAAGATGAGAAGATATTGGAGACGGAAAGGAAGAACCAGTTGAGGTATTGTGTGATGAAGTGGAGACTGTGAAGGGTTTTTGTTATCTTGGAGATAGGCTGAATGCCAGTGGTGGGTGTGAAACTGCAGTGACTGCAAGAGTAAGAATCGGTTGGATGAAATTCAGAGAATGTGGAGAGTTGTTACTTGGGAGAAGGTTTTCTTTGAAAACGAAAGGGATGGTGTATGGTAGTTGCGTAAGATCAACAATGTTACATGGAAGTAAGACGTGGTGTTTGAGGGAAAATGAGATGGTAATTTTGAGAAGAACTGAAAGAGCTATGGTGAGATCAATGTGTGGAGTAAAACTAGTGGATAGAAAGAATACTGAGGAGCTCATGAAAATGCTGGGTCTGAAGGAAACTTTAGATAAAATGGCTAAAGCGAATGGAGTAAGATGGTATGGACATGTGGTTAGGGGGGATGATGAGAGCGTTTTGAAGCAGGCAATGATGTTTGGAGTGAATGGACCACGAAAGCGAGGACGGCCAAAGCAAACATGGGAGAAACAAGTCGAAGAGAACATAAAGAAAATTGGGTTGAGGGTGGAGGAAGCTACAGATCGCGCGAGATGGAGAGAGGGAGTGAGAGCGATTGCTGAAGGAATGAGGTACCGTATTTATCCAATTATAACGCGCACTCGTGTATAACACGCACCCTTAAATTTTGAATGAAAATTGGTATAAAATTCTTTTTTTATTTTTTCTCTACTAACTACTGGTAAGCACATAAGGTAACAATTCACAGCATGAACAAAAATTTATAAAAAGCATACAGTAATTCAAAACCCTTCAAAATCGGATTCAGTCTCTGATTCATCAAACAACTGTTCGATTTCTGTTTGGGTTATGTCTAAATCAGTGTCCCAATCGGCGGGAACATCACTTTCAACCTCTTCTTCTGACCCCGATTTGGAATCCCACAACAGGTCGTCTTCTGTACCATCCATTCTATTGCTAATGCCCGTCTTTAAAAAACTTTGCGAGCGCACGCACGTTTCAGATGTTAAAAACCACATTTTCAATACCGCATTTCTCAGACCTTGTGTATAACGCGCAGCATTGATTTTTGCCTAAAAATCAGTTCAAAATTTTGCGCGTTATAATCGAATAAATACGGTACATCTGGCCACCTTCGGACACGAGGAAAAACCGGATTAAAACTGGTTGATGATGATGACTGGTACTTATTCCCCTTGCTTCATATTCACCGTCCAAAGTTCTTAACTTCTTACCGGTACCAAGTAGGCCTACCAATAATACCATTCACATATTTTACAATGGTACATTGCTGACATCTTCGACATTGCGAAGACGCAAACATCTTCAACATCGCGGACATGTACTTGACTATTTGTACTGTACTACCGGTACTATTTAGTAACACCCGTGGTTAGTGCATCAATTTGAGATCCTTTGTTGTCCTTTGCGGTGTTTCGTTAGACCCCCACCGCACCAGATTTGATATCGTACAATCTTTATGTGCAACTGTGTATTATAATGGAATACTCTGCATTTGGCTGGATGCTGTTAGACCTACTTGATACATAAAACACTACCTGACTTAATCTATTTGACAGTTTGAACAATACTGCAACAGATTTGTAAAAAAGGCTAGGGGGTCTATGTTTGTAGATAATGCTTCGTATAGGCGATGCAGAAATATATCCAGCAAGTATCGAAGGACAAGCTAACAATGCTTTTGTAGCTTCAACATTTGTATTGTCAAAACCAAGGTAGGTTACTGGTTATGTTATGATTATGAGCCTATCAGTACACAGTATGCTATGTTACCTTACCTAGACTAGCACAAATTTAAATTTTAGTAAAAATTTGGTGGCTCTTTGTCATTAACCAGCTTCGTACTACAATGGATGGTTTACTTTAAAACTGACGGGATGTTACAGCACCAACTTTGTGTTATCAAAGTATCAAATCTGAGGACCTATAACGGCTCTCACGTCTTTAATATGTTGCGAAATCATCTGACCTTTTCAATTAGTACAGCGCGCTTCACATTGCACTGCAGGTTTTCTTATTTCGTAATTATGATGATTACACTGTATTTCACCATCTGTGCACGGCTGCTTGAAGCAGTTTACCCTTTTTTCTTTAAGTTGTTTTCTACACTGACTGACGTGTCTAGATTAGATTAAATTGTGCAATGCAGAAACTAGACACACAATTGCTTTGGTTATTTTGAGTTCATTTTTAGTTGAGTTGGGAAAACTTTCGTTATTTTTTACCGCCTTACTGTTTATTGCCTCGCCATTTGGTTGAGATCTTTTTGTTTCTGATTTTATATCAGTGAAGCCTCGTCTGAAAAGTCAAGTGCTTTTAAGAAGTCAGACATATTGCCAGGCGGTGAAGGTCCACTGGCTCCCAGTGGACATTGGAAATTCTGAATATTCCCGTTGTTGTTAACACGGGAATTCCCCAAATCATCATGCGCAATGCGAACGGTACTCTTACCCTACCCAATGCGTGTTTAAATTCTGCGATGACCTATTGGAGCCCCAAAATTTGTGCAGTTTTTTATGGTTAAAGACAGGGTTGGAAAAAAAAATTAAAAAAAAAAAAACAGCCCACTTGTTTTTTTTATATTTTCCCCTATAAAATATATCAATCTCTGGAGTTTTTTTGAAGAACTGATGAGCCTATAACAAACAATAATTGCTGTTGGAATATTGTTACACATTGACAGAAACATTACGGTACTAAAATTTAGTGTACTGCAAAGAGCATTAAGAGCAGTGCACAATTGCCTAACACTGGATGCACATTTCTTTATGGAAACAATCCTTGTTGAAGCAAAACAGAAAAATATTTAATAATTCGGCTATAAATTAAAAGAGATGTAGAATTATATACATAATATTTATATTGAATCATTTCACCACATACTGGTAATTTGAGGAGGATGTAAATTAGCAACTACAGTTCATTCTTTTTCTCTTGTTTTTTATTTGATTTGATCATGTTTCTGAAGTAAAACCAGGTTTCTATTCCCAAATTTTTTTAATGTGGAGTTTTTGATTGCTACAAAGAAATTCCTTGTTCAGTGTGTTCAATGTGTTTAATGAAACTTGAATTTTGATTGCCGGTATATTGCCAGATTAGGCTATAAAAGGTTAACACTAGTAATCACTGTTTGGTGATGCTCCATGTGTGTTGGCAAAATCGTTGTTGGCAAAATCGTTTTAGTTTTATTTCTGTTTAGATAACCTAATATGAAAAACTAGGGGATGGGGTTTTTTGGTTGTTTTATTTTATGCCAACACTGGTTAAAGAAAGCTTGATCAAGAGCAAGATTTTGCACCGAATTCATATTTGCAGAGGATGGCATTGAACAATGTGCCAGAACTGTCTTTTTTTTACACCTAAACATTTAAAAACTTTGCTTTAATTTCCCCCAAAATCATTGCTTCAATGGTTATTTTTTAAAAAAATGCCTGAAATTTCTCACTTTTCGGAAACTTAGCGTCATAGATTGCTGAAGGGAACAGTTGCGGGTACATTACCAGTGTGTCAGGTGCAGGTAACCTAATCTATGTGTTTCGATGGTACCGGCATTTGCAAACAGACTACTTTCGAAAGTTCTTTTTTTTTTAACAGATTTCTAAAATATTGCACCTTTTTTCGTGTTAAAAAGCAAGTAGAAATGTTTAGGAAATTTTGACTACCAGTACCATTGTTATCACATTTAAATTGGATAATGTTTTGCATCATCTAATAATGTTATTATTATCTGATATCACTTATTGCTACTGTCAATACCGATAGCCGACATTACACTTTTTGCTGGAAAATAACAACCTTCTTAGTGGTGGAGCAACTTGTAAGGAGTTGACGTATTTTTGTTTCTGGGTTACTTCCTCTGTTCACATGTCGAGTGCAAGTGCTTTCAAAAGCCAATGGCCTTTCTGTGCATCATAATCAATAGTTTCATATTTCCTGAAGCTTTTTGTCTGACACTTGTCAAGGGAATCGTCAGAATAGAGAATGAAGAGCTGAGACCACTTATAAAGCACGAGAGAGAAAAAGAGAAGTAAGTTTCTGATTGGACGAAAAGTGTCAAGTATTCAAAAACAGAAGCGCTAGTGAAAGATTTTCAGAGCGTAGACAAACTCCTTTTGCCGGCACAGGATTGGTTGAGAAGATTTAATGTCAGTGGCTTCTAAAGCAGATAGATGAAAAGTCGAGCAACCTTTCAAAAGGATTGAAAGTCTATCATCGCTATGATGTTAAGCACAAGATTGAATGGTCAGCAGATGTTGTTCACTTGCCGAGTCACAACTAGGTTTGTAATTGGTCAATTTGCAAGCAGAGCAATTGAAGCCCTCGCGATCTTGAGAAAATTGACCTTTGTTTAGTCTGTTACGCATGTACTACGGGATGGAGTATATATATCAAACGTAAAGACTTCTTCACCATGCATAGATTACTTGCATAAGTGACTATTATTTTAAATTTAAACCAGCTTCAAAGTGATGCGAGTGACCTCACAAAGCGATTTGCTTTTTTAATTGGTTTGGTTAAGGTTCGCAAGTACTCACATTATTCAGTTCCGGTTTGCTCTTTGCAATTGTGAAAAATACGGTTCGGGTTTAGTTAAGGTTCAACAAAAATAGCGCAAAACCAATTTATGAAACTCCGGTTTGGTTTCGGTTGGACTCCCTGGTTAGGGCCCCTAGTAATAACTCACTAGCGGTCCTTGTGTTCCCAACTCACTTGCAAAGGCGGTCCTTGTGCTCCTGCAGGTTTTAGTAGAACCCCAATGTTAGTTAAAATTTTGGTTTGGAACAATAGTTGGTTCATGGAGTGCATTCTCTATTAAGCTTGCAAATGGCACTAGAACATAAAGTCTTCAACACACTCTTGTTGCAATGTTATATTGAAGTCTGCAGAATGCAGTCTTAACTATTTCATTGCCTCTTTGTCTTAGAATTGGAAAATATGATAATTAGTCTGTAAAGTACATGTAGTATGTATTTTACAAATGCTACCCCCATATTGCAGATGAAGATTGTTTGAATAGCTTGGGATTGATGTTTTTTTTTTTTTTTTGCTCGTTATTCTTTTTTGCTTTTTTAGCCAAGACCACTGCAGGTAACCTTGATGGAAGTGTAACACACAACCAATGATATCGCTTTAAAATTTATTGAAAACTTAAACTTTCATTTTATGTAAAGCAGGCAATTATTTGAATAAAAATATCACAGTTTAATAAACAATAAGGGTAAAGAAATTCTTTTTAATTAAAAGTGCTCGCTATTCATAAGCATAAATTGACTCATGAAATGTGTGTTCCAGCTATACTTTCTGAATATTGTCTTTTTTAAACTGTGTACATCGGCGCAGCCAGGATAGAAGATTAGGGGGACCAGTCCCCCCCCCCCTTTTCAAGGTACAGATTTAAAAAAGTTATTATACTGTGGTATCTTGGTTTAAAGTATTTTTAGCCTGCGCATGATCAAATTGCCAGAAATGCGGAGGAAGGTGAATAATTTGCCTAAGGATCAATTTAATTATAATTTTGGTATATTAGCATAGCTTGTAGCTTATTACATATGCCGTCGTGTCGGTAACTTGCTGTATTGTATTGTCATTGCATTAAAGTGACTGCCCCCAATACTTCAGACAACCGAGCGCAACATATGATCAATCGGTGTTACATTCTTTTACATGCCGTCAGTTGCACACTTGCAGAAAAGTACCGGTACCAAGAAAAAAAGTGGGCAATTTTACTTCCCGTGCTAATCAGTGGGCAGTGACAATTCTAGTCTTGCAGAGGCATAAAAACTTCTCAATTACGGTCTGACTGTGGTGCAACAATGAAATGAAATCCCTCATTTTTCTATGTAAACTAATAGGCCTGGCTGATACCTTAGTAGCGGTACAGTAATTCAATGAAAAAAATTGTCCGCCCCTTTTTTTATTTCCAGCTGCGCCGGTGACTGTGTAATATGTGTTTTGTCGTTGTTGTTTTGCTTTCAAGGCATAACAAGTACATTACAATTTTTCAGATGGATATCGGATAAAGAAGCTGTCTTCTGTGCTATTTGTCGATGCAAATTCAACCAAATTAGAAGGAAACACCATTGCAGGTGGTTGTAGCCTTGTTAGTAGGAATTATTGCAGTGCAGCTGGTTGTAGCTTATGTTTACTGGGGCATAATTTCACTGATGCCCCTTCCAGAGACGGAGGTTCATGTTTGCCGAACCTGGGACTGGACCCCAGGTAAATAAAAGCTGTCCTGTATTTTATCTTTAATTTGAGTTCCAGTTCTTGATATTGTGGTCATTTTTTGCGTATGCACCAAACCGATTTCCATCGTGAAAACGCTGCTGCACCGGACTGCTTTTTTGTTGCTTTCATGACGTTGGTGTCACGCTGGTTTGATATCATCAACAGTGCGGTAACGTAGTAGAAGTGTATAACTTATGAGTATTAGAGTGCAGGTAGGGGTGAAGGTATTGGGGATAGGGTTAGAGATCTAGAGTTGTTACAACTGTGGGGTTGGTGTATACAAAGAGCAATTTCAACAGAAAATGCTTGCCGGTTCTCAGACACTGTCGACAAAGAATGGTCTGGCCATACTGTGCCTGCTATCAGCCAGCTGGCCATGCCGTGCTCATGCTGCATAACAACCTCACTCCATGAGAAAATGTCAAAAATACGAGTTGTATTTTTAAAATACTCGTAAATTGAGAGTTGGTATTTTTGTTTATTACATTACAGCTTTGAGCCAACTCTCCTGTAATTTTTTTTATGTTGTTCTTGTTTGAGTTATCGTCGTGGGCCCCTTGTTATGCTTGAAGAATGCATCGGTAATGGCTGCTCTAGGGCTAAGGGAACCGAACCTCAGTTTATCCCTCCTTGTTGCTAAACTTTTTCAAACTTTGGATGATCGATTGAAAAAAGAATTTTGTGATCTGCTTGTTGCTATGTGCATTAGGGTGTTTCATTTTTAAACTTTTTTTTTCAAATTTCTTTTGGATAGTGATTTTCTAATGCCAAATGAGCTGACTTCATAATTGGTAAAAAAATTTTTGAAAATTTTTTACGTTTTAGCTCCTTACACCCCCCATTTTTATAACGAGGGGGTCCAATTTACGAAATTGCTATAACTCTGGGCAGGATTATCACATCAAGCTGATATTGGTGTCAAACGAACCAGAATGGGCAAGTTTATATCCAACTTTAAGAGGAACGATGAGTCCTTAACTTTCTTAATTTTCGAGTTATTTACAAAAATGTGAATTTTTGCCTTATTTTGTTAAATTTCTCTCCTATTTTTCTAAATAAAGACTCAAATTTAAACAATCACCTCATGTTTTTTCAAAACAATTACAAACAATGAACAACATCAACTCAAATTTAACTTGAACTACTAAGCCAGAGGTTTTCAATCTATGGGCCATGCCCCAAATATGAGCTGCATGGCACTGTTTTCAATGGGCCACAGAGCTTGACTAGAACACAAGGTTAGCTACCCTAATGATGCTGTTACGCTTATTTTATGTCTTTAATAAAAGTAAATGGGCCACGGCCATATTTTATCATTTTATTGGGCCTTGAGGAAAAAAATGTTGAAAAACCCTGAATTACACAGTCACTCATTTCATCAAGATCACTTAACATAGTAAGCATGGTAATATAACCCTTCATCTTGTGGTCAATATCGTTCGAATGTTTTAGCTTTTTTTTTGGTTAGTACGTCCTTCATTCGTCCAATCAGCCTTTCACGAGAAGTACTGTAGTTCCGAAAAGCTTTCCAGTCATTCTTACTTCCTTTGGTTAGGCATAGTGATGATCTTGATTAAGCATTCAAAAATGCTGTAAGTGGGCGATTTGACCCTAGCAGCTCTTTCGTATTTCGTGTCCGTAGCAGAGTTTCGAGATAGGTCCATTTCCGCTTGCAAAACTCCAAGTGCTGCTGTTTTGGGGTTCATCCAAGTGGAAGTATGATCTATGAAATTCTTTTTAGCTGGTAATGTCGTAGAAGCTTTAAAGTAATCTCGTATATTCAAAACAACTCCCTATTCCATTGCAGTAGGCTTGAAAAAATCTCGAAAAATGAGCGGACGTATGCATCAACAATAAACTGGACAACTTGGTCCAATGAAGCTTGTTGCTCAGAACTTAAATCGTGTATGTCAAATAGCTTAAGGCGTAGGTATCCACCGGCTGTAGTCAACCATCTGGCATGGCCAATAACCACTGTTCCCTGTAAGTTTTTGGCAAGAGCGAATTTGCCCCAATATAAATTTTAACAAAAAATTTGCCCAAAAATTTAGAGGTTTAATGAGAGTTTGATCCAATTTTTGCATCAAAATCGAGTTTCTAGAGTACATAACACAATTTAAATAATAAATAACGTGATTCAAATTTGGCCAAAAATCACCATTCCAGTCAGCAAGTTTGAAGAAAAATTTGAAAACTTTTGCCCAAAATTTCTTGTTTTTCTCAAATTTCGCACCTTAAAGGGAACAGTGCCAATAACTTCCTGTCCATAAAAAAGATACTTTTTCATATTGCATCTTCCCAATACTTTTTCTAGAATGTTCCAGAATGTATAGCTAAAACAAGTGTGAATGTGATTAGCTTGGACAGAGTTTCATAATACTATCTCTCTAGCCTTTGTGCTTAATGTTTAAGTGGCCAACTTGAGTGTTTTAAGTTTCAGACTTAAATTTATTCCTTTTGGAATAAAAAAGCAACAATCAGACAAAAAGGCTTCTGCTTTAACTAAAGCTACCGTAGTTTCAAAAATTCGGTTGCAAACTTGCTACTCCCAATTTTTTTGAAAAAATGATATTTCATTCTGGAACTGAATGCAACTGTATTTCAGAGCTGGATGTCTCGAGACGTGTCTCGGTCTGCAGACACGTCTCGAGACACGTTTTTGAGTGTCTCGGTCTCGCTATGCCAATGCCTCGTCTCGGTCTCGGACCTTGAAAGTCTCGGAAAATGGTCATGTCTCGATCGAAACATGAAAAAATTTTGGATTTGAAACAGCATTCAGGTCTTTTATACGGAAGCAACAATGGTACTTACCCGATGTATTCAAAGTAAAACATTGTGCGTGGTTTCGTACTTCGCAAAAACATTTGGCCACATTTTATTTAGACCGTTTTGCTTTGTTGTTCAGGCCCGCAGAGTTGCAGGCTTTTGCTTTCTTTTTGTGAGCAGCATATATGAAAACTGTTCTATTTCAACCACTAAGCATATGCATTCGATGGTAATCTACTCTAGACCAGGGATGCCCAACCTTTTAATTTATTAGGGACCCATTGCAAAATTAAACTTTTAACTGGGCCGCAAAGCGACCAGAATTCCAATATTTCATATTAGACTATAGTTCTAAGAAAAAAAATTTACCATTGGTAGCCTTGTACTGAGCCGCATTTTGCTGAAAACGCATCTTTTTTAACAACTAAGAAAATTTAAAAAACCATTAATATAATTAATGTAATACCGGTAATTAATCCAATAATGTTAATTTAGTTTTAACTTTTAACAATATGGCCTTTACTCAAAGACAACGACCGCTAGCCACGTCTAAAAAATTAATATATTTTTCATGGGCAAACGGTGTGTCAAATCAAAAAATTTTCAAGAGAGTAACGTGTCATATGTCATAAATCAAGATTTCTACAAATTTGTTCCCTATGAAAGATGCTATTCTCGTCTGGTTTACAACAGCTATCAAAAGATTATTCAAAGTAGTCCAGGCCCAAAAAAGGCTTCAAATTGAAAAAAGTGTAGGGATTACAGTTGCAGGAAATTTGGTTACCGACATGGGAAGTGCTTCCAGATTTGAGCTAGCTTTTTTATGAGAAAGTTATTAACCAGATAGATTTTCAAAAATGCATGGTGTCACAATGACTATAAAATGTTTATTTTAATTAATTTATTATTTATTAAATATAAAGTATTTTGATTAAACTTCATGAACACTCTCGTACTCAATACTTGATAAACTTGCTAAAAAATTGTTTTAACTGAGGATAGTGGGCTGCAATGCCGACATCCCTGGTCTAGACCAACATAGCCTATTAATGACTTTTTGTTTAAACTTTTCTTGACATCTTTTTTGTTAGATTAAAAAAGAATATTGGGCCGTGTAATCGTCTGTGAGAGGTATCGCTTGCTTTGAATCTTCTGTGATAATAAGCTGTTTCATTGTTATTATGGTGAACTCGTTAAATCATTAATTGTAATCGTTAAAAGGATATGACCAATAGCACATTTATAATAGACTACATCAGTTCATAACCGCGACGGCTTCATTTGCTGGTATTGTTTTTGCTAAGGTCATTTTGCTATAAAGTTATTTCAATAACTTGGCTTAGTAGAGCCCATACTCCAGTGTGTTTCTATCGTTTTTATATTTTCCAGTTTTTGGCTTATGAAGTCTCGTCTCGAGTCTCGTAACTTTGAAGTCTCGTCTCGGTCTCGACGCTATGATGTCTCGTCTCGGTCTCGAAGCTATGATGTCTCGGTATCGGTAGGTTCGGTTCTCGTTCCAGCTCTGCTGTATTCTGACTCGCAGCGCAATAATTGTGACGTAAACAAATAGATGCACTGATGAATGGACTTCCATTTAATCACTTTTCTCATCTGTAAACTAATTCCTGTAACATGTAACATCCTGGAAATTTTTCATCAAAAATTAACCTTTATTCTTATTGCATATGCTAAAAAAGCACTGAAAATTGCTCAAAATTAACAAAACTGCTTATATCTCCCAATCTAAAGGAGTTAGACCTGTAGTTTCTTTGGAAGTTGGGTGTAAACTTGCCTATTCCGGTTTGTTTGATGCCAATATCAGCAATGTACGATAATCCTGGCTTAAGTAATAGCATTTTTATGAATTTGACCCCCTCGGCTCAAAAATGGGGGGTGTGGGGAGCTAAAACGCAAAAAATTTTCAAAAAAATTTGAACATTTATATAGTTAGTTCGTTTGGCATTAGAAAATCACTATCCAAAGAAAACTTTTTTTTTCGAGCGAAACTCCCTAATGTGCATTGGGTATTTGTGCAAGATGAACTGATGATGACCTTCATGCAACTTTTAACTTTCTGTGGGGTTTGTTCAAGTTTTTTGTATTTGGAATGACAATCAAAGCCAAATCAACAACTTAACATTCTTGAAAAGTCATTATAGTTATGGCGATTTTTGGTCACAAAAGTTTTTGCTGGCTCCAATTAATGTAACAAGCGTGGAAACAAAATTTCACCGGTGTGGGGTCACTATTTGAAGTTATATAGTTACATTTCTTATTTTTCGTTTACATTTTAATGTTTGGGTTAGAGTGTTTTTGTGCTATTTTTTGCCTAATCTTCCAACTTTTTTGTCTTGTATTGCCGCAATTGCAATAGATTTACAACCTCCATAGTGCATCAAAGTGTTTATGTGCTATAAATATAAAGCCCACAAAGTTCTACACCTTCTAATAATACATAAGCGTCAGGGCTGCTGAGATGTATTTAAGGCCTCAGGCCAAAAAATCAAACAGCTTTATTCAAAAGGTATTCTCCAAAAGAATTAAACAAATCTTTGTTAGGCACCTTTTAGAAAAGACACGTCACCCACTTCCGACGTGGGCCTCTGGGCATTTGCACAGGTTTTCCTTTTTTCGGTGGTACCAGCTGCAATTTTAGGCTAAGCAGTTTTTCCATGTTGAAGCTACTTACTAAAGTCAGAAACTTTTTTAACCCAGAAATTTTAAATACTGTTATGTGCATGCACCATAATTTGAGCCCTATAAGACTGTTGTATTGCTTTTTAGCATAAACCGCCGCTTTTTTTGTAGTCTTTTTTTTTTTTAAATAAAGTCACATTTTGGTTACTTTTTTGCAAAGAGTCATTTTTTCAAGCCCTAATTATAACATAAAGATTTAATGTGAATGCTTCTTTACAACCACTTCCACCTGCATGTTCATCGGTTTCGAACACAGTCCCGTGTACTAGCTTTTTCTTTTCAGTAATACATGTTGGTGCAGGTTTAAGTGGTCCCGTGGTTTTCGCAGACATTTCATTTTTTCAACCTAACATTGAACTGCGGAATTGATTTAATCGTTCTACATTTTCAGTTCTGAGTTTTTTTGCACTTATCAGTTTGCTTATTTTTGAATATTTTATGACAATAAAATACATTTTTGCTGTGAGGAATCGGCTGCATTGTTGTTTCAGTTGTTCCATGATTAACGTAGGTACTTTGCAGATGCTGTGGAAAAGTTCTGTGCAATAAATGTTGCGCCGAGAAAGTTCCACTACCTCAATATGGTTTGGATAACGTGGAAAGAGTCTGCAGTGCTTGTTTCCCAGTCGCTTCATGTATAGCAATGTCGTATTCTAGTGATCCTGTGAGTGATTTATGACTCTATATGATAGGTAGATAAAGTTCAGTCGTGATTAATCTGTGTTATGCTACTTTGCAATCTCGTACATATCGCTGTGTTCTTAAACCAAAATTTTGTTGTGACATACTGGTGAGCAACATGACACCGCCGTGATTTTTTCTTGTGCCGGTATAACATTTGCTATGAGTGACAAAGTTGCTTGCCAAGTTTGTGTCGGTTAACAACAATGCAGCTAGATAGCATTCAAAGTTAAGTATTATGCTGGATGTGTGGGCTTGTGTAAGTGGGTTAAAGTGTTGTTTTTATGATGTTAATGATTAAATTCCTTTGCATTTAGAGATGTTGTTTTGCGTGACAAGTAAATAAAAAGTAGTGAACCATTCTATCAATGTTCAACATGATTTGATAGCTTTGTTTTAAACTATGATTTATATTTGACACTTGGTAGACCAATGTAAAGTAGTGTTTGTACTTTTTACTACTAAGTGCATGGGTAGCCAATCAGATGAGCGAGTGGATGGAACGTTTACTTCTGGAGTAGTATAGTGGGGTTTGATTCCAAGTTGGTTAAACTATTCATATGGGTCTTCTCTGCTTGACGCTGAGCATTAAAGGCACACAGTGAAGAACAAGCCGGCAAGTTTATTCGCAAAAAATAGAGGGTAAATTTTGATTGGGGTCATGCAGTCACCCACCGTAGTGCTCAGTTTCGCAAAAGACTGGTATATAAAGCGTGTAGTTCTTACGAAAGACATCTAGTTTGGTGATAAAGCTTGTACTGATTTTGTTTGTATTGTCTAGAACTTTCTGTTGCGAGCTGCTTCTGGTCTATCATCGCTTTGCTGTGATTCTCCATCATCTGTGGTTGCGCTTGGTGGTGCTCATATGTTAGTAGGACTTGTAAGAAAAATCAATAACAATCAATCGCAGACTCTGGTGAGCTTGCATTCGGCAACTTGTTGCGTTTGGGAATCACAAATTTTTTTTGTTTGGGTTGACTCTGCTTTCTTTACTTTGACTCTATGAACTTCCTGCTTACTGCTTTTTAATGATGTAACTGCACAGCCAGACTCTTCAACATGGGACGACTGTAAATTGGATCATAATTAAGGCTTTATTCTTCGTATCAGAATAGTTTTTTAAACACTGACTAGGTCTTCTTACTCGTAATATTTTATGTTGCGCGCTAGTAGTCAGTTTTGTTTAGGGTTTAAAACATTTTGATTCTTTACTGAAACTTGAGGCATTTTTGTCTTGAATGGTCAGTAATACAACAGTTCATGAGTGTTTTTATCGAACTTCAACACAGTTTATTGAGCTTGTCCACTAATATCTACAGCCTTTATCTCGTCTCAAGCTTTCACACTACGAGCGTTCAGACTTTCAGTGTAGCTACTGCTTTTTTCTCAAACTTGCCGCTTTTAAATGATATTGCAAAGCTTAAGAATGTACAAGTTTTTTTTCATGAGCTGAATTCAAATTGGAGATTGATGCAAACAAGACCGGTCCGTTGGCGCAGCTCATAACGACGTCGCTATTGGTACGGCAGAACTTGGGTTTAATTCCAGTGCCGGTCAAATCGGGCTCATTGTCGCCAACGACTCGCCACTGCTACGATGTTTCTTCGCAGCTGTGTTGTCCAGACGCAGATGGGCACACTTCGCCGTAATACCGCGAGAGTAATGAAGATTTGATTTTGTAGAAAGCTTTATGATTTTCCAGGCCTGCATTGCCAGCGCTTTCCATTCACTTTCCCAACATCAATCTCTCACTTTCTGGCTTTCTGAAATCGGTGCTCTGCCTGCTGTAGCCCATATTCTAAATACAAGTTGTGCTGCTTTGGATTCCAGCAATAGCAGTCTTGTTACTGATGCTCTAAGTGCATTGAGGTTACTGGTTAAGTCAAGTGATAAAGTAAAAACTCAAGGTAGATCGAATGATTTTATAAGAATTGGGTAAAACCTTATCTTAGTTGCAACAGTTTCTTCTTTTGATTGTCATGTGATTAACAGTTAGGACGCCGAAGACGTGCTTGTCAACGTCTTGGTGTGATTTCCTGATGAAATCATTTATTGCAGGCTGTCATTTGCTTGCCGGTTGGTTTAGTGGTAACCGCATCGCTTTTGGTGGAGAAGGTTTCGGGTTCGTTTCACAGGCTGGCCAGTGGTCATGTTGGACACTGCGTCTCGCAACAGTTTTCCACCGCTTCCACGAATCCACGTTTTGTCTGTCACCCAAGTGCTAAGCTGCGACCCTCGCTACTCGTTAAGTCGTTGAACAATTCGGTATAATACCGCGATTAGCCGAGTATAGTAGGTTTTTTTGCATTGACGTTGTTTTTGTGTCAGTTTCGTTTCCCGAAATTGCAATTTTGATGTTTACGTGAAGTAGTTTGATTGGTTCTTAAAGTGTTTTGTCTGATCATTGCGCGATCATCGGAGATGACCGACTCAGTCTTGAGACTTCTAACCCCAACACTTACTCCCAGCTTTAATTTTAACCGAAACCCTTACCTCAGATCAAAAAACTTTTGAACATCGAATTTGCGCACCGCGTCGATACTAACGTCGCAATGTATATGAAGTTGCTCTTCAGCGGTTAGATACCGGTATTTTATGTGTTGTAAGATGCATTACACATTTAAATTTTTTTACTACTATTGATTTTCAAGTAAATTCTTCGTTGTTTTGAGTACGTTCTTGTTCGAAATACGTGTTTGGACGTACAATAATGAGAAGTTAATTAATGTTAATTATATAAGTTACGTTGCATACAATACACTCCAATATATTTCTTCGAATATAATTTAGTTTTTATGTAAGTTTACAAGGTCACGAATCATGCGAATTATAATTCAAACCTTTCATCATTTCATTTCAGTTTTCAACTCTGGTTGCTTCCCCACTCTCTTGGACTTGTGCAACCACGCAAATTCCAGTGTTTCATTGGTGGCTACTTCAACTTTATGTCTCCTCGCTCAGTGTCCGAGCAATCATCATATTTTCATCGCACAACAAGGAGCCTTGAATACTTTACTCATGAAAATTAGTAAAACCGCTGATGAACAGGTCACTTTTCAAAAGTGTTTTCTGTAGAATTTTTAATTTATGCGTTAGTGTACACCCGGCCCATGTCGTGCTTGCATTGCTCAGTGTCGCAAACAATCATTATCATTAAAATGTTTAATCTATGTTAGGATAAGCGAGCATCCTATCAAAAGTGCCTAAGGGCGATGATACTTAGTTGGTTCTTGTGTGGTTGAAACGCAGATTTACCACTTTTATAAATCTTAAAAACAAGTTTTTCATGTAACACTCATCCGAACAACTGACTGAGTGTGTATGCACTCGCACTAAGTATCAAAACTTAATAGCTTTTAGTTTTGATTTGATCACAACCTAGTTGTGTTCCACCGCAATACATGTTTCGCTTACTCACTGCTCTTGTTCTTTCAATTCCATTTGACGATACATCAAGCAGATGTTATATGGTAACAATTCAATCTTTGCGTCATCGTGACAAACAGCTTATTACCGCAACTAAGCAAAAGTTATCGTTAACCGTGAGTAAAATTTGACATTTAAGCAAGTATTGAAACGGTTATGTGACAACGTTTATAATGGAATAATATATACGAAAATAGTCAATGGTTAATGTCTGCAGTGTGGCCGAGTGGTAGGGACATCCTTTTTACGACGGCCATGACCGCAGGATTGATGGTTCAATTTCCACCCAAGCCTTATTATTGTGTCATTGGATAAGATGCTTCGCAACAATTATTTCTGCTTGGTGGCTACTCTTTAGCGAACTCGAAAACAAACGCAGCTCCTTAGCGAGTCTGGATTCGTCCCATGCATAGCGCCTCCGTCGCTTTCTCGTGACAGGAGGATAAAAATAAAGAAACCAAGCAGTTTCCTAAGTAAGTTTCTGTTATATTATAGGTGAAAGAACATGTCCTTCGTGTGATTGTGATTCTGTCAACTGGTAGTGATGACGTCAAACATATGTAGGTGTGCTTCATATCCCCATGTACCTTGTAGTTCAGTGCGTTGCTTCCTAGTTGAAGTTGTAGAGCAAGATTCTTCCCTTTCACATAAAACAAACTCTCTGCAGAAGCTCAGCTTTTTCACTAGATTACAATATTTCGAGCTTCACCGATGTTGAAGATGCAATAGTTAATCTCGAGAAAATCCAAGTAGTGGAATGAAAAAAACTCACGAAGCAATTCTATAGCTTCATTCCATGAAACACATCCTTGCTGGGAGTAATTTGATGAATGATGCGGTTTGTGATGCGGTTCACGGAGTAAATATAAAATCTGCATGTGAAACAGTTTAGTTTTGAACTGGCACTACTTGCCTAGACCGTCTTCCTGCTTGACGCTCAGGATTACAAGGGCAGTGCGGTGAGCAAACCGGCAAGTTTACTTTTGTTGTCATTGAGATAAATTTAATTTATTCGTGAAGTGAACACGTCACAAGACTCGCATGAGGAGCAAAGTATAGTTGTAGCTCTAAATTGAACCCTAGGTCTACAGCTCCAGGGTCGTCAGATCCACTCGGCCATCCGATTAGTCTTGTTCTCTTGATAGTTTAATAATTATATTATGTACGTAATATGAGGTTCGAATTCCACTGATCAAGTTTTCAATATAATTTTCTCATCGTTTGAGATGGTTTAATAGAACTTGTGACAAATTGCTTTACTTAGCATTGCATCAGAAGATGCGACAGCTGGAGGTGTTTTGGCGCATGCGTTACAATCCCAACCACACAACTATCAGATTGTAGCCAGTGCTGCTGCTGCCATTGCAAACTTGGCTACAAATTCAAGAGATCAGGTCAGTTGAACAGCGGCAGTTGCAGTTAGACACGTTCCACTTTTCTTGTTGTTTTCAGGTTCTGCTTCAGTCGAGCATGCGAGCTGTTCTAAACGAGATACAAAATATTTCATATCCTGAATATGTGACAATCCAGTTGATTCGCTCCGCCGCCAACTTCTCCCAGCACCAAGGACACGCGAGCACTATGGTAAGAAACCTGAATTACAGCCAAGAAATAGCTGCACTTGGTCAGACCCTCACTTCTGGTGCCGTGGTCAACGTTATAAACCTGCGCTGAGCTGCGTCTTTTGCCTTGGTGCCGAAGGAAAAAAAATCCTCCCGAGTGTTTTTGTCTGTTTCTTGACTGTAAATTAATAAATGAATTGTTAACTCTTAGTCGGCTGGACATAAGACCAACCTCGCCTCCACGTGGTGTCCGGTGGAAACAACATTGTAATGTTGGCTAAAGAGGCTCTGGCATTTTTACTTTTTATGTTTGCCAACTTAGTCTTTGCAACGGCCTTACTTGTTGAATTCGCTCCTTGAAGCATTTCGGCTTCTTTTCCTGGCGGAGGAGAAGTCGAGCTGTGAGGGAGGGAGTGGATAAATCAGGTTTGGCATTAGCGAGGATGCGGGTGGTAGGCACCAAGAATTGTTTATATGGGACATGTCAGGATTGCGTGACTGGAACTCAGATGATTGCAATGGAATCTCATAGTTGTAGAGGGTACCGGTCTAAAACGCGCTCCGTACCGCGGCCGCAAGATAGTTCAGAGGCCCGCCCCTGATCTAGCCAATTGGGGGGGCTGCCTCCGTCAGCTTGTGGAAATCTCCATGCAATTGTAGCTCCAGTTGGCGACTGGGAGGGGGCCTGCAGTTGTATTGGGGGGGCATTCCTGAGGCCACTGCACAGAATGACAAGTCCATTGCACATAGTCGCCTGGGTCCAGCTGCGGGACTTGACGTGGCCTAATAACAATTTTTTTTTTTTTTTTTTTTCAAATCTGGTCTTTAGGTTTTTCCCAGTTATAAAGAAAAACCCAAACTTTATGAATGAAAAACAAACGAAAAAAGAAAACAGTACGGTTTGTTCCCCTAACAAGGAAAAAACCACTGTCGCAGCGAACAGTTCTTAAACTATTCAGCGGCAGTGAGAGTACTCAGCTAGTCAAAACCTCTACTCCTGCAAGGGTTGAGGTGGAGACAAGTACGAAAAAATTGCCTTCAGCCTGGACTTCTCTTCTGTTGGAGGAGAAGCCTCTGGCAAATCAAGAGGCAACAGTTTCAGCGGCATTGTCGATTGAAAAGTCGAATACCGCTCAAATATCCGGTTCGCTCACTCAGAATCCATCAATGTCTCTGGACGTTGGTAGCACGTCTGAGTGGCGTCGAGGAAAAAATTATGAAAGAAATCAGAAGCGGAAGCAGCGAGGATGGTTGTGGAAGGGGTTAGAGGGTTTGAATATCACTAACCCTGGAGATAATCTTCAAACTGCCTGCAACTCTGCATCAACGAAAAGGTCGATGGAGTCTTCTAGCACTCAATCGAGAACGTCAGAGATGCTTCGGAAGGAGCTGAGTAGCCTCAGAACCTTGATCAGGGTTCGAAGGCAACCAGTTCCTACTAAAGTAGACTGACAATCAATACCTTAGAGCAAAATTGTTGTATTTTCAAAATTCATACCGTGTATGAGTGATAGATCTGCAACAAACGCTTTAAGTAATCAAAAACAAATTCCAGCACGAAAAACCAAGTCGAATGGATTTGAATGCTGGCAGATTAATCTTCACAGAAGTAAGGCCGCTAGCTATAACTTATGTGAAGTAACAAAAAACATTCGTTCAGGTATAGTCCTAATTCAGGAACCCTGGACTTATGGAGGTGCAATCAGAAGTAAACTCAGGGGATGGAAACTTTTTCAAGGTAATGAAAAAGATAAACGTCCCCGAGCATGTATTTATGTCACTTCTGATATGACATGCTCTCTCATACCACAATTTTCTAGCGAAGATGTGGTAGCAGTGAGAGTTAAAAATGTAAGACGAGAAGGAGATAGCTTTGTCTTTGTATCGGCTTACATGGCTTTGGAAGAACCAGCTCCACCAGTAATTCTGAAAGAGCTGCTGTCATTCAGTGACAGAGATAAAATTCCTACCGTTATAGGAACTGATGCAAACGCACATCACACAGTATGGGGCTCCTCCAACGTTAATACAAGAGGTATGGATTTGCTTATGTTCTGTGCTAGTGCGAACTTGCACATCTGTAATGTGGGCAGTAAACCCACCTTCAGAACGAGAAAAAGAGAAGAAGTGCTAGATCTGACTCTAATAAACCGAAATGCTGAGAACTGTATAAGTGACTGGCATGTCAGTGATGTGCCATCCTTTTCAGATCACATGTATATTAGGTTTAGAGTTCAAAGTGGCACCAAAAGAACAAAAATGATCAGGAACGTTAGACGTACTTGCTGGAATAAGTATGCAAACGAACTTGGTCACAGGTTGCATGATTTGAATAGTACACCAGTTAGTATATCATCAGTAGATGATATAGAAAAACTGGCATCAACTGTTCAATCACAGATAATAAAATCTTACAATGTATCTTGCCCTCAGCGTAAGATCCGTCGTAAAACTGACAACGTTTGGTGGAATACAGAGCTAACCTGTCTCCGCAGAGAGGCTCGTAAAGCCCAACGTAAAGCCATCAAATCCAAACTTGGAAGCGATTGGGAAGCTTTTAAGCAGGCCCAATTGATTTTTAAAAAAGCCGTAAGAAAAGCCAAGAGAGATTCTTGGCGTCTTTTTACGGAATCGATGAATAGCCACTGTGCAACCGCTCGGCTGGCTAAAATTATGCGTCGAAACGAAACGGTGCAACTAAGCAACGTTTTAAGACCTAATGGTCAATTCACCGAATCTTCTGTTGAGACTATGAATTGCCTTTTAGACACCCTAGCACCGGGAAGTCGAGAGGTAAACTATAGTAAAGCAGCAGAAGAACCAAATGATAACACTGTTGTGTTACCAATGCACGACGAAATTGTTAGCTCCATCTGTTCACTTGAAAAGATGGAAAGAGCAATAAACGAATTTCTGCCATTTAAGGCGCCGGGACCAGACGGTATTTACCCGGTGCTACTACAAAAAGGCTGGAATAGTATTAGAAATATATACCAAACCATTTTCCAAATGTGCTTGAAGTACAGCTATGTGCCGAAAGTATGGAAGGAAGGGACTGGTATCTTCATCCCTAAACCCGGTAAAGAAAACTATCATGAAGTTAAGTCTTTCCGGATGATCACTTTAACTTCCTTTCAACTTAAATGGTTGGAAAGGTTAGTACTGTATCATTTTAATGAGGATTCTAATTTGCAAGCAAGGTTTTCTGCGTTCCAGTATGGATTCAGAGCAGGAGTTTCAACTGAAACTGCACTGCATGAATTTGTACGACGCATAGAACTAAGCTTGGCAAAGAAAAGAACAGCACTTGGAATATTTCTGGATATTGTTGGTGCTTTTGATAATATCACACATAGTGGCATTACCGATGCTCTGCGAGAATTGGAGGTGTCGCCTTTTCTCGTCGATTGGATTGAGAATTTACTGAGACACCGCACAGTTCAAGTAGAGCTAAGTGGTGAAAAGATTAAAAGAGAAGTAGTAAAAGGGAATCCCCAAGGTGGTATTTTGTCCCCTTTTCTATGGAACTGTGTATTAAACTCCTTGTTGGTAGACCTACGCAACAGGGGTTTTCATGTACAAGCCTATGCCGATGATGTAGCAATTTTGGTCACTGGCACCAACATGCTGTGGATCAAAGGTAGGGCTCAAAAAGCGCTAAATATTGCAAGAAATTGGGCTCATAATCAAGAGCTTCAATTCAGCAGTAAAAAGACTGAAATAGTTCTGTTTACTAACAAAAGGAAGCCGGATTTTGGAACCTTGCGCTTAAACGGACGCCAGCTAGTAATTTCCAAAGAAGCAACACTACTAGGTGTAACCCTTGATAGTAAGCTTACCTGGAAACCTCACATAACACGTATTGCTCGCAAGGCGACTGCGGCGTTATTACAATGCAGACAAATAGTGGGCAAAGCGTGGGGATTAAATCCCAACAACATGCGATGGATATACACTGCAATGATACGGCCTGTTATCACATATGCGTGTACATCCTGGGTTGGTGGACTAAATAAAAAATATCTAGTGAAAAAGCTTGCTAGAGTACAAAGACTAGCTTGTCTCATGATTTCTTCAGCATTCCCCAGTACCCCCACAGGTGCTCTGGAAATGCTGTTGAATATCATGCCAATTAATGAATTCATATTGTCAGAGGCGCTAAAAGGTTCATACAGGTTATCCCGTGTGGGCCTTTGGTCAGCCATGACAATCGGATCAACAGGGAAAACTAAAAGTCATGTTGACGTATGCAATGAAGCAAAGGAAAACTTGTCTTTGTTGAGCATGCACTGGAAACGAAAATGGTTCGAAAAAGAACCAAAGTAGGCGCTACAAAACATGGGGTATTCTGTCATCAAAAAGACCTAAAACAAGGGCTGTTCTGTCATCAAAAAGACCTAAAGCAAGGGCTGTTCTGTCATCAAAAAGACCTCAAATGGTTTTTTTAAACCACCTATATTGGTTTGAAAAACAACTGTTTAGGCTTTTCCTTTCAAGCCAAAGAACCTTTATAGTGTCGTTTGGATCCAACAAGGTTTGTACAACGGTTTGATAAAAAGCCCCAATGGTATTCAAAAACACCTTTTCAGGTTTTTCTGTAAGCCTAATAGGAACTTATGGCGAACCTTAGCCGGTTTTTTAAACAACCTAAAAGGTTATAGACAAAACCATTAAGGATTTTAAACGAACCTTAGTGAGCTTTTAGAAAACTCTTTATAGGTTTGCTTAAAAACCATAAGGGTGTTCACGCAAAACCTTTAAGGTTAGAAAAAGCACCAACTTAGGCGCTACAAAACATAGGGTATTCCAATGCCATAAGAACCATAACAAAAAGTTCTTTTGCATTAAAAACACCATTAATGGTTACAACAATCTGCAAAGTCGAACACAGGCAATGTTTGCCTCGTTTATTTAAATAACGAACAATCTACATTGCAACCATCATAACGATTGTCTAATGTCTATGGGACACATAAAACACATTGTGTTTTCTATGTCCCGTAGACATTAGACAAGCGTGTGCTGATATATTGCAATCATCAAAAAAACAAAGTATGTCAGGGCAGCTTATTCTGATAACACACAATATCTCGAACTTTGCTTGATCACAACGAAATTATAAGATCACAACGAACTTTGAAAATACAGTACAATCTGCCTACGACACCTCAACGGACCGTGAAAAAAGTGTCCTTAAATGCGAATTGTCGCTATAGCGGAATTCTATGTAATCATAACAGATAAAAATATTGGCGGGACCAACAATGTGTTGTTAAAAGCGAATTGTCGTTATCGCAGATGTCGTTATATCCAGTTTCTCTGTATCAAAATCTTTACATTGTCATGTACAGCAGCAGCACTTATAACACATGTAAGCAAACATAAGCGCACACACACAGAGAACATCACTATCAAGTGACATACAATTGCATCAAAGCAGCAATTTACAAAATTTTGGGAATTAGATTCAAAAACCTATGTAACTTCATTGGAAATTCTGCACTTTCTCCTGGAAGTTTTAAAACTTGAGAGCTCATGAAACTCAAAGTGCATTTCAAGCACTTTGGATACTGGATGTCAAAAATCCAGTAGCATCCCATCAAGCAAGCCAAAGCAACGTCCAAACTTTCAATTTGTGTGATGCGGCATCCATCTACCGCAACTTCGAAAAAAGATTCATCCACTTTCAAGATGACTGGAAAATATGACAACGGTTCCTGCAATCAAAAAGTGAATGTAAATAAATAATGGATAGAAGTTGCATTAATGGATAGAAGTTGCAAATGGATTGAAGTTGCATTAATGGCTTTGAAATGGAATACAGCACGTCATTGACCAACAGCCAATCCATCAACGGTTTAAACACTGGACTATAATTGAAAAAAAAATGCTGAAAAAGTTTTCTCCTTGCCTTATTTATTTATTTTTTTCGCTTCACTCTGTGGCTAAATACCCAAAATCCAACAACCCCTCTTTGTAGCTCACTATCCTACTCCTAGAAGGATAAACTAATTGCATTGTCCATAAAATCAACAAAGTTAACCAGTAACCACACAAGAGCTTACAAATCTAAATAATATACACTTGAGAGTTGTTATGAGCATAGTTATGGTTCTTCAACACCGCATAGCGCATAGTTATGGTTTTTCTCAAAACAGCCCAAAGATCTGATGAAGTAGTAGAGGTGTCTTTCATTTTTGCACCGCCAAATAAGTATAAGGCAACAATGTAGAAATGCAACAACAAACGCACATGGAAAAAAAAAGGAACAAAACAACTAACGCTTCATCATGCAGGAAAGAAAGAAAATTGAAGACGGAAAGATTAATAGGCATGGTCGCAGCACCCATTCAAACCAGAACGATAGGAAAAAAAAAGAGTAAAAAACAAGCAAGCCAAACACGTGACATAAACAGGCAATGAAGACACCACACTGCTATGATATAACAGTAAACGCCAACGGCCTTTCGAGGTTGCTCAGTGCTCACTGCCGTCACAGCACGAAAACATGCATTTGATGTAACCGATCTTTCGATTACTTAAGGTATATAGTTAGCATCGGATACAATATCGACTTTTTCTACCGAAATTTAACCAATGCGCTAAAAAATTACTATCAGAACAATCATATGTAGTTTTTTCGAAATGTCATGCTATTGGTAATTTTATATTTTGAGCGCTTGAAGTCTTATACACTTACTTCGTTTGTGATAAAACTGTCATAATCTTCTTTGAAAATATTCGGTAGCACTAACAACCACGAAGCACTCCAATCTGAAAAATCCGCAACGGCCATCGTAAAACAAATAAAACTTCAAAGCAGCCGCTTATATTTATATATAAAAAAAACAAAAAAACAGTGCATATGAGATGCTGCATACATATATAATCTAAAATGCAATATTCTAAAATCAGCTAGGGCAAGGGCCCAGCCAGCATATTGTAAACACTATTACTCTTTGCAACATTTATTTTGTTCAAGCATCTAAACATTGCAAGCTCTTCATTTCATTCAAATGCTCGAACCTAAATCTACCGCTTCATAACCAAAGCCATAATCACTAAGTCATGCTGGATCAAAACAAAATCGAAACAGTCGTAACAAGTTATAACGCCGGCTCTACCTGCTGGCAAGTTTAACCGCTCATCCTAGGGTCGAGCTTAGCGAGGCATGTGGGTTGGCGGTTAAAAGTCGCGTTCTGCGCAGCTGGGCCCCAACTAAACGCAAATTCTGTGCCACTATGAAAATAAAACTGAACTTTTACCTGAAGTCATAACTTGTTTAATAAACTCCGGCAACTTCTGTTTTGTTTTTTGAGTAAGAAACCGAAACTTGTCATCTTGAATTAGGTTCAGGCAGTTTATTTTCCACATTGCATTCATTTCCGCAATTATCTAAAAATAATAACAGTATACAGTCGCATCTTCAGTATGACTTCAACTCTACATCAAAAATCTTTGAATACACTTTGAACCTTCTATAATGCAGCTTCTGGTAAAACAATCATATGACCGAGTGAATTAAGTGACTGCTTCTGAATCGGTTAAATAGACTCGGGGCTCGATTCCAAGTCGGGTCAAACCAATGACTCAAAAACTGGTATTCACAGCTTCTTTGCTTGACGTTTAGCAGTGTGGAGCAAGCCGGCAAGTTCGCTTGCTGTGCCATTAAAAAAACACTTATTGGGATTCCCCAGTCTTAGTGTGGTAGGCAGATGGCTGGTAATTTCTAAGCGACCTTGCAAAGCGCCCCGTCGCTTTCTGATGATAGGAGGATAAAATGCAAATAATTAGAAAAAAAATCAGGTCAATATCAGGCGAGAAATGAACAAACAGCAATACTTTCAAAGTTTCACAATAATTAACGAAAATCTAATATGAAAACTTACTCCATTTCCTTCACTCAGTGGAGCATACTTTTCCAGTAAACTTTTTATTGGAACAAGTTGTTTCACTTCATCTTGGCGAATAGAACGAGTTCTGCTCATTCGATCGTCAACTAAAGAAAGGTTTCGATTGGACACTGACTTTTTCATTTCTTTTTGCATTGCCTCAATGTGTTTCTGCATGCTGTATTCGTCTTCTGAAACGTTCTCTGCAGACTACAGCAAAAAGAAAATCTTTTTTATGACACTAACTTAATTTCATAGTACTAACAACGTACGGGCTGAATAATTCGATGAAAATACATAGGTATATGCATCTATAACATACAAAAATATTTTTGCGATTGGGACTTCCTAGGGGAGTTTTCTGGGCCATCCAATCAATTGATCCCCACACTACCAGAACTTAATTGAAGTTCCATATCTATATATATGTTTTAGTGTTTCACCTATGCGCTAAGATTTATTGTGCTGGGCCGGTAACGAATATCACTACGGGACCACTTAGAGAGAGTTGCATGGTTTAACTTAGTAAGCACTCATTTACCTAAGTAATAACTAAAATATAAATAACTCTAAGAATCATATATAAGTAACTTTTCAAGTGTGACGAACTAAAACATGTTGTGCTAAAGAGCGGTCGGCAACCTAGGGTCGGCGGACCAAATCCGGCCAGGGGCTTCTTCACGCACATACACCTGAAAAATTTGTAGATCCCAAAACAGCTCTGGCAGCTGCATAATTGACCAGGCTATATGATCTTTTCTTATTCTTTGGTGATTTTATCTACAAATAGATTTGAAACGCGCAATATTACCTTTTCAAAGTAGAGACCTCCAAAAAAAAGGTCTCAAGCTAGTTGCGAGCAAGAATTTGGTCAGCGGCTTTCGGCTGACAAAAATGTGCGGCCCGCCTTAACCAGAATTGGTTGATTTTCGCCTGCTGGCATGAAAAGGTTGCCACCACTGGTTTAAAACGTATTGTGACAACAAAATTTTAAGACCCCGAAACTTTTATGCGTATCCCAGTTACGAGACTACCCTAGTACCCTTACTTCCACCCTCTTCTGTCAAAGCTGAAAGGTTTTCAGTGCTGCTAGACTGTTTATTTCAAAATTACGATCATATTTGAGTGATGAAATGATAAATAATTTATCTTTGCGCGAATAGATACTTTGCGCGCAAAGGTATTAGAAAAAAAGTGTTTCAACCATAGTATACTGTCTCTATAGTCAATTTTTAAAACTACTTGTTAATTAAGTAATTTTTCAAAGCTTACTTGAACCCAGCACTAGTTGCCACTGGTTTCAAAATGAGGTCATCAATGTGCTCTAAAAATTACTATATACCAGCTAGTTTCTCCAGCAGAGAAGCTATGAACACCAATCTTAAGTTGCTGGCTTAATCCTACTCAGAATCAAACCCCGAGCCTACCTATTCACTAACAAGCAATGAAATTACAGCCTACTGTAATTCTTGCAAATGAAATTAACTTACCACATCACTCAGACGAGTCGTCTTGCATCGTACCACGCTTGTAGGTGTAGAGGCTTGCAAATGTGTTTCTTTCTTTTTGTTGGTGCTGTTTAAGCCATATTTTTTCACCATTTCTTCACGCTGAGAAGACGAAATGTTTGGTCTAGCACGCTTGAATTTTTGCCGTAAGCTTTCTAACCATGAATGCTGAAAAACAAAATCATTACAGTGCTAAAAAATATTTTACTATACTGGTATCGCCGAGATGGCCAGGTGGTAATGAGTATCGATGGTCTGGATTTCAATTTCCAGGCTAGATAAATCAGGAGAAACGTTGGAAAAAAACTTGCTACGTCTTTAACCATTTCTACGAAAATAGTTTAGTTGCCTTAGCACTATGTTGCTGGAAGGGAATCACTAATTCGTGGCATGTGTCAACAATCAGCGTATTATAATAAATATTAAGTGCATATACAATATTGTTAATTACTTTGACTGTTGATAGTTTTCTATTCCACAAATCAAATAACCGGCATATCAACCGACCTAAGCATTATGCAATAACCCATTTTACCGTTATTTTAAAACGTTGTCTTACCGAGAACGAATCTTGAGAAATTTGGTGAAACAGAAAACTTGCATTGATAACTTAGCACTGGCCTCCAAAAGCAAATCATACTCACATAATAAACTCCTTGATGAGCCATACGATCTCTCAAAACTGGATACTTTCTCAAAGCACTATTAAGAACATTCCGATACTGATGACTACTTGGGTACCTAAAGCCACATTTATTACAGAGTATATACATATATATCATAAGTAGTCATCACTGACAAACTCAACTTGCTAAACGCAGTGCTCGCAACTTCATGAAGATTGAAACGAGTTTCCGGTTTCATACTTGCAAAGCACAGCCAT
The DNA here is from genome assembly GCA_964006365.1 of Trididemnum miniatum. Classification (NCBI taxonomy): domain Eukaryota; kingdom Metazoa; phylum Chordata; class Ascidiacea; order Aplousobranchia; family Didemnidae; genus Trididemnum; species Trididemnum miniatum. The sequence goes on from OZ023246.1 coordinate 21,136,072, forward strand.
ATTTTGTCATCTGTTCCAAAAAGCAATTTTGCTTTTTTACCATGTACTTCTGTCGGAGAAAAAAGATCCATACTCACGACGTCATAATGATGTGATGCCAAGATTATTGTGATTGCATTACAATTATCCTTACTGCATTGGAAAGTCAAATTAGAAGTGGGTGTATACGATAATTATCAAATGTGTAATATACAATGGAAAATATTCAATCAAAGTTCGCAGGCTTATTTGCGATACGATTATGTATATATTATATGCTTTTCTTTAGAAATCAAGTTTTGTGACACATCTTAAAATCTCCAACGACACAATGTTTGGGAAACACGATACTAAAACAATATCATAACTGAATGCATTGCTACAATTACAACTCTTTCAAATGCCTGAAATACTATCCTGTCACATGAGCTGTGTTTTGCATCAATCATTAGCATTAAGCTAAAACCGGACTTGGCGGTATTTAATCGCAGAAAGAATAAAAAAAGCAAATATATAACTGGAATAATAAGGGAATAAGACATATATATATATATACATACATATAGCAGTACATAGACATATAGAAGTATATATATATATATATATATATATAGAAGTATATAATATATATATATATATATATATATATATATATACATTTATAATATATAAAAAAAAAAAAATTTTACCATGAGTAACTTCGGAGTTCCTCAAAAAAAAATTGTACAATCCTTCTTCTCAAGCTACTTGGAATAATAGCATAACCACCACTTGTAGATGGAAGCGACCTAATGTCAAAATCCAAAGAAGGAGGGAACTTGGGCAAATCATAGAAGCAAGGCCAATCTTTGTGTGGCTCTTCATCATTGATAAGACACGTATTTTCATCAAACAATTCATCTGAATGGCCAAAATTTAACCGAGTATCACTACATGCTTCCTCCAAAGTAACTTGAACATTCGGAAAGGCAGTAATGGTACAATTCTTTTCACTCTGTGACATCTCACTACATGCTGCAACTAAAACAGTAAAAATACCGGAAATAAAAAAGCAACCGCAATAGATGTCAAAGGCCATATATATTGCTTAAACCAAGTACCGGTATATATATATGCATAGAAAAACTAGACCAGTTTGTAAGCACACAGGCATGTTTAGCTTATATTTTAAACATTCGAAACTTGTACTGAAAAACAATTATTACAGGCCTACGTATATGTCTCATATTGAATGTACTTCCATGGGTATTAGTTTGTTTTTTAGAAATGAATAAACCTGGATTTTGCTTGGGCGCATTTTAAAAATATTTTCTATCCTGGAAAGTACAACATACATATACCGGTACATATATTCATTGAATGGATTGGAAAAGCGTCACTAAACCACAGTCACCGATCAGATGGCCCAGTGGTTAAGAGCGCCTGCTTCTGGATCGGTAGACTCGGGGTTCGATTCCGAGTCGGATCAAACCAATGACTTAAAAATTGGTATTCACAGCTTCCCTGCTTGGCGTTCAGCATTAAAGGGACAGTGTGGAGAAAGCCGGCAAGTTCGCTTGTTGTGCCGTTGGGAAAGGCACAACGGGATTCCCCCATCTTAGTGTGGTAGACAGATGGCCGGCAACTCCTAAGCGAGCTCGTACAGCGCTCCGTCGCTTTCTCGTGATAGGATAAAACTGCAAGTAATAATAATAATAATAAAAACAGTACCAACCAACTACAAGCTCGAAACAGTAAAAATTTTTAGGTAAAGGTATTATAAATTATTTAGTATCAATATATATACAGGGTGTCCCAAAAAAATGTATACACAGGGTTTTGTTGGTCAATGTTATCGTTCAGGCTGCTCAACATTTTATCAATTTTTCAACTGATTATTAGATTTGATAGGGCAAGTTTTTATTGTAAAATTGTGAAAATTTTGCAAAGACAAGGGTGTCCCAAAAAATGTATGCACAATTAATTTTAAAGTGTATACATTTTTTTGGGACACCCTGTATATATACAGTTTCAATCGTGGTTGTCAGATTCTTACATCTACCTTCAAGAAAAAATGATTGTATATACACACACAATATAATAAATATAAAATCACATTTAAGGGAAACATTTTAGGTCTTTCTTTACTATATATAAATGCGAGTATATGTAATATTTTAACAAAATAAAAATAATACTTACCTTTTTTCTTTATCATGAGTTTTCCTTTCCCTCCTAACTGAGCTATGTCGGTTGGTTTTTCAACTGTTAGCCAATCATCGCAGTCATTATCAAACAAATAAAGATAGTGTTCATCAATTGACAATTGAAAAGCATCTTCTAATTTTTGGAAGACGTCTTCTACATTTTCAACTAAAACTTTTTTCTTCAAATTTTCAAAAGTTACATGATACATCTTCTCCAAATTATGTATATACTTCTACTCTGTAACTCACAGTAAAGAAATATTATGTAAAAGATGATCATCATACACAACCAAACACCTTGAATAATATTTCAACAATGCAAAATTTAAAAAAATTATCATTTTTTGATTTGGAAAGTTTTTATATTTTTACATATACCGGTACCGGTTATAGCCTACATATAAAAAAACTTGAAAATATAACAACACTTTCATTCTGTTATGAACATTTTCACAAGCAGAAGAAGTCATGAGCCATATCAAAACTAAAAGTAGAAGTCAAAGGTAATTATAGTCCACTCGCTCATATTAAACTGAAGGAAGTTACGAGCTGACATTGTCAACAGTGCATTTTAAAATTTCAGTATGCAAAAACCTTAAGCCTCCTTTACTAAGGTCATGAAAATATACACATTAAAATACGCTGAAAAAAGTATTATGAATATGAGAGCTAAGCCTACACTAAACTTGTCACGATCAGTATGATTTTAGCAAAAAAAAAAAAAAAAAATATGCCTAGGCCGTGCAAAAATGTGAACCTCAATCATTGCTACTAGTGGTACTGGTAGTCTGCTTTCCAATAGTCTATTGATCTTTTGTCACTCCAAGATGTCGATTCAAGAACTTTATATTTTGAATTACCATTGTGCTTAAACATTCAACGCAAAATGTGTAATATCAATATTTTAGTATATACATATACGTATAAGTTGTTAGTCTAATGGACTACAATACACCGACAAATTCTGCGAATCAAATTGTAAGCATTACAAGCTACTCCAAAACTAAAACTGATTGAACTGCAAACAAAACAAAAACATCACAACAAAACAAAGCAATAGCGCAAGTGTTCAAGCAGAGTCAAAAAATTCAATTAGTTATTTTCAGATAATGAATTTAAAGCAACAATTCTGTAGCATAATCTAACAAGCAACTTCTCATGAAGATTGTACAAATCTAAACCATGTATGTTCAATTCAAAACCACATCTCAAAACATGCCAAATATTAGAATGTTCCACAACATATGAATGGTAATGATGAGAAAAAGTTTGATTAAGCAATAATTCACCACCCAAATACCAAACATTTCGGTGATTAACAATTGCAGAAATTTGAAAGAACTGAGGATTATCACAGCTTGTAATATCTGTGACACAAACACCACCAACGCGATACAGTCGTTCATCAAACTTTAAGCTTTTAACAAGCGTTAAAGACTCAACATCAGAAAAATAATCTGACAAATACTTCGGAAGATCAACGATGCTCATCGTTTGAAAACTGGAATATTCTGTTGGCATGCTTAAACAGTTTAATCCTGCTTGTTCAAAACACTTTCCTCTTTGGACTCTATTAGCAACTGTAACTGGTACGTTTTTAAATGAACTACACCGCTTCATCACTTTTTTCACTTTTTGATGAAATGCTTCAAACCTCATAGCCCATAGTGGTCGAATAGGTCCATATTTCATAATTAGAGCAGGGTAGTGAATCATGAAATGCATTTTTGGCCTAATTTTACAAGCAAAATCGCTGTTTGATGCAAATCTCTCCAGAAAATCTTGAATCTGCACATCTAAATAACTAACCCATTCTGTTTTGATTGATGGAGCAAACACAATATCACATATGTTTGATAATGCAAGATACATTTCCCAACTTGAATCATGCTCTGGGACAGCGTCCGCAATCAAAAAAGGGAGACATCGAAACAAACACCAAGCTTGAGTAGATGTCAATGACTTATTTGAAAAAGGATTCCAATACTTGGGAAAATTATCTCTATCACTGATGCCAACTGAAAACAGCTTTACACGTGACACAATTTGAAATTTTGATAAAAGTTTTTGCCGATTTAAATCTTCAAAAATGCACTCCATGACTTGGATGATTATGCCTTCTAAAAAGTCATGCTGGCAGTCAGGAGGCAAAGATGTTATTGGATGAAAGCTCTTCACTTTCAAGAAAGGATAAGAACATCGAACACCATATGCTGAAATTAAATCCTTACTTGCATCACAATTTTCTTGAAGGGATTGAACATGATGATTGTGGAGCGGGACAGACCTAGGTGTGAATTGAGTCGGATGAAACTTAGTAAAGATTTCTTCATGCACACACATGCAGTATCTGCATATTCGACCAGAACTGAAACATCGTCTAAAACCTCCAAAGTCGTGACTTCCAAGATTGTCTGCTATTACTGTTGCAATCCCTCCTTTAAAATGGAAAGTTGTTCCATCAAAATCAAACACTATACCATCATTTTCAAGAGTAATGAGGTCTTGCTCGAGTCTATCAAGTACCTTGGCATAGCCATGCCCTTTTAAAAGCAATGAGGGAATGACAGCAAGTAAATGAATGTTTCGTAAGTTGGATTGATATTTCTGTTCAATGTTTGCCACAGTAAAGTATATGCAAGTCAATTTATGTGCTGTTCGTGCAGTGCCAATTGGATTACAAACCTCAATTTCATCACAATATAGATTTAATCGTATATAGTGAAAATTTCCTTGAAACAATGCATTTGATCGAAAAAGTTCTCCATCAGTGTAAGAACTCAGCACACCATCAGAGTTTGGATCGGTAGCTTGAATTTTACATCGCTCAATGCTGTGTAACACATCCCAGTGTGACAAGTAGCAAACTAAAGTTTTGCAAATAGGAATATATTGATAACTAGTGTACTGGTGCCTATGGGCATGCCCAGAAGCACCAAGAACAGATCTTTGGTCATCTGAGAGTTCAATAGTTTCAGGCTCAACAAAATTTAAACGTTTGCAGAATTCTCTAAAGCAACTTTCTCTTTTCATTTCATACCACATAGTTTCAAAGTCAGAAATCTTATGTTCATCTATTGTGCTCTGAACAGCAGATTTTAATTCTTCTTTCAAAAGGCTTAGCAGTTTAATAACATCATCCATTATGTTTTTAGCGGTTTTGATTGGTAAAACATGAAACTCACGCATTTTCAAGTAAAACAAGCCTAATTCTTTCGACAGAGGCAAAGAAGTTTCAGCACAAACATCCTCAAATTCTGGTATACCAGTATCAGAATAGATCAAGCTTTCTGGGTCAGCATTACAAGGAAAATCATTGCAGTCAGATGAGGTTGGCATACTGCTATCATGATAGCGGCAAATATGAACTCTGAAAGATTCGTAAGTAGAAAATGTTTTACCACAGTCATCCTTCTTACACACCAAACCCCCTTGATAATCAACTTGAGTGTGATGACTACGTAGATGCTTTAGCATTGATTTTTTTTCCCGAAAAGGAACACAGCAAAATTGCATAGGGCAAACAAACCAACTGCATGCTGAAGACATGCTCATTCAGCTTTTGTCAATTCAGCAAATCTTTAAAATCTAGCATTAGGTAGGCTAAATAAAATGTATAACATGAACACTTAAGACATTATTTGCACAATAAGCATTTGGCCTCAGCTTACTTGTAGCTAAATGAAAATAGGCTATATCAGCATAGTGACTTGTGAGAAACAGATAACATGAAAAATACTGTGAGCAAAAGTAATAGCAAAATGTGAAATACCGTACACTACAAAAGCACATTGTTTAAAACTCTTTACATCAGCGTTTCCCAAACTGTGGTACGCAAAGGATTCGAAGGTGGTACGCCTAAAATTCAGAAATTAATATTTTTTTAATTAATATTGATGAATGTAAATTCATTTCCATTAACATTTTCATAGAAATCTAAATGTAATTTTGCGTAATAATTTCGATTGATTATTATGATTGTTTTTGTACTGTTACGACCCAATGCCCTTTGCATCCATGCCGCACTTACGTGCTCAATGTGCGGTATTTAAAATTTAATTTTGTTTGTGATTAAGTATGGATACATGTTTGGGACTAACTTCTTCTTCAGCTGCAAGCACCAGTTTAGGTCGTCTTGGTAAAAAAAATTACAGACAAGACTCATGGATATTGAAAAAAATAATCTAGCTGCATTTCCGCTTCTGTGCGAGCTTATTTCAGAAATAATTTGCGTATCGTCAGTCAAATAAAGTTGGATATTGCTCAGCATTGTCGGCAGAAAACAGTCATTTGCATTTTTCAAAAAAATTATACATTTTTTTTCTGATCTTTCTTGTAATGGTAGATTGAAAAATAAATTTTAAACATCAAACCTGTCCAATTTATGGTTTTACTGCCAAAGCGACTTCCCAAAAATTTCTGCTTGAGCCACAAAGTTTCTTTTGCCTTTCTGCGCCTTATTTGTGTGAATGTGGTTTCTTGGCAATGCTTGCCATCAAATCTAAGTACAGAAGCTGTTTGGAACTGGAACCAAATCTTTGTCGCAATCTCACAAAAATTCACATTAACATTG